>JAPDOI010000188.1:462500-702500 GCA_029168955.1 Aplectana chamaeleonis
TATATATATATATATATATATATATATATATATATATATATATATATATATATATATATATATATATATATATATATATATATATATTAGGTTGTCCGATAAGTTCTTGCCGTTTTTAAATTAAAAATTAGCGATCGAAATGAAATTTTTGGTACAATGTTTTGTGTTATTCGAAAGAGAATTTTTCGCTCTACAAGAAAGTCTATTTGGTTTTTTTTTGTTTCGATTAGTTTTTGTTAATTTTTAGAGCATTTAAATGGAGTGTCAGAGTCGACAAAAACGAGCATTTTCGACACCATCTACTTTTGCGTTTAACGGAGGTGCCAAAGCCACGGAAGCTGCTAGAGAGATTTGTGCCGTATACGGAGTGGGTGCCATAGCTGAAAGAACTGCTCGATATTGGTTTGCGAAGTTCAAAAGTGGCAATTTCGAGTCATAACAGTCATAACATAACAGGAGCAAGTCATAACATAACATAACATAACAAGGCATAAGTCACACAGGAGCAAGTCATAACAAACAACGGAGAATACATTATTGATTAAATTGGTGTTATTTTATGTTTTAAAAAATAAAGTTTTAAAAATTTAAAAAAACGGCAAGAACTTATCGGACAACCTGATATATATATATATATATATATATATATATAAATATATATATATATATATATATATATATATATATATATATATATATATATATATATATATATATATATATATATATATATATATATATATATATATATATATATATATATATATATATATATATATATATATATATATATATATATATATATATATATATATATATATATATATATATGTTACCTTTTGCCATGTCGCAAAACCACCATCGTCGGGTAGCCTTTTATATCGAATCTCCGCGCCAAATCCTTCTCTGCGGTGGCGTCCACCTTCGACAGTTTTATCCCATGTTCCTTGAAATGTATGCTTGATAGTATGAAACTGCATGCAATAAATATATATATACACTGATGTATAAAAGTAACAACACCTTCGAAATAGGCATATCGTGTGATGGATTCCGGGGGAATTCGACAAAGGACTCCAGATTCGTGTTCACCACCCTAGATTACCCCTTCATACAAGTTTTGAGCTAAATCCGAGAAAATTTTTTGAAACTCCCAAAAAAATGCCTGATAAAATGAGTGACAGTTTTCGGCTAATTTCGTTCGAAGTTTCCCAACCGGGGAAAATTTAGGGGGAAAACGCCACTTTCGAGATTTCCGGTTTTTTTATCCCATGTTCCTTGAAATGTATGCTTGATAGTATGAAACTGCATGCAAAAAATTTATATTCACTGATGTATAAAAGTAACAAAACCTTCAAAATAGGCATATCGTGTGATGGATCGAGGCTTCAAATATTGGGGAGAGTTTCAATTTTCTCTGCTACGACGAAAACGATGGATCATTTGGTTTGGTTTTGATCCAACTTTCCCATTCCGCCTTTAGTTGTAGAAGAAAACTTGTATTCCGCACGACGCATAAGTGTAATCACGTTTGAGAAACATGAAAATACCTCGTGACGACTGTGTTCAGGGTAATGCTGTTCGCCCACTTTCCCGGTGGACCTCACATGTCTTCTGACTAAAAAGTACCTGCTAGCTCCTTTCATAATGCTGAACTTGGATTTCGATGGAATTCTAGCTAACTAGGACGACCAGATGCATCGCCACCTATCTGATGCTATCCTGCTCTGAGAAAATTTGCCCCGGCGGCAGACCAACCCTGCCTTGAAGGCTCCTAATCGGTGCCTGCACGGTAGTGTCTATCCAGAGTCCCTCCACCAGCTATGGAATTGCATCAACCCCGCGTTAGTGTCTCAACCAGAACTTGAAGGCTCCCAAACCCGGTCTGGAATTACCTAAACCCTATTTCGACGGTGCCTGATTCGGGCCGCGACGGTGAATGAATCTGGCTGCCCGCCCCCCCCCCACAGAAAGCCCCACCTAGGTTCGGACAAGGGCTTAACCTTCGCCGAGATCTGCGGTGAGGAACCACCCTCACTACGAACCGCGGCAAAAACCGCCCCACCCCCAGCCGTGGGATCCCCTATCCCCCAGCGGTCAAAAATATGCTGGCCTCCGGAGAGGGACTCGAAGTCACCTTCCAGGGCCGGCATCAGAATGCTGAATGAGGACTCGAGTGAGAAGAGGCACCTTTTATACCGGCTGTGCATGTGATAAACACATCAGGACGTGATCATTCGCTTGACCATTTTTTTTATTTCTGCCACTGTAGCGGTGGCGTTGCGGCGATATCGCGGAGCCGGCCCGAAACTGTTGCGAGGCCCACCCTTCGCTATCGCGGTACCGTTCATGATTCCGGTGCCGTTGCTATACCGTTACGGACAAGAAGTAATCTTCCGAAGTTCCGGAGCTCTTGCTACAGTGTCGCGGCACAGGCCCGGATCGCTGTGCCGCTGCTACATCGGCCAGGCACAGTCCCGGCTTGCGGTGCCGTCCCGCCACTGTCAATGCAAGTTTTCTCAGAGGAAGGCTATGAAAGCCGCGATCGGTACTGGGCACACTTCCCGGCATGGCGATTTTGAATATGCACACCCCTTAGTTCGGTAATTTTATGCACTCCCTTATGGGAAATCCAAATCGGCTGTTTTTCGAAAAGTTGAGCGCAACAGCCATGATTTTGACTTCCTGATTTTGATAAACAAGAAAATAAAAAGCAATATAGCTATGCAGGCGTGACCTGTAATAAACAAATACAAAATACAAAATATAGAATATAGAGAATTCCGAAAATATCAACAAAAAAGGTAGTGTAATTTCTAAACTTCAAAACAATCCCATGAGGAAAATTTGTTAGTAAGACGGCAAGTTATGACAAAAGATAAAACATTTTTCATTACACAACAATTCAACATTTACAAACAACAGAACTACTACTATTGCATGTGGAAATCAAAACTATTTTGTGTTGTGAAACCATGTTAGGATTCATGTGATGCGTAAAGAGTGGAAAACCCGAGTTTCAACTTTCTAGAATGCCCCTTAGAGACTCGCCTTGCCGTGCGATACGGTGTTTGTACGCAGCTACACAGCGCACGCGGGAGTGGACGCGCACACAGTATTAATAAAAAATGTTTTTTATTACAGAGCGGGGACGAGAACAGGATTGAAACTGAAGGAAATGGAAAATGGTAAAGCTAGTCTGTTTTTTATGTACCCATTTCAAACATTTAATGTACATAAACAAAGTTGGAGATGGGGTAAGTATTTGGCCGTAACAAGGTTCATTCAAACGAATCTAATTGATCAAATGCTAGCATTAAACAAGAGAGCAAAGGATGTTATGAGAAAGAGGGAAATCTGGCAAACATTTAAAGGCAGTGTTCACGATGAAAAAGTGCTTAAAATTCCTTTAGAAATGTAGTGGAGGGACACTTTGTAAGGTTAACGTCGAAAGAACGCATGAAAACGAGCCAGGAAGAGCCACAAAAGAGCCCGAAGTTGCTCCTTTGAGCGCAAGGCAAACCCCAAAAGCGCATTGCCCGCCCACTGACGTGGACGAATGCAAGCTTGAAATCGTGAGACGAGCGATGGTTTCCGAGCAATAGCCCCGTTCTTCCCTTCATTCTCGACTTCTCTTTTTACTCAGGTCAGCTCGCATAAATAGGCTGCAGAAAACGGGAGTTACAAGCCTTGGAAAACTCGTCCGCCAAGCTTCTCTTGCTCAATTTTCGAGGGACCATAACTCCGTTCTCAATAGGTCTTGTACGATTTCAGAGACATCGTTGGAATCAGCATGAAACCGTTTTCAAGATAGAAAACAGAAAAACGATTTTTATCGTGGACAATGCCTTTAAGCTTCAATAGGATCGATTTTTAATGTGAATAAAGAACCTTAAATCTCGTCCCGGTTTTATCCCAAAAACCGGGACAAACCCGGGACGAGTTTAAGGTCCTTAAATCACATTGAATATCAAACCTTTTGCTATTAAAATGTATGCCCGATTCTCCTCTTTCTCCTAATGCTCTTAGTTCTTATGTTTAATGGTGTTTTCGATCAACTAGGTTCATTTGAGTGAACCTTATCATGTCCGAAAAATTCAACCCGCTCCAACTTAGTTTGTTTACATTAAATTTCTATAATGGATACATTGAAAGTATCCTATTTCTGGCTTCTTCCATTTACTCCAGTTTCAATAATTTTCTCCGCCCCATTCTGTAATAAAATACATTTTTCAATTAATATGCGCGTCCACTCCAGTGTGCGCCGTGTAGTTGCGGACAAACACCATATCGCACGCCTCCGAGGTATTGCGGCATTCAAGGTGGATAAAACTCAGGTTTTTATGTATAGGGAACTTCTCAATGAGGACGGCACGGTCATTCGCTTCTTTCATAGAAACTTGCAGTCTTCAATTTTTACAGTTGGCTCTCTTCATAAGTCACATTCTCATGAATCAAAATCTGTTGACTAGTTGTGATACTGACTGTGCTATCTGTACCTTTGAACTGTCGAAATAAAGTTTAGCCTACTTGGATGAGTCCGGGCGGAGTAAGCGACGGAGCGGTCGGTGATGACAAAACATAACAGTGATAAGGAGATTTCGACATGATAAGCCCGATAAGCCTTGCTTCGACCGGCTCAGAATGAGCGGCCTAGGCTATAAATCAGTTCGCTAATCTTTTTTTTTGAACTTGAACGATAGCTTTTCTGGGCGCTGTCTTTGTATCTTTGCCTGGAATAGGCAGGCACCCGCGTAAACAATGAACGTTGTACCAAAGAAACACGACATCACATCAATCCTTACTTGCTACAAGATAGCAGAGTAGTGTTTATTCCTTGATCAAAACAAACTTCGATAGCAACTACGAATTATTGCGAACACAACCTGCATCTCTATCAATAATTTGAATTCTTTGAGTGTTCGCCTCAAAAAGCGGAGAAGAAGATATGGCAAATCAGAAGATCAGTGTGTATCATTTTTTTCCTGAAAATCGACAGAACATGCACTTCGTTTTTTTTTTCGATGCTCGGTTGAGGCAACCCCCTTTTACCTTCTCTGCAACTTCCAAAATTCAGCCCCCCAAGGGACGCGTGCCCAGGCCTGGATGCGATCCCGGAAGGCCGCGTAAAGACCTTCTTTCCCAATTGCCGCGTAAAGACCTTCTTTCCCAATTCCCGCGTGATGACCTTCTTTCCCAATATCATCAGGGAAACACTGCAGAAGATAAGGACAAGCGACGCAAAGAGAGCTGCAGATCATCTTGAACCAGACATTGCCGAGCTGGATAATGAGATCAGGATGGACCTTTACAGGCACAAGAAGGAATTCTGGGAAAAGATCACTGAGAAGATGAACTTGAGAAATGATGCAGCGGCAACGTGGAAGGCTTTGAAAAGGATCTCCGAAAAGTCCACCTCCGCCAACAATTCCACGATTGAATTTGAAGGTGGAGTCCTCAAAGTAGGGAAGGAGGCCCCAAATGCTCTTGGGAAGCATTTTTTCATCACTAGAACCGAGAGAGAGAAGCAGAATAGAATAACTGTACGGGAACTCTGTAAATTGCCACTCATTGATGTAGATGAAGCAGTCACGCCTGCACAGGTCGAGAAGGTGATAAAGGAGATGAGCAACTCGAAGGCAATATGGCCAGACGGTTTGAGCCCTGCAGTCCTGAAGAGACTGCCCAGTGAACTACTGCCCCTTCTCGCTGACGTCATAAATACATCGTTTCGTACATGTACTTTACCTCAAAATTGGAAAGTTGCTCGTGTTATTCCACTGCCAAAACCGGGAAAGTCACCATCCACGGCTAAAGGGTACCGTCCGATCAGTCTGCTCTCACCCATCGCCAAAATTGCCGAAAAACTGGTTGTGGAGGAGCTTGCCGACCATAACAGCCAACAGCAGCACCAACATGGTTTCCGTAAATTAAATACATTCCACCACTACGGCCTTGTTGGAAATTGTGAGCTATGTTCTATACGGCTTCAACTCCAACGTACTGTTGGTGTGGCCCTCGTCTTAACAAAGGCATTTGACACTGTCAATCTAGACCTATTATCGGAGAGTCTGTTAAAGTCTACCATTGAGCCCTGGCAGAAGCGTTGGATAACTGCCGTCACTAAAGGACGTCGGGCAAATGTGCTATTCCAGAGAAATGTCCCCAATAGCCTCCCCATCGCCGCTAGTGTCCCCCAAACAGAAGTTTTATCGCCTGCAATTTTCAGTTTATATCTAGAAGATCTGCCCGTTCCATCTCAAGATATAAAGGTCGTTGCATACGCGGATGATATTACTTTTCTGTGCCGAGATCGCGACACGAAGGTAGCCGCCATTAGGATCAATGACTAGTTGATCGAGTTGAAATGTTTCTTCGATCGCAAAATGCTCACAGTCTCTGCCTCCAAATCATCCGTCACCGTCTTTTCCACTGATAATGCAGAGTACAGTGCCCATCCCATGGTGAAATGGGACGAAACTCAATTGCCGGCCACCCGATTCCCCACGCTACTTGGACTCTTGTTGGATCCTTTGTTGATGTTTCATAAGAACACTGAGCAGAAGCAAGCCACAGTTAAAACAAGACTCAACGTCCTACGTGCTCTTGGTGGAACGTCCTGGGGCTGCAGTAAAGAAGCAATCCTGGCCATGTACAAGGCTATTTTGCAACCCACCCTGGAGTATGCTGCGCCAGGCTGGCAGCACATCGTGTCGGACACATCTTGGTCCAAGCTGCAGCGCGTCCAAATTCTGCTCTGCAAGTTGCGACGGGCTGTTCGAGAAGCTCTCCAATTGAGTACTTACACGCCGAAGCTGGCATATTGCCAGTGAGAGACCACTGCGAACCCCAGGCGCAACAAAGGTTCATTTACATCGTTTAGCAGCCAAATCATCCGTCGCGAAGAGTACTAAACTCGGTGAGAGAGAGAGATGTATCAGAAAGCCTTTTGCTGATGCTCCGTCGAAAGTAGATGTGCAGAGATGGACCGAAGCGCAACAAGAACGCCTCCGTCTCTTACGCGCGGAGCATACCCGATTCGTAAAGGAACACTTGAGCAGATTTGCCATAAACTCCATCCTGGGAGTCGCACCTCCAAAGGTCAGCGAGACAGAGATGGAACTTGGCAGGCGTCCCAGGTGCACCCTTGCATCGTTACGCTGTGGACACTCCCCCATGCTTCTGTCATATTTGCATAGGATTGATAACAGCAAACCTGATGAGTGCCCTGATTGCGGTAGTCAAGGGCATACTACTGCGCACCTGTTCAATTGCCCGATGAGACCGACTACACTAACGACAATGGATCTGTGGACGAACCCTACGCTAGTGGCCGAGTTTCTGAACCTGTGACAGAACCCCTCTCTGTGGCTGCAAAGAAGAAGACCAGAAGGATGGAGTTACGAGTTTGTGCAGGTTCCTAAATTGCTCAACGTCTGTGGTTGCCCACACGTCCTATACAGTACGTGCGATACGGGCTGAACATGACGTTTAGGCAATCGAAGGAGTTGAATAGCTGGCATTGCATCGAAATCCAAGTCCAACGCTATGGAAGGAACTAACAGGGACTTCCTCGTCAGAAGACGGGTGAAGCCCACCAAGAAAGTGTAGAATTAGCATCACCCTGAACCAATATCATAAAAAATACACATGAAAGCGGTATAAAGTGGTGGTCGTCGCGAGGCATTTTCATGTTTCTCAAGTGTTGATATACTTATGCCTCTCACGAAATACAAACTTTTTGCTATAACTAAAGGCGAAATGGGGATGTTAGAGTCACATCAAGTAATCTATCGCTTTCGTAGTCGCGGAAGACAGAAACTCTCCCCAATATTTGAAATCACGTTCCAAAATACGATACGCCTTTTTCGAAGGTGTTGTTATACTCATGCGTCGCAGTATATTGTCAAACTTTTCACCAAACGAAAATTAGTTTATCTTACCCTAAGCATTTCCGCTGCCTTTTCGTATTCAGGAGCCAGTTTTTGACAATGAGGACACCTAGAAGCGGTTAAAGGCTGTGGTCACGATGAAAAACGTTATAGAAAAAACTACAAAAATCAGCTTAGATCAAAAACAGCTGAAAAACTATGAAGGTAGAGCGGTGAAAAACTGGCTAGAATTAGAGTTTCTAGGGCCCAAAGAAGCTGTTTCGTGCACACGTGCACAGCGATGACGAAAATGATCGCCGTCTCATGCCGAGCAGTCAAAAATCATCGACGTTCAGAGGACGAAATTAATGCAAATTTAACGAATAAAAACAGTTGAACAATGAAAGCATCACTTCAGTCAATGTTTCTGACTAGATGTGTACATAAATCCAAAGCTTCATTGATTGAAATTCAATTTCGAGCCAGCTGATGTTCTTGATATAAGATGTCACCGATGCCGATGATGTGGAGTGGGCTCGTCCACCATCAAAAGACAAGAAAGTTCAGGTTTCAAATTTGGCCCAGAACAGTGTTTTTTCGCGATTTTTTCTTAGAGGTCCTATTACTCGAGACCCAGAAAAGGGTTTAGAGAGAAAAAGACTACAAGCATATTTGAGCGCGACCACTGCCTTTAAAATCGTGTTTCATTGACAGTGCAATTACTACAAGGTTTGTTATCTCCTATCTAATTCAGGATACGAATGTTTTTTTTTCCTAGCTTAACACCTCCTTCAAGAAATCGATACGCCACGAATCTTACCATGGAACATAGAACAGGACAAGGCAGAGTTTCTGAACGCTCACAAAA
Organism: Aplectana chamaeleonis; assembly: GCA_029168955.1. Lineage (NCBI taxonomy): Eukaryota > Metazoa > Nematoda > Chromadorea > Rhabditida > Cosmocercidae > Aplectana > Aplectana chamaeleonis. The sequence continues at coordinate 471,240 of JAPDOI010000188.1, forward strand.
TCGTCAAAATTTGCAGCCGTGAGTTTTCTGACGACCTCGATATGAGACAGGATCCATTCAACAATTTCTTAAAGCGCAATTCTGTTTTTGGGTGCCATTATCAACAAATGACACTCAATCGCTAACACAGAACTAGCAAGGGCATCGCACATAAAGTGTGTCTAAATGAGACTGGTCGACCATGCGGCCGTCGTTCGTGGCAGGCGGCCGCTCTCTCACGAGTCTTCAAACGATTGCCACGCCTACTACCCTGAGCTGCAGAACTAATTGATTGCTTGCTGACAGCCGCTACCGGACCCGCTCCTAGTGAACGGCTGCAGGGGAAGGCTCGATGTCGTTTCGCATGCTCGTCCGAGAGCGGCGTACGCGACAGCCGCCTGCTACGTACGACGGCCGCATGGTCGGCCAGTCTCATTCGGACACTTCTTAGGTACAATACTTAACCAAGGTCTGGTGCATAGTTCCCGCGAAGAGTGACGCGGCATGGTGTTTACCGTCTTAATCAATAGAAAATACATACGACTGATATGCAGTGATGCTGTGACTCGTCGCTTCAAATATGAACTAGCTCTAGAGTATATATAAATAAAAGGGTAACCAAATACATTCGGTGCGTACTTAGCGGATTAGGCTGTGGTTGAAAATGCGGCATCATTTTTCCGACTCCAGAGTTAGGAAAAAATTACTCGCCCAAACTTTGCCTATGGGGTAAATTGGGCTGCTTAACATGAATCTGACAACCATTTCCGGCTGAAAAAAGATCACGGTAGGTCACTGATCAATTTTGTACTTGGTCGATATTTAAGATTTGAAGGCAGTGGTCGCCATGAAAAAAAGTTGTCGAGAAAACAAGAAAAATCAGATCGGTTCACTAACGGCTATGAGCGCATGAAGGTTACGGGGCAAGAAACGAGAAATAGTTCGATTTATCAAGTTCCCTAGTTGATGATTCGTGCACACGTGCCCAAAAAGATCGGAGCCTCAACTGTGCAGGTTACCATTGGCATTTACAGGCAAGAATAAACGTAAATTTAGCTAATAAAAACAGTTGAACAATGTAAACAAGTGTGTATTTCTTTTTCTTTATAGTATGAGACTTCTTCTTAGCAATTTATTGGTGAGCTTTCCGTTTTTGGTGAGTGTTTTTGTCGGGAGCGTTGCCGATCTCGATGTAAACAAGCACTTCATTCAATGTTTTAATTAGACGAGGGCAGAAAGATTTGAGCAGGGCAGTCCGAAAGTAATTAGCCATTGATTTAATCTTTATTTCAAGCTAAATTATGACTTTGATACCAAGTGGTACTGTTAGGGAACGTGCTGCTAGAGGAGCACTTGTTCCTATTGTGTTTCAAATTAGAGCACGTGTCCTAACAAATGAAACCTTCAATGCGTGCACGATACACTTTCAACTCGAAGACAAAACGATTTTTTCAAAGAAAGGAAAGCATACGACACACGCTTAAGACGGGACTCAGATGTCGGAAGCGTTGACGACTCAATAACCCAAGTTTGCGGTACTTGACCCGCCCAGTCACTGGAGGCCTCGTCCAAACGCTGACGGCCGCAGATGATGCTCGGCCAGCGGGCCGCGTTTATTCTTCCGCCGCCGAGCGGCGCGGCAGAGTGCATTTCTGTAATATTGATCACGTGGCGCGACACGATAAATATTATAGAATTGCACTTCGCCGCGCCGCTCGGCGGTGGAAGTATAAACAACGCCTTATGTCGGTGTGCCGGCCGCGTTGCGTTTAGGTATGCAGTTACGACAGCGCTGAACCACCTTGTAGCACGTGCTCCTGCGATTATATTCTGCAGCACGTATTCTTGTAAAGATTTTTTACAGTGAATGCTGCTGTTTGGAGCACGCGCTCATCCGATAGATCTTTTTGATAGGTGTGATCACTCAAATTCGGTGCATGTCCGACCCGCACTGAATGCAGCGATTTTCTGAGGAGGTCATCGATGTCGATCTTGTGGAGTCGGCTCGTCTACCATCACAAGATCGGAAACTGAGGATGTTTGGCCCGGCGTTGGGGTTTTCCGAAATTTTTCGTATAGTCCCTACAATACTGAATGCAGACAAGGGTTCAGAGAAGAAACGTACAAAAAAATATTTTATCGCGACCGCTGCCTTTGAAGGCACAGTTCAAGCTAAGGAACTCAGATTTCCACATAACTGTCAAGTAGACTCACCCCACACAGAACCTGGCAAGTACGAGCTCTCAATTCCTCCGAATAAGCGAGATATGGGAGGAAGCCACACTGGGGCCCTCATATCGGGATAGGGGATCTCTACACACCAAGAAAGGAGCTGTCTCGCCTTTTGCGGCTCTAATTCCACTCGGGACCACATCGATTGCATTGAGTAGCGTGGCGTGTTGAACTGCAAAAACGGGAAAACTCCTCCCTCGGGGTGTTGAGAGCCCCTATCCCCTTATCTCCCGAGCTCAACAATGACGAGATGAGCGATGGTTTCCGATCAAGAGACCCGTTATTCCCTTCGTTCTCAGCCTCTCTCTTTATTCAGGCCGGCTCGCATACATCGGTTGAAAATGGCGGAAGTTGCAGGCCTCGGATAACTAGTCCGTCAAACTACCACAGGTCAATATTTGAGGGGCCACAACTCCGTTTCTAGGGGGTTATGTACGATTCCAGAGACATCATTGAAATCAGCGTGGGACCGTTTTCAAGATAGGTAGGAAAGTAATAAAAACGATTCAGGGGTCGGACTGTGCCTTTAAGCTATCAAGATGTTTTTTTGAGAAAGGTTTAACTCTTCCTTGCCGGAGAAGATCACTTAGAAAGTGTGAAGCCTTCCTCGAACTGGAAACCAATCGACAACTAATGGGTGTACTTTGAATCAAATTGTGGCGAGATGGTCACGGGCGGTCCTTAGCCGAACGTCTCTGGGCGTTTGCAGAAGCCTTGATCCACAAGTCTTTTCCTTTCTGGCAGTGTTTGGAGGAACAGTTGACAGATCTCTACAGAGTCGTAATGGATGCTGGAAGTGGAGCGTTGGCGCTAATCCCGCTAACAATAAGGCTCATGGCCTTGCCAGATAAGGGCCAGCAGACTTCATTCCTAACTTGACTCAAAGGCACGCTACACCCTCAGACATTTATTTTGTGTTTTCATTTCAGCGTAGTGTAGACCCTACCTGCATAACGCTTGCCAAGTGCGAAGTCCCAAGTCTTCCAAATAGGCGAGATGAAAGCGACCACCACGGGCCCGACCCCCTTCCTGGTTTTCGAACTCACTATCAGTAGCGGCTAGATGAAAAAATTCGATTCTGAGGTTGGACTGTGCCTCTAATTAAGTACAATACCAGCTTTGTAAGTCTTGTAAAAACGGGAGCATTTCCCAAACTTGGAAAAAAAAACGTCCGATGCTTGTAACTTTTTTGAACGCAGAGGTTTTTTGGATCCTGAAAACGCTGTCATATTCACAGCTCAAATTCTACCCTAATGATGTGGTTTGTGGACCGGAGTTCTCTAAAATAGCTTAATTTTCCAGTAAAACTGTTTTTGCGGTCGTTTCTCAAAAACGTCGTGCGCGGCAAAGTGCGGCGAAACGTTTCGTAGTAATTGTACACAATAGATAAGCAATCTCTTTGTTTTCTTCGCAAAATAGATGAAAACGGGGCAATCTCGAGATTTGGGCAGGTTGAATTTTCGAAATCCTTCAATAAAAGCGTTTGGGAACTTCCTAGAAAATCCGACTTCGGTGGCGAAAGCTCCAGGCTGATAAATGGAGTTCAAAAATTCAACCTGCACAAATCTCGAGATTTCCCCTTATTCATCCCTTCCGCGATAAAAACATAGAGATTGCTTTTCTGTTATCTATACAACTACTACGCAAAGTTTCGCAGCACTTTGCCATGCGCGACGTTTTCGAGAAATTGCAAAACAATTTTACTCAAAAAGAAAGCGAGTTTGGGAACTTCGGCCCACAGAGCTTATCTTCCGGTAGGAAATCGAGTTGTGAACATGACAGCGTTTTCAGGATTCAAAAACCCCTGCGTTCAAAAAAGTTACAAGCATTGGACTTTTTTCGCCAAGTTTGGAAAATTCTCCCCGTTTTTACAAAACTTAGCGCGGGCATTGTAGTTTATTACATTTACCTAATGCAAATGCACAACGACACACAAAAAAGAGTCGCATAAAACGCAGATCAAATTACATAATTAAGTATAAATGTGGCAGCATGACACAAAGCAATAAAGGAAAATCAAAAAAAACCTAAACTACACCCAAATTTCTCAAGGGACAGACAACTAAAGGAGTTTTTCTAGCTTTTCTGCAGGCGCATCTGGCTCTGTGAGGGAACTATATCAACTAGTTTTCGGACGGCTCAGAAATATGTTTGCCTCCTCGCCTATAGGGTTAGACGTAAGTAATTTTAAATAGAGCGCAACGCTGTACTCTCTACATTGGAACGAAACTCCGGATCGCAGGTGCGGAGAAACGCTGTTGCAGCAAGCAGCTTGAAGATAATCGTGTCGGAACTTGGTGGTTCCAATTTTACATGCAGAGCGTGTCGTAAGAGCGATTACCCGCAACCGCAGACTGGAAAATTATTCCGATAAGGACAGTAAATGTTCGCATTATTCAGAGAGAGCATTATTCGTCTCGTAAAACACGCTTTAAGAATGCTTCCAAATCTTATCTGGAAACGACCACCTGGGCGTAGGGGAAAGTTCTGGACGGATGTGGTTAAAGAGGATTTGAAGTCACTCGGCATCGAAAGACAGTTCAGGCGCGATGCTTCGTTTCGCAGGAAATGAGATAGTGACAGCTGGATGAAATGTGTTCAAATTGTGGCTGAAGACCGTGAAAAATGGACACGGCTGGCTACTAGAACGGCGCACCTCGGTGAAGATGCGGAATGACCGCGTCAGGCGAAAGCCAACCGATTAAGTCAAGTAGTCATTATTCAGGACTTTGTGAACCATGCAGAGGTAGAAAACTATGTGGCGGGAGTTCAAAGTACGTAGTCCAAAATATCTATTTCCGCTGGATGCGTGTGCATTCTGGAATTCAGATAATCACCATTACGTATAAGGAGCTTGCTAGCAAGACACTTTTCAACTTTTTCTAACGCTCCAGTATATTCTTATATTCAGTAAAGGGAGAAAACTACGGCGCCGAACTCTAATAGAGGCTTTACCTATGTTTTGAAGGCTAGATTTCCCTCCAAAGCGCAATATCTCCGCAATCAATCGATACCGCCTTTTTTCACGCCTCGCCGCGACGAGGGTATGATCCCGGCCGTGATACAGTGGAGATGCCAATCTGCTGTTGTTCTCGGAGCTGAATTCCGGTGCGCATTTGCGAACAACGGCAGTTGCATGACGCAACAGTGTGATAGTCGTGGTGGGACCACTTGGTCCCGGCAAGAATCACCTTTCTCCCAGCACGAATATTACGTGTCGCGTGACGCAACAGTAGCAGTACGCAATTCCGGACTGAAATTAGACTCCGAAAACGACAGTAGTTGATCTTGTTCATCCACTCGGACATTGCGTCGAATGCCTTTCGAGCGCCGCTCGTTCGTGCTTGCAGACGCGAAACAACTCAGAACATTTTCGTTTACTTGATTTCGACTTTGAGAACAACTTTCTGCTTGTCGCCGTAACGAACCACCGTATAGTTGTTCTTACGTGATTAGCAGCTTAAGACTCACCATTTTGTCACCAACAATTGCTCTTACTGTAAGAACAACTCTATAAAAAGTCAGCAGCCTAATGCTTTTATCTAGTTGTTGATACCGTATAGCAGAATGTAGCTGAGAAGTAAAGTCCATAAACTTGTCAACAACACTTTGCAATCCACCCAAACACTACTGTAGCGCTGCATTAATTCATAGCAGTGTTACTGTTAGAACTGTTAGGAATCAATGTTGGGATAAAGTAGTATTTCCTGGATGGCTCAAACCTTATCTCATGCGTCGAACTTTAAAGGCAGCGCTCACGATGATCATTCAGGTTGACATTCCATAGTGAAATGATACGCGAGAAGGATCCTAGGCTTCCAGTGTTAAAAGAACGGTAGAAAACGACCCAGGAGCGGCAAAATAACGGCTGCAAACAAGCGTTTTGGTGCATCAGATACGCCTGGTGACCCCTCGGAATGAACACCGCCCAGACTTCTCGGAATGAACAAATGAAGACTCAGATTACAGGAATGATCAAGTCAAAGAAGTGCTGATAAGTGAGCTGATCGCTTCACTGCACTGATAGGTAGACTCTGTTTCGGTTCAAGTGGACTCCTGTTTTCCATTATCACAGCGCGAAGCGGTGGCTTTTTCGTCGGAACCTCCTCATCACTAGTTATACCTCACCGAGGCTCACCGCTCCGCTGCTGGTGATAATCAAAATCGACAGGTCATTACGGATGTACCAGAGCTTACCATCCTTCTAGCGGTCAATTCCTCCACGCTCAAAAATCAACGTAAACAAGAGAGGGCCTATTTTTGCTCAAAAACGCCTCTTTCGTGTCCCTTTTAAGCATGCCTTGCTATATAGGGCACCAGACCTTCCGTAAGCCGTGGAGATATCGGAAGTGAAATCTATCGTGAACAGGGTTCGGCGTCAGGTGTCCTGTACGACAGAGGGGGGGTCGGACCCATCGACATCCGGTGGGATGGGGGATCGGACCTTCGGTCAACCAAGAATCGAGATGGACTTCTATCAGGCCGAAGGGGGGGGGGGGGTAAGAACCATACAGTTAGTATAAAAAATGACGGCAAAATGAGATCACAATAGGAGGTCAAATTAAAACTGGAGATTATACTGAGAAAGCAAAATGAGACAGGAGATCAAAAAAGTAACTGATTAGTGAGAAACATTTGCGAAAAACAAATGAGGCAAGCTATGAAATGGTGATGTAAAAATGGGGCAGGAACACACAAGAAGAGCTTACAATTCACTAGTGATAAAGCGTGAAAGACAATAGACGACGGTAGCACGGCCATCGTTAATGACTCTGACATGGAGGAGGAGTCTTGGAAAGGTAAAATGTGTCGCCAAAGCGCTCCTGGATATGCGAGTAGCAGCGGTGTTGAGTATTCGATGTCATCGAGGTCATTACAAGCGGACTATCCTGTCAACGAAATGACACAGATGTTCTGGAATTTCGTAATCTGAGATGCATTCTAAGGCGATTTGTAGTTCACAGGTTCGATCCCGCTAAATATAAAAATTTCGCAAAGCAGTAAAACGATGGATAGCTGACTGTCACAAAAGAGAGTTGTTCATTGTGATATCTCTTACAATTTCCTTAAAGGCAGTGTTCACGATGATTCTCGTTTCCAAGTTTTCCACTCAAAACAATGCGTTGGCAACCAAGTGTTACCAAAATCACGAAGAAACGGCGAGAAACGCACTAATTCGTCTTATTTCAGTGACATTAGTCTCTGACCTGGACTAGTTGTCCGGTTGGATGAACATGTTCACGATGGTTGTCACCGGTAAAAAAATGGGACTAATCGAAATTGGAAGAATATTTTGGGCAAAACAGTATTAGTTACAGCCCGAAGGAAAGAGCGGAGCAACACAGAATGGAGAATTGCAAAATACGGGTCCACAAAAGATTTCATTGTCGCAACGAACAGTTCCATTGATACTTAAGAGGCGGGCTGATACTTGAGGATTTCGTGCCCTTCTTGTGCGTTTTTCTCGGTTTCTTCGTCATTTCAGCTCTACTCGGGGGCCAAACAATCGATTTAGAGAATAATCTCAAAATCGAAGATTATCGTGAACACTGCCTTTAATGAAATCGCCTTTCGATTTTTACGCCCTCAGGGCACACAGGAGCGGTTGCGGGCGCGAAACCCACATTTTAGAACAAATGTCCGCATGTGAAGACGCTCCCAAAGTTTCATGGATGCAGCTTGTATCCGAACACCGCTACATAGGGTGGGCGGAGCCTGTTTACATGCCCTGAGGGCAGATAGGTGCTATTTCAGGCATCAAAACCACATTTAGTAATTGGTTATCCGGATATGAAAACGCTCTTAAAGTTTCGTGGATGCAGCTTCAATCCGAACAGCGTTACATAGGGTGGGCGGAGTCTGTTTTCATGCCCTGAGGGCATATAGGTGCGGTTTCAGGCATCAGAACCACATATAGTAATTGGATATCCGGATGTGAAAACGCACCCGAAATTTCATGGACGCAGCTTCAAGCCGAACAGCGCTACATAGGGTGGGGTTCATGAAAATATGTTCAAGTCCGAAATTGTTGTGAAATATTTACAAGTATTTATCGAATTTTTAATTAGGGAGTTTCGCGTTGCTACAACGTGCGGAAAACCTAGTCACGGCCCCAATTAATCAATTTCATTCTTTTACCCGGTTAAAAACGGTCCTTGAAGACCCATTTCTAGGTGTGATACAATCGATTGTATCACACCTAATTTGTATGGATTTAGGTGTGATACAATCGATTGTATCACACCTAAAAATAGGTCTTCAAAGGCCGTTTTCAACCGGTTAAAGGAATGAAATTGATTACTTGGGTCCGTGACTAGGTTTTCCGCATGTTGTAGCAACGCCAAACTCCCTAGTTCAAATTTCGTTAAGTACTTATAAAGATTTCACAGCTGTCGATTTTTTCATGGACCCCAACCTATGTAGCGCTGTTCGGCTTAAAGCTGCGTCCATGAAACTGTGGGTGCGTATTCACATCCGGATAGTCAATTACTGGATGTAGTTTTCATACCTGAAACTGCACCTATGTGCCCTGGAAAACAATTATTTATTGCATTATTAGGTCTTGATGTAGTCTTGAATTAAAAATTCGTTCACTATAAAATCAAAAATTACGAAATGAGGACCTCTAGCCCCAGGTCGTCGCCATCATTTTTCCCAGGGGGGGGGGGGGTGAGGAAATCGCCTGACTAGGGTGGGGTCGGACCAATGTTGGGTTTTATCACACCTCGCGCCGTATCCTGATCGTGAACACTGTTTTTTACCCATTCACGACCGCGTGTCCCACCGGTGGGACACGCGTTGACTACCACTTCGGACCACGTGTCCCACCGGTGGGACACTGTTTTCAAAAATCGATTTCACCACCGCAAGAAGGAATTTCTAAACCTTCTTGTGGTAAATGTATTTACATATTCTAGAGTCGACTACAAACTTCGTGGTCCGCTGGCAGCTTCGCCACTACAATATATCTGACCCTTCGAATGCAGCAAGGTCAAAAACCGCAATTATGAGTACAGATCGCATTTTTACAACCACTTAATGGCGATTTTTCCCATTACTCGAGAAACAATCCCTACTTATAGGAGTAATCAGATCGTAAAGCTCTATTTAATAAATCACAGAAATATGATTACTGATATTGCTCACCATTTCCGCGTAGAGAATCGGCTTTTCTTTTGCCCGTATGTTGTTCACAGAAATTTTTATGCAAAGATCACCAATATTGAGATCTTTAGGGCCTTTCTTGAAAGTCCTGCTTGGTAACTGTTGGTGTACCATCGTAGACCGGGGCTCCAACTTCGTTGAAAACTACCTTGGAGAGAAGCGGACGAGAAAAATGGGGACGAGCCAGAGCAGAAAACGAGTGGAAACTTAAAAAACGGTTATTACACTAATCATTCCTAGTCAATTTGTAGTATTTAAACTATTTCCTACGTCTGAATGTAAAAAAACAAATATGCTTTTCACGGAAAATCTCTTCGTAGAAGGCGCCGAACCGGAGGGGTGAAGGGGTGGCCTAGAAAAAAAATGGCGAAGATCTAAAAAAAGTCATTTTCAACAGCATCACCAGTCAATATGAAAATCGAGGAGTATTTTCTACGTCTAAATGTCAAGAAGATTGCTAAAAATGTTTACTACAAAAAAAACTCTCCTTGGTATGCGATAGACCGCATGAGCGAATGAGTAGCTAAAGCACAATTAGTGCAAATCTGAAAAAAATATCATTTCACTAAGTATTTCCTGTCAATTGAAAAACAGAAGAATTTCTATTATGGTAATCTACGATAATTAATGTTTCGAACCGCTAGAATTCATCGAACTCACGTGATTTGTGGATGGTCTTATCTAAACAGTCAAAAATTTAGAAGGCCATTTCTCTGGAAAGAAAGAGTTATGGAAGCCGAAACTTTGGCATCATGTTTCTGACGTCGAAAGTCGTACAATGAACAAAAAAGACGGAAATCGATTTTTTGGGGGCGAGCCATTCGAGCAAAAGTGGCCCACCGGTGGGACACTGTATACGGAGGCGCAATATTGCACGCGGTCCGAACGTGCAACCACCTAAAATTAGGCGTGGTCGTGAATGGGTTAATATACAGTTTGCCACTTCTAGAAAAAACCGTTCTGTTGATACAGTGTATCTATACTCCGCCAACGCGTGGCTAGATTCCTCGCACGGAAACCGGAGGTGCCCTGGGTTTCGGAGGCTTCTAGCCTAATTTCGACCCGAGAATTTACGTAAGTTACGGAAAGTCTAGCCTCAGTTGGTGAAATTTTAGCTACATCGCCCGCATATTCTACGCAAATTCTTGCTACAGCACACGCAAATTCTGCGCTTATTCTAGTTGCAGCACTCGGTCGATCAACCCACCCAGTCTTGATCTGTACTAGAAAGGCGATCCCCGCTGCGATCGGGCGCATCGCTATTTCTTTCCCCACGGCCTGCAGCATCCCAACGGCCAAAATTATTCCTAGCAAGGTCTTCCAGAGAGCGACACGGAGTCACCCTCCATGACTACCCACAGTGTCAAGTTATCCGTGGGTTGACTGTGCCAACACTGTTTGAACCGCATCCCTGTGTTCCGCGTAGCCAACGCGGGTTTGAGATTGCATTCAGGGCTGGGCACACGTCCCGGCATGGCGATTCTGAATATGCACCCCCATTAGCTCGGTAATTTTTAGGCAACCCCCTATGGAAAATCTGAATCGGCTATTTTCCAAAAAAGTTGAGCACAACAGCCATGATTTTGACTTCCTGATTTCGATAAACAAGAATTTTAAAAAAAGCACTGACTAGAGAAAATTCCGAAAATGTCAACAAAAAAGTTAGTGTAATTTCTAAACTTCAAAACGATCCCATGAGGAAAATTTGTTAGTAAGACGGCAAGTTATGACAAAAGATAAAAAATTTCATTGCAAAACCATTGAACAATTACAAACAACAGAACTACTACTATTGCGATAATTAATGTTTCCTGTCGAATGTTTTCATAAACCTATGAAGGATCAGTTAATCTGTGTTTGGTTGTTCTGATGTGGAAATCGGAACTATTTTGTGTTGTGGAACAATGTTGGGATTCATGTGATGCGTAGGGAAGGGGAAACCCGAGTTTTACCCTCCTAGAATATATATATTTATTACATAGGCAAGCCTATGTAGTCAAAAACAATGTTCAAAATGACCGCGGAATACGAATGAACCATACGAAGTTTAAAGCATGGAAACTAGAAAAAAAACAACATAGCGGAACAGAAAAGAAAAGCGCATTGCTGTAATAATCAACCTAAAGAAAGGAATCAAAAGCTATCCAGCCAGTCAGGATGGGCTACTTGTTCGATCAGCCAGCTCAAATTTTTCTCGAATGAAATTTTTGGATGACGTAAAGTTGGAAGGAATGGAATGTTTTCTACCAAGGTGCTTAAAAACGGGTGTTGTTCTGTTGATGAAAAAGTGACGCCTGCAGTTGAGGTTAGATGTGTAACGGTGGAGTTTGATGGGGCCACCCCTAGTGGTTGACTCTCTCGTTGTCACAAGGACCTCAGGTTTAAGACCGAAATCTACGCCAAACAGGATCTTGTGGAGAAGAAGTAAGTCATTCTCTACTCTTCTGAGGTATAACGGTTTCAAGTGAAATAGCTCATTTCTCTGCACGGAATCGGGTATGCGGCCATAAACGAAACCATGCATCCTAATAAACAATTTCCTTGTGAAGTTGTTTTGGACTTTCTCCAAACAGTTGATGTCCTTCACTTTGTAGGGATTAAACACCGGCGTGCCATATTCAAGAATTGGCCTCACGTAGGTGGTGTAGGCTTTTATAAGAACAGATGGATTACGTGTTGCCAAAGCTCTGAATATTTTGTTCACTGCACAAGTAGCTTTCCTCGATGTAGTCTCACAATGCACATCAAAGCTAAGACTCCTGGTGATGACGAACCCAAGATCAGTTATCTGATCAGTAATCTCAATGGGAGTCCCTTCAATGTTATAATTGAAGTTATGATTGTTTGCACCGAGGTGGAGAATTTTGGTTTTTTCCTTGGACAGGGGCAGATCCCAATCATGAGACCACATGTTGATAGCATTAACTGATTGTTGTAAGGATTCACAGCCCCCAGGGGAAGTAACCTCATGATAAATTTTGATATCATCAGCAAAAGCACTGAAACCGGTGCCGAAGTGAGTGATCAAATTCGCGATTTCATACGTGTAGATGTTGAAAAGGATGGGAGAAAGTACTCCTCCTTGTGGGACTCCGCTATGAACGGGTCGCGGACTCGAAAAGGACGAGTTGACGCGGACAGAAAACGTCCTATCAGTCAAAAATGACGAAATCCATGAGACAATTCGCGGATGAATACCAACAAGTGAAAGTTTTTGCAACAATTTATCATGGAGAACCTTATCGAAAGCCTTGGTGAAGTCAAAATAAACAACGTCCACATTTTTTCCTTGATCGATGAGAGCTGTCCAGTTGTTCAACGCTTCTATCATTGCCGTCACCGTGGACTTGCCCTTCTGAAACCCATGCTGAAGAGGGGAGATAATATGGTTATCGTCGAGATGTGCAACTATCCGTTTTTTGAGAGTTTTTTCAAAAAGACGCGAGAAAATAGATGTAATACTGATGGGTCTGAAGTTGGACGGGTTAGTGAACGGGGGCTTTTTTGGTATTGGAGTAACTAATGAGTGCCTCCATTTCAGAGGAACTTCAGCCGTCATAAGACTTAGACTAAAAATGTGTTCTAAGGGACCAGAAATCTCATTGGCGACGCCTTTGATGAAACTAAGCGAGATGTCGTCAGGGGTTTGAGATCCAGAGTTAGGCCATCGTAAAACTTCATTCAAAATTTCATCCCTGTGGAACCAGCATGAGTCATTCATAACGGCAAATGCACCGGGAACAGAATGTCTCGATGTATCGGCAGCTTCAGAGAAAGCCTCTTCAAAAACGCTTGCCAGTAACTCGGCTTTTTCATCATCCTTCCTCAGAATCACGCCATCGGGGCTATAAAGTACTCCAACACGTGGCTTTTCTTGAAGTTTCGAGTTGAGGAACCTGTAGAAAGAGTGTCGATCTTCAGATTGCACAGCCTTTTTCTCGATTTGATTGTTAAATTTTTTCATTTTCCGCACGAATCGCTCGCTAATTGCCCTAAAGTGGCCCCACTTTTCACTACTATTGTGGAGTTTAGCTTCATACCACGCCTTCGTTCTCAGACGCTCAAGTCTAGCTAAGTGAGCAGGAAGTTTTGGTTTTTTTTCCCGTAAATTGATCAAAAGGGACAAACATTTCAATGCAGTGTTGCATGACTGCAATAAGAAGTTCATACTTTTCGTTAACATTACCCGCAGCGCTCAAGGAGCTGAACCAGTCTACATTTAGTAAATAGTCGCGTACAGCATCGAAATTGACTTTTTTGAAATTCCTTTTGTATATAACTGGGGCCGATTGTTTTTGAAGGTTGAGTGTGAACTAAACTGCGGAGTGATCGCTAGAACCCAAGGGGGGCAAAATTGTGACGGAGCTAACAAGGTCTCGGTCATTGCTCAAAACCAGATCAACGATGTGATCACCACGAGTGGCAGCCTCGACATATTGCACCAAATTGTGGGTAGTACACATAGTAACAAAGCCACTGGAGATTGAACTGACAGCCGAACGGTTATCCCACTGGATATCGGGCAAGTTGAAATCACCAGTAACGATAGATGGCCAATTACACGCTACCAGGTCACTGATTGTCTTATTCATTCGTTCTGTGAAAAATGCACTGCAGTTGGGAGTTCGATAAGCAACAATGATCCGGATAGGTTTGAGGTCAATTTCTAAGTCAGAGCACACAATTTCATAAGAATCCGGCGCAGACTCTTGGAACACCGGTACAGGACAGAAAAGCTTACGTGCCAGTAGGAGAACACCACCACCCTTTTTACGACTTCGATCGCACCTTAAAACCTCATAATGAGCAGACCAATCACCAAGGAGGGAAGTCAAATGAATTCCACCCTTAAGCCAAGTTTCCGTGATAGCTATTATATCAGTATCGAGTTTTTGGAGAAGATAGAGCAAGGCCTCAGAATTTTTTACCTCTGACCGGATATTGGTTATGATAGATGAGAGATGGCATTGAGGGAGCAAGGCCTCAGAATTTTTTACCTCTGACCGGATATTGGTTATGATAGATGAGAGATGGCATTGAGGATTACTGAGAGGGCTTACAAGTTTCCCGAACCCTGAGTGGCTGGGTTCACAGGCACAGAAATGGCTATATCATGAGACACAGGCGACTGAGAAGATGTGGTAGGCGACTGGAAAGTTATCGGAGAAGCTGCTACAATGTGTGGAGTAGGATTAGCTGCACGCCGCTGAGCTCGCAGCTGATTTCTTTCGCTTTTAGGAAGAGAGGGTCTAATATAGACACCTTTTATCCTCGTGAATGATTTCAGCCAGTGAGCTCTACGGAGGATCAGACCGCTATAGAATGATGCAGGCATGACAATTTTCAATAACCTGGGCCTCGAAGGATTAGGTCGGCCCATCCTAAAAATAGAAGTGGGTTGACATTCGACTCCCAAATGGTCAAGAATATTACGAATGCAAACTGCATCATAGCTAATCCTATTGGAAGGCACTTGATCTACGGACTCAGTGATACCAGACACGACAACAGACCTACTACGCTCGTGTTCTTCAAACGAGGATTCAGACATAGCAGTAACAGGAGCAGTGGCAACAGCATGAACAGGACTCTGAGACGGCACAACAATTGGTACAGACTGACGTTTATCTAACAGATCTATCAACCTCCCATTCTCGGCCGTAAGTGAATCCACCTTGGCCTCTAACTCCCTATTCCTAACAACGAGATAATCCATCTGCAGCTTTGAGTCATACAAATGAAGTAACATATCTCTCAAGTGACTGGGCAGGGACTCATCACCACGGACCATATCCACCACAGTATCAACAGAAGCTGGTCCACCAGAGGCTGCTCCATTAGTGGCTGCTCCATTAGTCATAGCAGCAGCGGCGGCTTTCGATGTAGCACGAGTTCCCACCATTGTAGTAGATAATAGCACTTGAGAAGAACAGCACAGCACCGAAAGAACAGGTGTAACGTACGATGTTAGGAAAGATAGACCTCGAGCGGCGGCTTATATAAACGATTTGAATATTGTCCCTTGCCGCAAGGGTATGAGCAGATCGATAGTAGAACCACGAGCCAGGATAACGTAGATATAGTAGTTCCGTCACGAGAGATATCCGTTATATATAGATATATACCACTAGCACAATCAGCCAGCACCCAGAGAAGAAAACCTTGAGATACTGGGTCTAACCCTTAAACTTGGGTAATTAAACCTGCCGCAATCCCTTGAAGATTCGGCTTGCCGTGCGATACGGTGTTTGTACGCAGCTACACAGTGCACACGGGAGTGGACGCGCACACAATACTAATAAAAAATGTATTTTATTACAGAACGGGGAAGAGAAAAGGATTGAAAATGAAGGGAATGGAAGATTATAAAGGTAGTCTATTCTGGATGTAACCATTTTTGAAATTTAATGTAAATAAACAAAGTTAGAGCGGGTGTAAATATTTAGCCGTTATAAGGTTCATTCAAACGAACCTAGTTGACCAAAACTAGCATTAAACTGAGAGCAAAGGATATTGTGAGAAAGAGGAGAATCTGGCAAACATTATAGCTCTAATGGGATCGGTTTTTAATGTGATTCAAGCACCTTGACTCTCGTCCCGGTTTTACCCCGAAAACCGGGACAAAACCGGGACAAAACCGGGACGAGTTTTAAGGACCTTAAGTCACATTGAATATCAAACCTATTGCTATTGAAATGTTTGCCCAATTCTCCTCTTTCTCTCAATGCTCTTAGTTCTGTGTTTATTGGTGTTTTTAATCAACTAGGTTCATTTGAATGAACCTTATCAAGTCCAAAAAATTCACTCCGCTCCAACTTAGTTTGTTTACATTAAATTTCTATAGTGGATACATTGAAAGTATCCTATTTCCGCCTTCTTCCATTTACTCTAGTTTCATTCATTTTTTCCGCCGCTCTGTAATAAAATACATTTTCTAATTGATATTGTGCGCGCGTCTACTCCAGTGCGCGCTGTGCAGCTGGGGACAAACACCGTATCGCTCGGCAAGAGAGATAACGGCATTCAAGGTGGATAAAACTCTGGTTTTTATGTACAGCGTACTTCTCAATGAGGATGACACGGTCATTCGCTTCTTTCATAGGAACTTGCAGTCTTTACAGTTGGCTCTCTTCGTAAGTCACATTATCATTAATTAAAATCTATTGACTGGTTGTGATACGGACTATGCTTTCTGTACTTTTAAACTGTCGAAATAAAGCCTAGCCTGCTCGGATGAGTCTGGGCGGAGTAAGCAGCGGAGCGGTTGGTCATGGCAAAATACATATAACAGTGATAAGGAGATTTTTACATGATAAGCCCGATAAGCCTTGCTTCGACCGGCTCAAAATGAGCGACAGGCCATAAAACGGCATATGTCTCACCGTCGACTGCGTACCAGGCGCTGCGCGACCGCACGCGCGTCGGAAGCAGACGGGTTTTGGCCGCCGCGCGACGAGTTTTAGCCGCCGCGCGACGTTTCGGCCGCCGCGGCGGCCGAAACGTCGCGCGGCGGCCAAAACTCGTCTGCTTCCGACGCACGTGCGGTCGCGCAGCGCGTGGTACGCAGTCGACGGTGAGACATTGGCCGTTTTATGGCCTGTATACATCATTTAGCTAATTTTTTAAAATCTGAACGATAGCTTTCCTGGGCGCTGTCTTTGTATCTTTGCCTCGAATCGGTAGCCACCCGCGTAATCAATGAACGTTGAACCAAAGCAACATGACGCTACATCAGTCCTTACTTGCTACAAGATAACAGAAGGGTGTTTATTCCTTCATCAAAACAAACTTCGACAGCAACCATGAATTATCGCGAACACAACCTGCATCTGTATCTATAATTTGAATTCTTCAAGTGTTCGCCTCAAAAAGCGGAGAAGTAGATATGGCAACTCAGAAGAATAGTGTGTATTTTTTCCTGATATTCGACAGAACATGCACTTCGTTCTTTTTTTGGTGTTCGGTTTAGGCACCCCCCTTTGCCCTCTCTGCAACGTCCAATATGCACCCCCTAAGGTAAACAGGGACGCGTGCCCAGCCCTGATTGCATTTCAACACAGGCTGTCCCTAAATCCGTAGATTCTCGCTACAAAATTATAGCGAGAATATACGGGTTTGGCGTCAGAGAGATCAATGTTTCGAATTTAGCCTTCGTTTTTACGTAGAATACGAATTTGCACCCTTGTAGCCTCGACACAAGAATATGCGGGTTTTAGCTATTGTAGCCAAAACCCGTAGTTTACCGCTACATGGAATGGGGCGGCGCTTCAGGCCGCGCCCTCGGAGGCATCTAGTTACGCGTTGGCAGAGTAGAGGGTCACGTGAATAAATAGTGCACAACCTAGGAGAGTATCATCCGCTGGCGCGCTGTCCCCCGCGGTAAGGCACCAACCCTTTCAAGAAACCATAATAAGTTCAAATAAAAGCAATTCAATGAACGAACAATGAAACATACAGTATCGGATCTGATTCCGAATTCAGATTTGTAAGAGGTTGCCGCTACACTTAACAAGGGAAATGTTTATGGCAGTAAACGCATCTGTCAGAAATGGCATGTATTGTTAGGATAGTTACGTCCGTGGCTAGTTTCCTCAAGAAAAAACATTTAGCCTCAGACCTAACCATATCTCTAAGGCCTCCATAATTGAATTGCGCAGTATCCCAGCGCCAGCTGCAGGTTCAAAGAAGTTACAGGCTAAAAAAGATGGCTTTTTGTACTTTTTAGCTTCCAAAACGGTGTTCGGAAAATCCGGAAAAGGACCCCATGATAGTGTTCAGCGCCCAAAACTACGCCCCTCCCGAGCTGTTCACGAACATGGGGTTCATCTGCCGATTTTCCAAGGTTTCCGACTAAATTCGTTCAGAGCCCTAAATCGAGGGAAATTTTAGGGCTTCTGGATAGGGGGCTGTAATTGGATCCAGGTCGCTCCTATTCCAATTTGAACTTGATAACTTGACTTTGAAAGGTACCTAAAAATCGTACTCAGACATAGAGCGGACTGCTGCGCGGCCCAAGTCGGCTGTTTTGGCAAGCCGCGGGCGAATTTTAGGGACTGAGTATTAAATGTAAGTCAGCCGCGGCCGAAAATTTTGAAATAATCATTTGAGGAGAGCCGCGACCCACAAACACGGCCGCAAATGAGGCGCGGCTCGCTGTTTGGTTATGCCGTGAAATAGAGAGGTGCGTGTGTGGCAGGCAAAGCAAACAACTCGACGCCAGTTTCCAGAAATTTTTTTCAAACCTTGCCTTTCTTTTTTTGCTCCTACACTCATACATCTTTGATTGCCGGTTAGGTGTTTCCTTTTGTTTTATCTTTGACACGTTTCTACCGTGTAATAAATCAAATGTGAAGTGATCTGTTCTTCTTGGACTTGCGAAATAAACTTACGGGCTCATATTAATTTGAAAACAAATTTATTTCTTCAATAGATCTCGTATTCTGGCCCTCTGCCAATCACTTCATCTTCTCTCCTCTTCTCTTCCACAGACGATTATAGATTGCCATCGGCACAAAATTCTCGCGATTAACAGAATTGATGATACCCAATCGATAAAGGATTGGGTATAGAAGAAATTGAGAGCGGTGTGTTTTCATCCACTCACCATCTTTCTCCGGAGGTGAGCGGCTGAAGCCGAACACACTAGGGATTAGGGAAACAGCCTCACCGGTGATAAAGATAACACGATATTGGGGCCTACTCATGGAAGACTCTGGTAAGAAAAACTACTTCACTTCCGTGAGAATTTTGTGCCGGTGGCTAATTATAAACCTGTCTCTTCCACCACATATGGTACCTTAGCTTCATACCCGAAATTATTCACAATTTCTGGAGACACGTCCGAACCTATATATGTATCTTATATTCGAGATTAGGAGAGCCTTCACTATAATGAGAGCCTTTACTATAGCTAAGCTTTTCGAAAATGCAACCACGTAATCCGTTAGGAAAAGCCTCGTCCGTGATCTAATTCACTGTTAATGTATTATTTTTTCAATGGTTGTTCTTCTCTAAATTATACATCTTTTGAACTAAGTTGTTCCTCTTCTTTCAACTGTACAACGAAAACAGGCAAATAACGCTTCTGGGAGGGGTCCGAGAAATTCGTCAAAAATTTGACTTTCTGAATTCTTCAAATAAATTTATACATCTATTCGTAAGTCTGATCCAAACAGCGTTGGGTGTTTTTTTTTCTATAAATTGGAATTTCGCGTTTGCTTATTTCATATGCGTCCGTCATAGGTAATCTACATAGAATAAATGGAACAACCGGTGGACATATAAAACGGAAAACCTTTACAATAGCCTTTTGGTGCCGGAAACAGACTCCGACATCCCCACTAGCCAAGTACCGATTCAAGATACGTTTGAACGCGGAAAGAGTTAGAGGAAGACTGCCCTTTCTTAGTTATGTTAGGAAACTAGAATCTTGTTCCCCTTCCGACGTTAATGTTCAGAAGTCTTCAATGGCCCCCCTCGCTTGCGATAGCACCGCTGGGCATCACATCTGAAATGTTTCTATCATTAACTTCAGATGCTATCGTAGCAAAGGGGGGCCACTATCGCAGCGAGAGGGCCGCTTAGACATCGCACTTGGCCAAGCCCATTTTTCCGCGCCGCATATACTCTTCTGATTATTGAAAGGGGAGGGAAATCTTGGGTTGGTTCTCGATTTACGCGGCGGTACGAAAAAATGGGCGTTGCTACAACTTACTTTTTCCAAGATAGGCTGTAACTTCAGCAAAGCATTACAATAATTCATGCCTGGATTTAAGAGGAATACTTCAGGGAAATCAAGGCATTGACAGAAGTGAGACAGCATATTTCCATGGTTTTAATAGAGAATTGGAGACTTACAAAGAGTTATGAAATCACAGAATACGTGTAGTGGTTGCGCTCTCGATCGACGGTTTTGTGCCGAAAAGACTGTCTAGGTGAATGTTTTCGAAACGAATTAAATGTCTTGTGACCTGTCACTGATGATCCGCTTTTTAGGAGGAAGTCTACCCCACTGTACCTGAGAACCGAAAATCTCCTGCGGACTAAAGCTAATAATTTTTTTAATTCTATTCTATCTGCTGTAGCCGCTCGCTCTGCTCAGGTTTGGTGTGTATCCTTTTCTGCCGTGTATGGTGATCTCGATTCCTTTTTACACGTGATTTGGCCTGGGAATCACCAGCTTTCGGCTCTCGGGATGGCATTATTAGTAAAGCACATAGTCTTGAGTAGCTGCTTTTTGAACTTTGTTTATGCTTGTTGGTCTATTGTTGAGTCCTTGTTGTTGGTTTGGATCTCTTGCAATGCGGTACGACTTCGCTATCCTGACAGGTTCTGATGCTGCTCACATTCAATTTAATTATGTCTGTTTAGGGTTTATTATTCCTAGGTTTTGAAGTGTATTAATATTACCAATATTATACTTCTGTAGTAGCTAAAGAAAGAGGCTTTTACAAGATTTGTCTGGGCGACTCCAATGCTGTCCTCGGAAGAGCAGTAGATGGAGAAGGAAGAATCGGATCGTATGGAGGCAACATCAGAAACGATAACGGTTCTCGCCTGGCAGACTTTTTGTTTAGCGCACGTATGCTCCACGGTAATTCGTTTTACAAGAAGCCCGAAAGTCGAAGATGGACCTGGAGGTCACCGAACGGAACGACGACCAATGAGATTGATCATATTCTCGTTAATCGGCGATGGGCCCTCCTAGACGTCGGCACTGTTCCATCATTCGTGACAGGCTCTGACCACAGAATGCTTCGTGCAAAGCTTCGACTTCACAACAACTTTACGAGGAAACATCTTAGTCAGAGATTTTGCAGCAAAATCCGAACCGTGGATTCAGAAGTGATGCAGCGCAGTGTAGCCGATACGCAATGGAATGTTTTTGATGATCCCACAGACGATTACGAGGACCAGTGTCGCAAGATAAAGGACGCCGAAAAAAATTCATTGGTTGGAGCAGTGGAACCAATTGAGAGGCTGCGCAAGGAGACTAAACTGTTGCTGGAAAAACGCCGCCTGGTACATCTCGATCCGAACACCAGTCACTTGGAACGTGTTACGATCAGCAAAGTTTGCAGAGCTGAGGTATCGAGCGATTTAAAGCAATATCGAGAGCGGAAGTTGTTGGACACCGTGAACCAGAGGAAAAGCATCAGGTTTTGTCGGAGAGAGCTGTCAGATCGCAGAGAACATGTGTCAGCACTTTGGGATTCCTCGGGTTGCATTTGCACGTCCCGCGATGGTATGGAAAAAATTGTGGTGGATTTCTACAGCACTCTCTTCAACTCAACACTGTCCGTGCCGCGTAGCCCACTACCTGCAATAGCAGATGCCCCGCCTCCAATCCTTGAAAGTGAAGTTGCTTTCGCTGTCAAAGGGATGAAGGAAAACACAGCTACTGGACCAGATGGCATTACAACGGAGTCCCTCAGAGCGGGTGGTTCACCTTTATGGAAAGTTCTTGCGGAACACTTCTCCAGATACCTCGCGCAAGGATTGGTTCCCGCGCAGTGGAAATCGTCAAGAACGATACTCCTATTCAAAAAGGGTGATCGGGATGACATCAACAACTACAGGCCAATCGCTCTACTCTCAGTGCCGTACAAGGTCTTTACGAAGATTCTGCTGAACAGGATAGAGAAGGCTCTGGACGACTTCCAGCCCAGAGAACAGGCAGGCTTCCATAAGGGTTACTGCTGTCTTGATCACATTCAGGCGCTATCGCAAGTCATTGAACGGACAAGGGAGTACCATCTACCTCTAGCGCTCGTCTTCGTGGACTATACCAAGGCATTCGATTCAGTTGAAGTCCCGGCTGTTCTTAACGCTCTCATCCACGCTGGTGTTGACGCCCAGTACATCAGAATATTGGAAGAGTGCAACAACGGAAGCAACACCATTATTCAACTATTCGAGAGGAAACTGAAGGTGTCGATTGGAAAGGACGACCGCGTTACAAGACGTGATGCGCCACATTGACTGGGACGGCAAAGGTATCCTCATAGACGGGTGCAGACTATCCAACTTGCGCTTCGCTGACGACATTGTGCTGCTGGGTTCGTCTTCCGCAGAAGTCGAAGGAATGCTTAACGAACTGGACGCTGCAGGAAAAGCGATCGGCCTTACAATGAATCTGAGGAAAACCCAAGTGATGCGCAGCCAGTGGTGCGACGACAGCCCCTTTCGTCTCTCTGGCATTCCCCTACCCACTACGAACAGCTACGTCTATCTCGGAAGAGAGGTGAACATGCAAAACGACTTGTCTACGGAGATCGGACGGAGAGGACGAGCGGCCTGGTCTGCACTTGGATCGATAGTGGAAGTGACAGACAAATTGCGGGATGTGAAGACACGAGCACGTTTGTTCGACACCACGGTGCTACCTGCGTTGTGCTATGGAACCGAGACATGGGCGGAAACGAAGGCGACCACACAGGCCATAAGGACAGCTCACAGGGCCTTGGAACGCAGACTACTGAAGACTAATCGTCGTGCCCAGCGAGCTGGTGGCCTACGCAGTGCTGATCTTCGAAAGCAGTCGCAGTTAATGAACCCTCTTCTGTTCATGGCCCAGTCTAAACACCGATGGGCAGGACACGTGTTGCGCCGCATGGATGACCGATGGAGCCTCCGTACAACAGTCTGGGGCGGTAGTAAACTAGACAGAACTCAGAGTTCAGAACCATGATAATGAGTTACGAGGAGGAATTGATGTTCGAGACATCGTTGTTACCCTCAATCTTACTGGGAACTGCCGCATACATAATTGTTTGCAAAACTTACACCCCCCTGGGAGGCGATCTCGCAAGTTCTGTTTCGATGGCAGCGATACGTCTCTTTGCACCATGCTCCGTTGTTTACAATGTACGCAAGATGATTGACATCCTATAGTGTTGCACATGCATGTTAAACAGTGGTTGCGCGCGGAATCGAACCACTGACCGTGCCGACAGCAGCAGGGCGACATTGCGCTACACCACCCAGCGACGAAGGGGTTGGCTACTGGGGCCGTATACGTTGACATTTAAAATGGGGACATGCCAACGTATAAGTCTCTCCCATCACGTAGCTGCTCATTGTAACCAAGTTTTGTGGCGATAGCGACTGACAGGATAGCCTAACACTTTTAGAGACCTTCATGCATACAATCCCTGATAGGATCCCCTGGGTTCTTTACCCGTCGTTCATGTACACCAACCGTCGCAACTTACAAGAAAAATATTAGCTCTTGCAGCGACGAGAGCTAAAATCAGTTTTTGATAAGCGTGCACTCTTGCTTCTTCAGTCCACGTTGTGTTCCGTATATAATGAAAGTCACATTTTCTGGTCAGATATGATATTGGTGCTTTCATTGACCGATCCGTTCAGCTAATTGTTTTTCCTCTATTTGTTCTCTCTTTCTCTAGTTTGATGTTCTGTATTCCCCCATTTTTCTTGATAATGTTTTTGGATTTAACTAAAATTACGAATTGAGGTTAAATCGGCCGAATATTTCGTCAGAAGAGTAGCTTGCCCAGTATTCCTAAAAGCTCAATTTCGAAGTCTTTTTGAAATTTCAGGGCTTCTCCTTTCGTCTGTTTTCATAGGAACTCTGCGATTCACTTCTGTTTTGGCCCTAAAGCATTTGTTTTTTTAGGCAACTTAAACAAAAAAGAGAAATAAAACACACAAGTTGTCGTTTTCACCTTTGCAAAATCCACATTTCACCAAATCCGAAAGTTGTCGGCAAAAAAAAATTCAGGAAAGATACACTGGAAGAATAGAACTTCGCAGTTAAGGACGAAATAGCTGATATTCAATTCTCCCGGATAGATGAATAAGTTCGGAAAACTGTCCTTCGTTGGATTCGGATGAATATTAGGAGAATTCTTGCAATAATCAGAGAAATTTTTTGGAAAAATTCCCAGAGCAATAAGTTCACTTATTTTGTAGGGCAGATTTTTCGACTGCTGAGTGTCCTAAATCCATGCCCCGAGGTTGGCCGAATCTTCGAAAATTGATTATCACGTCTAAACTACATAATAAATCGAATATATCAGCAAGAGTGAGAAATAATTTTATTTTTGGCTGTGTTTATAACGAACGCGTTATTCGTATAGATCTTAACTGCGAGATGTTATTCTTCCATGTGTTTTTCTGAAGAAACATAGTTCCAGGATGCTTTTTGAAAGTGGTAATGTATCGATTACGAAGGTGATCATGGCAATGTGTGTTTTGTTTTTTCTCAAGGTTACGCGAGAAAAAAGAAGGTACAGGGTCACGACAAAAGTGATTAGTAAATTAAAAATAAGCAGAGACGAAAAAAAAACAAAGCAAACACAAAATTCAAAAATAATAACTTTAAAATCTCCATTTTAGCGCATTCTGAAGCAGCTATTTCTTTGACAGGTCTCTCGGCCAGTTATAACTATTTTTGGTATGTTCTTCTGGACCAAAAACATTAACAAGAAAAATCGGAAACACAATACAAGAAACCTGGCCAAAAAAAGAGCAATCAGAGGTGGAACAATCAGCTGCTCTGTCCTTCGCTGATCAATCAACGAAGAAAAATATTGCTGTATCGATCGCGTTGTCACTGCACATGGCGAATAGTACGCCAGCAGTTCGGGAATTGACGTGTATTTAGATTGTTCTTGGCTCAACTGCGGCTGCAATGATGATGGATGAAGAACTCCGAGTTGGCGGGTTACGCTAAAAAGTCCTCTCGAGGACTTTTCACCCTAACCCGCCATCGTTGTCTAGTGCACTCCTCAATTGGCGCAGTTTCTCACCGCTGACCTGCGGAGAGCGCCGATTAATTCGCGGACATCAATGTTCGCGATTGAGGGTTTCGAGGGGGGTAACATGATAGTTAACAGGTAATAACATCGAAGTTTAGTTCTAGGATTTCCACAGAAGCTTATTTCGGCCTTGAATGTTAAAACACTGTTTTTTTGTCCTGACTAATAACCTCATACTTAACATCGATGTTAAAAGTCTTGGTTAACATCGTAGTTTGGCTGGTTTACTACCACCCCTGGTTACCACGTGATTGCCACCGGCCTCTAGGCCGTCCTCCCACAAGATGGAACTCTGTATTTTCAGGCAGAGTCAAGACGTTCTGCACCGAGCGAGGGCTTCCTGAAAATCACCATCACTGGATGTCCCTTGCTCGAGATCGGTCGAGCTGGTTGAGATGTGGTCCACACGGCGGCGACG
Organism: Aplectana chamaeleonis; assembly: GCA_029168955.1. Taxonomy (NCBI): domain Eukaryota; kingdom Metazoa; phylum Nematoda; class Chromadorea; order Rhabditida; family Cosmocercidae; genus Aplectana; species Aplectana chamaeleonis. The sequence continues at coordinate 496,815 of JAPDOI010000188.1, forward strand.
CGCAGTGAAGATGGATCATCAAGGTAGGTATCAAGGTAGGTAATATTATACTTCTGTTGCTGCTTCTATAAAGTCTTCTGTCTCGAGACCATCGTGTTACAGAGTTTTAATCAAGGGTGTTGGAAATTATTATTACCATTTGTTCCACCCTGGTTCTATTGCTAGCTAAACTTGAGAAAAACATTATTAGGTAAAACCAATTGTTAGATAAAATTGTATTGAATGTAGTCAGTAATAAATATATATGCACGAGCTATAATTTTTCGTCTATCACTTGTCTTAAAAATGCCAAATGGAAGGGGAAATCGTCGAATAGTATCACATATGGCAAACAGGCTTCAATGAGAAAACGTACGCGGAACAGTGAAGAACTTGGCGCGGGCAAGTGCCTGAACGAGCGAGGGAAGTTGGGAAGATTTGCACGGGAAGTCGCAGAATCACCCGCGCCTCGACGATTCCGCGGGCGTGGATGGCCCAGAAAAGGTGCTCAGCTGCCAGCGTTCTGCGCCAAAGCAGCGAGCCGCACGCAACGATCCAATGAGGCGCGTCAACCTTTCCGGCTCGCTGTTTCTTGGGCCGCGCCTGCAGTCCACTCTATGTTTAAGAAGGTTGACACACTGAATTAGCCGTGGAGCACGAAAATGCTTGGGCACGTTACGGCTGTGGCAACCACGGTGTGTGGGTGGATCTGCATCCAATTACCGCGGGTCGTTGCGTGTAAGTACTGAACTTGTCAGAATTCGTACTCATGACACGTCATCGATCGATAATCAATATTATCGAATTTCGCGCTTATTGCACAAAATACGGCGAGGAGTGGTGATTGCTGGTGGGATTGGGTCCCTTGGTTGGGGAGTTTTACTGATCAGTCATTATCGATAAATACCAATCAATAATATCGAATATTTCGCTTGTTGCACAAAATGCCGCAATCATTTTTGATTCTTGATGGCTCTAAGTCACTTGTTTGGGGAATTCTTCACATCGAACAAAATCGAAAATCAATAATCTGCGAAATCGATGTTGTGAGTCACAAGCTTCAAAAATTGTGCTCATACAACAATGTCGTCTGTTAGAGGATTTACTTTTCGAAAATGGAAATCGTGGAGCAAATTTCAAGTCAGAAAGGGATCCTACGCGAAAATATGTGAAATTTCTGAAAATTAAGCTTCCTGGCAAAAGTAACTATTCATTTAGAAGCAGTAAGTTCAAAAATTGAAACATCTTAAATAATGAGTTTGAGCAGTTTAGCCCTAAAGTGATGAAAAAGCTAGGAAATGAAGTGAAGAAACAAAAAATACGATTCGGCGGTCAATCAGACCAACTATTTAGAAGCAGTAACAGGGGATCGGATTTTACAAGGTTCTCTGTTAAACTTATCAAAGCAGAATCAAGCTCGCAACGGAAACATTAAAGGCAGTGTTCACGATAAAAATCGTTTTTCTGTTTTCTCGCCTATCTCAAAAACGGCCCCATGCTGATTCCAATGATGTCTGTGAAAGCGTACAAGACCTTCTGGGAAAGGAGTTAAGGTCCCTCAAAAATTGAGCTAAGCAAACATGGTGGACGAGTTGTCCGAGGCTTGTAACTTGCGTCTTTCGCAGCCGATGTATGCGAGCTGGCCTGACTAAAGAGAGAAGTTGAGTATGAAGGGAAGAACGGGGCTAATGATTGGAAATCGTCGCTCATCTCACGATCTCGAGCATTCATTTGCTCACGTCGGTGGGCGTGTGTTGCGCTTTTGGGGTTTACCTTGCGCTCGAAGTGGCAACTTCGGGCTCTTTTAGAGCTTTTTCATTACTTCAGGCTATTTTACGCCTAACCATTTCAAAGGATATTTCAAGATATTTTTGAAACTTTTTCCCCTTCAAATGGCATTGCCAAATCGTTTCTTTTGTCATGAAGCTAGATTTCCAGAAATTTTGCCATTGAGATTGATCGGAGTGCAACGAAAACTGGTGAAAAAAGTTAATTCAGCCAAGTGGTTCAAAATGTTCAAAATGCCCATGCAACACTGACAGCTTTGGTTCTCATCTGAAAGGAATAGTAGGTAATGCGCCTAGTTTGTACTTTGGGTTTTGCATCAAATTTCGGCTTGAAACTCACCAGGTTTGGCTGAGAGCTCAAAAAAGCTTAAAGGCACAGGACACCCAAAAAATTAGTTTTCAGATTTCGTACTCATCCTGGAGAGAGTCACACGCTGATCACAGTGGTATCTCTGAAATCGTCCAAGACCCGCTTTGAACAGAGTTATGGCTCTTCAAATATGCCTAGATTTTAAGGGTGAAAAATTGGTGGACGAGTTGTCTCAGACTTGTATTTCTCTTCATTCCCAATCGTTGCGTGAGAGAAAGCCAGAATAAGGAGACCCGGTAATGGACTGAAGAACGACGACTTCTTGGAATTCCTCCATCCATCGAGCCAATATTGAGTTCAAAAATCTGTTAGGGGGTCGGGCCTGTGGTGGTCGCTTATATCTCGCCTATTTGGAGGAAATGAGATCTGGCATTTGGCACGTGTTATACAGGAGGGTTTTTATATAAAATTACATGAAAATCTCAAAATTCATATCTGAGAGTGTACTGTGCCTTTAAATAGAAGAAAATCAGCACTTCGATACTGTAATAGACAAGTCAGAAGAAAAAACGAAAGAAGGCCATATGAAAATAAGAGGAAACAGAAGGTCAGGGGCAATGTGAGGTGATTGGAATCGAGAATATTCCATGCTTCAAAACCGTCGCTCGCCGGCATTCGAGTGTATGTAGTTTAAAGATAGTGTTCACGATAGAAATCGTATTTCTGTTTTTCCGCCTATCTTGAAAAAGGCCTCATGCTAATTCCAATGATATCTTTGAAAGCGCACAAGACCTTCAGGGAACGGAGTTATGATCCCTCAAATATTGAGCTAAAGAAACATGGTGGACGAGTTGTCCGAGGCTTGTAACTTCCGTCTTTTGCAGCCGATGTATGCGAGCTGACCTGAGTAAAGAGAGAAGTTAGGAATCAAGGGAAGAACGGGGCTATGGATCGGAAACCATCACCCATCTCACAATCTCGAGCATTAATTTGTTCACGTCGGTGGGCGTGGAAAGTGCATCTGGGGGTAACGAGCTGATGGGTGTCCAACTTTGTTGCCGTAGGGGACCGTTCTGAGCTCATTTTTCTCAGTTTTTTTTACGTTAGGGTTCCGCTAGGCCCCGCAGCTGCCGATCCCCACCAAAAAATCAGACATGGTTTTTATCGCGGACACTGCCTTTAAAGGCACAGTACAGCCAAGAAATTAATTTTCAGATTTCATGCTTATCTTAGAGAGAGTCACACGCTGATCACAGTGCTGTCTTTGAAATCGTCCAACACCCCCTTTGAACAGAGTTATGGCTGTTCAAAGATGCCTAGATTTTGAGGGTGAAAAATTGGTGGACGAGTTGTCTCAGGCCTGTATTTCTCTTCATTTGCAATCGTTGTGTGAGAGAAAGCTAGGATAAGGAGACAGTCCGGTAATGGACCGAAGAACGCCGACTTGTTGGAATTCATCCATCCATCGAGCCGCTATCGAGTTCGAAAGTCTGTTAAGGGGTAGGGCCTGTGGTGGTGAGCGAAGGGGGTCGGGCCTGTGGTGGCCGCTTATATCTCGCTTATTTGGAGGAAATAAGATCTGGCATTTGGCACGTGTTATACAGGAGGGTCTTCTACACAATTACATGAAAATCTCAAAATTCATATCTGAGGGTGTACTGTGCCTTTAAAGGCAGTGCCCACGATAAAAACCATGTCTGATTTTTTGGTGGAGATCGGCAGCTGCGGGGCCTAGCGCAACCCTAAGGTTGAAAAAACGAAGAAAAATGAGCTCGAAACGGTCCCCTACGGCCCCAAAGTTGGACACCCGTCAGCTCGTCACACCCAGATGCACTTTCCACGCCCACCGACGTGAACAAATGAATGCTCGAGATTGTGAGATGAGCGATGGTTTCCGAATAAAAGCCCCGTTATTCCCTTCATTCTCAACTTCTCTCATAGCTCAATCTTTGAGGGACCATAACTCCGTTCTCAGAAGGTCTTGTACGATTCCAAAAACATCATTGGAATCAGCATGGGACCGTCTTCAAGATAGGTGGAAAAGCAGAAAAACGATTCTTATCGTGAACACTGCCTTTAAGTGAATCAAAGTTTCTTTCTACCGTTATATCATCTCTAATTGGCCAACAAAGAATATTTCGAGTTGTTTTCCCTCGTGGATAAGCGCAATATGGGGACACAGTTGTTTTAAAGTCAATTCATAGCTGATATTCTCTAGCAAAAGTCGATTCTTAGTCCATAGAAACTGGTTTCAAGCTAAATTAGTCAAATTCAAGTTGATTTAGCCAGTGTTTGCTGCTAATCAAGTGATTCAAAAAGTTCTGAGAAGGGTGGCAGAGACTCAGGCCCGACCACCCTGATCGAGTGCTCCCACTATACTTAGTATTCAAATCACTCCTTTTCGGATATCCGACCGGATATCCGTGATTCGGATAATCCGATATCTGGAAGTGCGCATTACCTGAATCGAACCAATATCCGGGAAATTCAAAATCGGCTTTGTCTGAATCGAAGAATTATCCGAAGGGTCAATTATTCGGATGAAATCGGGTAAAATCGGATAATTTCCGGATGAAATCGGATAATTTTCACATAAATTCGGATAAAGTTGGATAAAATCGGTTAATTTTCGGATAAATTCGGGTAATTTCCGGTTAAATTCGGATAAAACCGCACTTGGCGGAGCCAATTTTTCTAAACCGTCTTCTATTTGGTACGTCAACCCAGGATTCTCCTCCTTCAGAGACCGGAAGAGTCGTTGGGGCGCGGAAAGAAATGGGCGCGGTCAAGTGAGATGACCAAGTGGCTAGTTATTCAGTGTAGAAGTTTTTTTTTATATAGTTGATTTCTTTTTACTAGCTAGTTGCCCTGAATTGAACATGTGTATGGATAATACTGTGCCTCCAAACGACGATATAGTAATTAAAGATTTGTTTTGATACTTTTATACTAATATGCATATATGAAGATTGAAGTTTGTATGTTAACATGCTGCAACAGCAATGAAGTACTACTGTTTGTTCAATAATGGATGTCTTCAGAGGCTTGCCTTGAATTTCTGGTTTATTTTTCACCGTTTTGCTTCAACCTATCCGAAATTATCCGACCGGATATCCGTATTCAAATCATTGGAAAAATGACATTATCTGGGTCAAACCATTATCCGAAAATTCGAAAAAAACGCATTATCTGAATCGAACCAATATCCGGGAAATTTAAAATCGGCATTTTCCGAATCGATCCATTATCCGAAGAATTATCTTCGGATAACAAGTATAGCTCCCACTGTATCACTTTAACCCGTCTTGTAAAGATTTGATAGTGCAGTAATTGATCGTGAACAAGATGCCATAGAATCCTGCACGTGGATCGAGTCGCGAAGCAATTTCGAGAACCTAACTGTGTCTGCAGGGAGGGCATTGAAAAAACTCTTTCAGAACTGATGTGTTCCTGTGCTAGCATTCGAGTGTGAAATCCGTGTTCTCACCTTGAGGTTTTCTACCGCCGCTGTAGTCCATCGGTCCTTCACCATTCTTATAAAATTTCAATGTTGGGTACGCGTCAATTTCAAAACGTCTCTTTAACACTGGTTCCGAAATAACGTTTACTTTTGCCAGCGGGATAGAAATGCATGAAGCCGCTTTCTCGTAACTATTAGCTAATTCTTTGCAATGCGGACATCTGGAAGGAAAAATCGGGCCAAATATTCTGAGGTCGTTGTAAAAACATGTTCTACTAAGTATTTTTCGTTCAGTTAACAATTGAATGCGATGCATAACACAAACATTGGAAAGCACAATGCATTGGAAATCCCAATTACATAATTAGATATAAATGCTGATAGTGAGCCCTATTTGATAACTTGTCTTGATATAAAAACCTAGAAGATTTTATCGAACGATACATCTGAACAATCTGATGCCAAGCCGCACCACAGACACCCCTTTCTGAATGAAATGAAGAGCGTATTGTACTGGAGCCAGAGATACTACTTCAACGCAAACTACGGCGCAAAGTGTGATGTATCACAGGGAGGGGGTCGGACCCTTCGATGGGGCTGGAGGTGTGGGGCGGGGGGATTGGACTTTCGACCAAGAACCAAAACGAGCTTCCATTAGGGGGGGGGGGGGGGGCGGTGGGGGTGAGGAGAGCCATACTGTTAGTGCGAAGCAGTCTTTAGTAATCATAATTGTTTTGTCAATTAGCGACCTTTTTGGGGTGTTTACCATTTTTTTGGACTTAAAAACGGTGGACCCTTGACAAAATCGCTATCTGTAGGTAACATAGGGTTTATAATACTTGAGGACAGTGTTCACGAAAAAAAATGTTTTTCAGTTTCCACTAGGAATGGGTAGTGGAGGGGCACACTGTAAAGTTAACGTCGAAAGAACGCCAGAAAACGAGCCAGATAGAGCCCCAAAAGAGCCCGAAGTTGCCACTATGATCGCAAGGCAAATCCCAAAGCGCAATACCCGCCCTCCAACGTGAACAATTGAAACCTCGCGATCGTCAGATGAATGATGGCTTTCAATCAATAGCCCCGTTCTTCCTTTCATTCTCAACTTCTCTCTTCACTCAGGTCAGCTCGCAGACATCGGCTGCAAAAGACAGAGGGTACTACAAGCCTCGGACAACTCGTCAACCATGCTTCCCTAGCTTAATAGTTGAGGACTCAGAACTCCGTTCCCAGAAGGTCTTGTATGATTCCAGAAACATAATTGGAATCAGCATGGAAACGCTTTTAAGATAGGCGGAGAAACAGAAAAACGATTTTTATCGTGAACATTGCCTTTAAACTCTGGGGCTTTTCTAGTGGGCTCTCGATTACGATTTTCACCGACGGTATACGGTCGCTCTTTGACCGTAGCATTCCAATCATATTTTACTGAAGCCCAGCGCTGGTCATAATCGAAATGGAAAGTTCTTTGTTCTTCAGGGTTCATCTATGAAAAATGGTGCCCTAAAGTCTTCGGGTTTCAAAGAAATCATAAACAATTTCATCCTCTCAAAAATTTTCGAAAAGTGTCAACTCCGCCCCACTGAAGGATTTCAGCAAACTTGCTCTTGTAATATTCACGGGTTCAAATGTTTTGTACACTTGTGCAGTTCTGATGGACAGAGAGAAGATAGAGTGGGGCGTTCTATAGTTTCCGGTTCTCAAAACTTTTTCTACATTCTGACGGAGAATTCTAAACAGGTCGGCTTTTTAGACTAGCAGTAAGTGCCGTTAGATAGAGGGAGAGTCCAGCTTTCGTTCGGTGTGCCAGACTTGATCAAAGGTTCGCGGGTGGGCAGGGGAGAATTCGCTAACCGCTATATTGCGTGCAGAACTTTCGATTAAATCTAATACAATGAGTTTCGAAAACACAGACGCGCCCTCTGTTTTGTCGTCATTCAGTTCGTTGAAGAAGTTATGCTCACCCCTGAACTCACCATGCTGTAAGACCCTAGTGCACAGCGGAGTGAGAATGTGTAGCTTTTAGATATGGCCAACACGAGACTTGCTGAACAACTCTGCCGCTCTTTTAGGGTAGCCAACAGGTCCCACTGCAATTCTGATTTGTGAGGGAACAAGGCAATTCCAGGAGCGGCACGCATGAACACGCTAAAATGGGGTTTGGAGACCCTGTGCGTGGGACTCTCCGAGGGCGGCATACACGTAAGCGAGTGTTGGGGGGGGGGAACAGGGTTTGTGCCTTCGGCGCGTTTGATTATCGCACTGCGAGGGCTGGAGATCATCAATCAATGGTGTCCCAGCGGGGCCTCAACTGCCCAACCCCTCTAGGTAGGGTTGGCGAGGGAACGATTTCTCAGTGCTATCCCAACCCCTTTTCGGCCCTCGCATTGCTATCATCAAACGCGCGTACGCCTCAAACTCCGCCCCAATCCCTTCGTAACACTCGCGTATACATGCGTGGAGCGTTCTCTTTGCTCCACGCATGTATCTTCGTGCTCGGCGTTCATTCTCTCTCTCTGCTCGCGAAGTGACGCGAGACGACTAGTGGAATTCAAGCTGATTCTCTGACCTCTCAAACTATGACCACGGCCTGGAGGGTCAGTCGACAGAAGAAAAGCATCGTTCGTTGTCGTCACCAACTTCAAGCACACTCAACAGACTCACCCGAAGAGGCTCAAAGCAGGACCTTAGGAAGACCATAGAGACGGATTTGTTTCAAACAGGCGAAGTTTCCTGTGATCATGCTAGGGCATTTCGAATGCGAATTTAGTCTCCAGTAAGAACTATTTCGGTAAGAAGAGAGCGTTCGCTCATTGCCGAAATTCATCTAGATACAAAATCCCCATTAAAAATGCTCCAGCATTACCACAGGATATACCTAGTGCTTGTTCGAAACAAACCGGCGCCCATACTATCCTTAATTCGAGCTGCTTTGGGTGAGTCAGTAGATTGTGCATGAAGTCGGAGACGACAAAGAGAAATGCTTTCTTTTTTTAGACTGGGGCTCCATACTGAGGTCTTTGTACCAGAAGTCGGAAAATTAGCCCGAAATCCACTTTCAGTTGGCGTTGAGTCCGAAACAAATCATCCAATACCACACAAACTTACTGAGCAACCGGCTTCTTCGGTCTTTCAGACTGCCTTGCTCCCTTAGGAGTCAGAATAACTTTGGCACCGGTCGTCTACCCTAGTAGAAGAACGGCAGAGGTTTTCGAGAATTCTTGTGTTGGTTATATCTACTCAATTCACCGCATATATGAGGCTGTCCACTAGAGTGAGGACCGAATATTCGAGTTCGAATAAATATTCAAATTTTTCGGACGAATTTTTACTCGAACATTTGAATATTCGAAAAGTGTGAATATTCGAACATTATTCGAATTCGACTATTCGCAAAAGGTGAAAATTCGAACATTATTCGAATTCGACTATTCGCAAAAGGTGAAAATTCGAACATTATTCGAATTCGACTATTCGCAAAAGGTGAAAATTCGAACATTATTCGAATTCGGCTATTCGGGAAAGGTGAATGTTCGAATATTATTCGAATTCGACTATTCGGGAAAGGTGAATATTCGAATATTATTCGAATTCGATTATTCGCAGAGGTGAATATTCGAACGTTATTCCAATTTGAATACCCGAGCTGGTTTAACAAAAAATATGAAAATCAGCTCTCATGTATGAAGGAATCGACATACCTTTCAAGACTGATGTCAGTCTCTTCATTACTTCATTATTCCATTTTTTCCGAAAGAACTAAATTTTTTCCCCACACCGTCTGATGAGGCTACTAGGGCTGTTCTAACAGGGGGAGCCATATGGCAATCGCACTTGGCCACTCCCATTTTTCCATGCCGCTGGATAATGATAACACCAACCATAGCTTCGTTGGGTGGAGCCATGTACTCCACCAACCCTTACCTCTGAGCAGGTGAGGGGGGAATCATTGGGAAAACCGGTGACAACCGGTGAAACGCCCAGAGGCACAGGAGGAGATGGGAATACGTGGGGGTGGGGTTTATCCCTCCGTTGACCAATCACCCACGTCTTAAAAGGTGGTCAGACGTCTGTCGATTGGCCGACGGAGCAAAAACTCCGCCCCTTACTCCGATCTCCCCCCAGTACGCGCCCCGAAAAAGATCCAAAGTCACCCAACATTCATGCAAGTCATTTTCAAGATTGTGTGGGTGTCACTGCCGGTTTTTCGTCCATAACTTTTTTGTGCTTGGAGATTCTGCGTCAACTTGTGCTTCCAGTTTGGAAAACTATTCTCGATCCTTCAGCCTAATTCATTTTACGAAACACCGGTTTTTCGCCTATAACTCTTTAACCTGGTGAGGGTTGTTTTTGAAATCTACGTAAAAATCTGCGTCGAATGATGTTTCGGATTCCTAACTTTGCTCGCTCCATACCCTGAGAGGATCCCCCGCGATCGTTCACGGATAGAATCTCCGGTTTCTGGTAGGGGCCGAGAGGATTCTAGCATGGGGCTATCGCGCAACGATCGCGTAATTCTGCCAGTCTCAAACCGCGAGTGTACCGCGTTCGTTCATCGATGCTCCCACGACGCTCTATAGCAAAATCGCGAAGAGTCGAGCCTGGGCCTATCACGGAACGATTGCGAGATCCTACCAGTTTCAACCTGAGGGCGAATCGCGTCTATACATTGACGTATGCGGAGCGTTACATCGCGGATCCACGACGAACCGAACTTGGAACTATCGCGGGACGATCGCGAGATTCTTCCAGCCTTCTGATGGTACCGCATCCAGGCCCTCTCGATGTTTCACCCGAGCGAGTGTTGCCTATCAGATCAACACGAACCTATAAGGTATTGCCCTCGACGCATTTCGCGCTGCTTTACAAATCTGCACAACGTGAGAACGCGGGACCAGGGGAAACGATCACGGTACCATCGCGGATCGCGAGTGCACCACGGTATTAGCGCCGTAAACCTCTCAACGATCGCGGTATTATCACGGTATGAGAACGAGAATGTCAACGGATGAGTCGATTGGGTAACTATCGCGGAACGAGTGCGGATCGCGGGACTAGGGGGACACGAACACGGTACTATAGCGGATCACGGGAGCATCACAGTACTAGCGCGAAAGATTCTCTCAGAGTAAGCCAGCCAGGTCGGTGGAGCCGAGTGCCGTTGTTGGCTCCAGCAGAACTCTGCGCCTCTCATTTAAAGGCAGTGTTCACGATGATTTTCATCCGCGAGTTTCTCACATAAAACAATGCGCTGGCCTCCAAGTGTTACCAAAATTACGAAGAAATGGCGAGAAACGCATTAAAACGTCGTTTTTCAGTGACATTATTCTTTAACATGGGCCAGTTGTCCGGTCGGATAAACATGTTAATGGTGGTTGTCACCGGTGGAAAACTGTGTCAGTCGAAAATAGAAGAATATTTCATGCAAAGCAGAATCAGTTAGGGCTCTAAGGAAGGAACGGAGCAATATAGAGTAAAGAATTGCAAAGGACGCGTCCACAAAAGATTTCATTGTCACAACAAACAATTCCTGTGATACTTAAGAGGCGGGGTGATACTTAAGGGTTTCGCGTACTTCTGTTGCGTTTCTCTCAATTTCTACGTCATTTTAGATCTACCCGGGGGCCAGTTAATCGATATAGCGAATAATCTCAAAATTAAAGATTATCGTGAACACTGCCTTTAAACCATAGAGGCGAAAGCACCCTATGGAGATAACTATGGAGCTCGGCTCCACCAATCTCGCTGGTTTATGGGGCAGGCAAAGTTAGTAAGGTCCTCGAATCGCTCCAGCCGCGAAGCGCTGGAGAAAGGACTGATTTGCCAGGACTTGTGATCACTTAGAATTCTGTAGTATAAGCTCCTTAGCCTGAGCTACAGAGGAAAAGTTGATTTTGTAGCATTCTTTGCGTTGTAGCCCGTACAGGTCTAAAGATGAGTCGTGCCTTATTAATTCCAATTGTAAGTGGAAATAAAGCTCTAAAACAAGAGTTCATCTTGTTAGTGCCGCTCACTCCGCAGTTGCGCGATAATGCTATGGGTGCTTAAAGGCAGTGTTTACGATAAAAAAAGTTTCCGAAATTCCACTAGGATTGGGTAGTGGAGGGACACTCTGTAACGTTGACGTCGAAAGAGCGCATGAAAACGAGCCAGGAAAAGCTCCAAAAGAGCCCAAAGTTGCAACTTCGAGCGCATTGAAAACCCCAAAAGCGCATCACACGCCCACCGACGTGAACAAATGAATGCTCGAGATCGTGAGATGAGCGATGATTTCCAATCATTAGCCCAGTTCTTCCCTTCATTCTCAGCTTCTCTCTTTACTCAGGTCAGCTCGCATGGATAGGCTGCAGAAGACGGAAGTTACAAGCCTTGGACAACTCGTCCACCATGTTTCCATAACTCAATCTTTGAGGGACCATACCTGCGTTCACAGAAGGTCTTGTATGATTTCAGAGACACCATTGGAATCCGCATGGGGCCGTTTTCAAGATAGGCGGAAAAACAGAAAAACGATTTTCATCGTGAACACTGCCTTTAAATTATTCTTCATTCGAATATTCGAATTTCGAATATTCGTTCGTTCGAAATAAAAAATGAACGAATTTATTCGAAATTCGTTCGTTCGGAATAAAAAATGAACGAATTTATTCGAAATTCGTTCGTTCGGTCTCTTTTTAAAAAGTCCTCACTCTACTGTCCACGTTATAATCCAGATAGATCGGAACCAGGGATGTGCGGCAATTGCCGTTTGCCGGTTGCCGATTGCCGTTTGCCGGCCGTTTCTGGACGATTTTTGTCGATTGTCGTTTGCCGTTTTTCCTCTCACTTTTCGACAAAATTCGGCAAAAAAGTGCGCAATGATAACAAACGCCGCGATTAGGATGCGCATGGTAAATCCCATAAGCCTTGCAGCGACCGGCTCGAAAGTAGGGAGACAGGCTATACGTACTTCAAAACTTCAAGCCAGTTGATGTTACCTACCGTGCGGTCATGTCAAAGCAATTGCTAGTATTGTAGTGTCACGCTCGTGTGGGTCCTCTTGTCTCGAAGAGTACCGAATTCACCACACTCTCCTTGCTGAGGCTTGATCAATAAATGTAGGGTTCATCGGGACAAGAAATAACACCCTAAACGTTTTCAGGAGAGGGCACAAAGGTTTCAGAGCTCAATTTCTTTCAGACCTTTTTAAAAGCGTCGTGTGGAGGACGTTGGACTTTACTGGCAGTTTGTGGGGTTATGCACTTTGCCATCTCCTATTATGCTCACAATTACGCTGAGAAACATGCTACCAAGTTGAAAGTTGGAGTTCTGAGTTAAAAGGGTGGGGGAGGATGTACACGTTGTGGGGAACATTCGTTTCGGTTAGATTCGCTGCCTGACTATAAGCTGGATTGACGGAGTCGACGGTATTCGGATTAAGGGGTGGCGTACAGTTTGGGAAGGAGGTGGTTTGAGCAAACCGCGGTTTTTTAGGAGTCGTATTGGTGGAAAGCTTGAAAAACTACCCCATTCAATGTATTTGAGTTATTAGCGCGCAGTTCAGAAAAAATTTAAAAGGTTGCAGTGGGAGAGATGCAGAATATTTAGCCGTTTCCCAGCAACGTTTCCAAGGCTGTTCGGAAACGTTCGTTTTAGTTGTATTTTTTCAAGTGATTATCTTTGATCTAAATTCCGGTTAAACAGTAAACGCACCGTGAGGCACGAAACGAGTACGCCGCGAACTCTGAGAAAGTTTCCTAATCAGATAAAGGACCTAACAACCGTAGGTGCTCATTTCTGTTCGTAGGCCCCGCCCAGTTGTAGTATGGCTCACGATTAATTTTATATGAGTTACTCTCAGTTGGTCCTATTTTTGTAAAGGCGCAGCTCGCGGTGCCGCAGCGGCACTTTCGCGGAGCCGGTATGGCTTTATCGCGGAGTCGCAGCGTCGATTTCCGCAAGAGAAGGGCTGCCACGCTCGTTAAAAAATAATCAAGTCAAGTAGGGACACACTGACCTTTTCCTTTTTTTTAAACTACTTTCGAATGCTCATCCCCTTAAATTGGATTGCGCGATACTCTGAATTTCGTGCGATAAATTTGAAACACGAAGCAATTGCATGACTACTACATATTCCGAAAAGGGTTGATATTAGAGAACCGCGAAAAATTACTATTCTTTCACTACAACATTCCCATTACCAGTGTTCAATAGGATGCCCATTTCGGTAGTGTTTTTTATATCAGGTATTGTACCAAAGTAAGAGGTTAAATTTCTTGTGGTATTATTGAGAAACCTCGTGGTCTTATTGAACTAGAACTCACTCACTCACTCATCCCGTTAGCTGGCGTCTGGCGGAGCGGGATGCCCTCTCAACCAATACACTGCTGTAGGTGCCATAGAAGCTTGTGCGGCCTGAACGATACGCTTCCATTCAGTACGGTTTGCAGCAATAAGTTTAGCGTTAGGAACACTGCACCGTTGGGTTTTTAGATCTTCTTCTATATGCTTGAGCCACGTCTTCTTCGGGGCCGTTCTCTGGATCTTCCACGACGGCGGGCGCTTCCGCCACAGCATACTGTACGGGAGCCGGCCAGCATCCATTCGACATACATGTCCAAACCACCGTAATCTTCTTGTCTTCAGTTGCTCTTCAACCAGCGGTTGATCCATACAACTTCTTCTTATGTTATCGTTGCAAATACGGTCACGAATCGTAATCCCAAGAATATGTCGCAGGCACCGCAATTGGAAGACTTCCAGCTTGACAAGGTCTGGCTTCAGTAGAGTCCATGTTTCCGAACCATACAGTAGAATCGGAATTATTAGCGCTCGAAACAATCGCATTTTAGTCTCCAGTGAAACATTGTTTTTCTTCCACAGACACCAACCAAGCGATGCAAACGCACTGGATGCCTGCCCGATCCTGCTGCATACCTCTGCTGTGGCCGCAACTTTCCGTTCTTGCACGACTGATCCAAGGTATTTGAACTCCTTGACGTGCTGAAGTTCCGCCCTTCGAAGTGCACAGTTGCAGGCGAGCCATCCGATGTCATCACTTTTGTCTTCTCCTGATTTATTCTTAGGCCGTAAGAGCTTGCAACAAGCGCCACTCTATTTATCAGGTACGTTGCATCCTCATCGGTATCCGCAAACACTGCACTGTCATCCGCAAACATCAGATCCGAGACGTATCCATTAGTGCTATACTGAACACCTCTTCTGTTCTCAAAGACCTCCCTCATAATAGCGTCGACGACAGTATTGAAGAGCAACGGCGATATAACATCACCTTGGCGAACTCCAGCTTTAACCTTAAACTCTTCCGACAGCTTATCTCCAACGCGAACCGAGCTGGAAGAACCTTCATACGTTTTCTGGAGCAGGTTAACTATCTTGTCTGGTACATGTTCGCTATCAAGTGCTCTCCACAGCGCAGGCCAATGAACACAGTCGAATGCAGACTTGAAATCAATGAAAGTGATGACAATTCGCTTTCCAGTGCGGATCCTCTCTTCCATAAGTTGTCGAAGAGTGAAAACTTGATCACTGCAGCTTCTCCCTGTCCGAAACCCTGCTTGTTCCTCACGACCGGTCTGTTCTCGATGACGTTGAAGCCTGTTTTGGATAATCTTCATGAAGACTTTGCCTACGATTGACAGCAGACTGATCCCTCGGTAATTTTTGCAGTCCCTAGCGTCGCCCTTCTTGTGGATGGGTACAATTATTGCACGTTTCCAAGTAGCGGGTATGTTATCTGACTGCCAGATGAGAGTTATTAGACGATGAAGCTGAAGTAGCAACACGTTTCCACCCGCTGTGATGGCCTCAGCAGCAACATTGTCAACGCCTGATGCCCTGCCGTTCTTCAGCGATTCGATAGCAGTCTTGAGTTCCTCCACAGTGGGCTCTGAGCCGAGATCAGAATCTTCTGGCGCATCGATTGATGGTGGCTTGGGAAGCGGTCCCTGTGGCGCTTCATGACTGTAGAGTTCACCGAAGAACTGTTGCCAGCGACGAAGACGCTCTTCCACAGAGCGCACAAACGATCCATCTGCATTCCTAATGCTATCGCTAACGCGTTTCGTCTTCTTTCCAAGCCGCTTGAGTGTCCGATAGAGGGTGCGATAGTCATGCCTGTTAGCGGACTCCTCCAAATCAGCAGCCACCTTATTCCAGTACGACTCCCTTTCCGCTTTCAGCCTGCAACGAAGTTCTCTGCTGAGTTGCCGGTATCGATCAAAATTAGTCAGTTTTGCTCGCTTCCTCTCTTCGATGAGTAGCAAGGATTCGTCTGTTATCCACGGCTGGATCCGCCTGCGAGTAACAGGGCAAAGTGGTTTTGCACATTCCAAGATGGCGTCTGCTACTTGCCGCTCCTGCTCGTCCACCGATGCATTGTCCGACAATGATGCGAAGCGGTTTGACAGTGCCACTTGGAACAACTCCTTCGTCTCGGGTACCATGAGGTGTGTCCAGTCGAGTTTATGTTTAGGAGGTTCCATTCGCGTAGTCCGTTGTAGGCGGAGCTGCACAACTGCACGAAGAAGGAAGTGATCTGTACCACAATCTGGACCTCTCATAGCACGGACGTCTTTCAGCGATGACCTAAAACGTGAACTTATCAGAACATAGTCCAACGTGGCTAAGTCTCGTCCAGAGGGATTTCTCCAAGTCAGTTGGTGCTTCCTGCGGTGCTGGAAGTGACTGTTCCCGACAATGAGTTCATTAAACGCAGCAAATGAGAGCAGACGCAGACCATTTTCATTCATCTCGCCAACGCCGAATCTGCCCAATACTTCCCAGCCAATTCTGTCATTTCCGACGCGTGCATTGAAGTCACCTGCGACGAGGATTAGGCCAGTCTTTGGGATCGCATTCAGTACGTCTTGCAGTTGAGCGTAGAACGCGTCCTTATCGGAATCAGAGCTAGGCTCCGTCGGAGCGTAGATAGCCACGACATGCGTCTTAATAGTTCCTTTTAACGTCAGAACGGCAATCCTGCTCGAAATCGGCTCGAACGAGATGACGCTTCCAGACGCTTGCCAGTTCAACATAAATCCAACACCTTCGTGATGTCCTTCGCCACCGGAGTAGTACAATACCATCTTTTCTTCAGAATCGGGCACCTGGACAATCATTGTTCCACAACCGCTGATCCTCAATTCAGACAGTGCTGCTACCGATATCTTCGACCTCGACAGTTCCCTTGCGATGACTTCTTTTTGTCCAACGTAATGTCCTGATCGTACATTCCAAACGGCAAACCGCACCTCCTTCTTTGGCGTCACCAATCTTCCACCATTCTGGCCAGTCGCATACTTGTCACCAACACCCTGGGTCCCCAGTGCTGGCGCATCGGCTGCCCCGGATGCGGTAGCAGTATCGCGATATCCTATGAGACTCTCCATGGTTACCACCTTAGGTTTTCCAGCCCGTCGGTAGCATGGGGGGCCAACCCTCCTCCTTTCTCATCCGGGCTTGGGACCGGCAATGGCAATTGAACTAGAACAAAATGCCGAGGTTCAAGGACAGTCGGCCATACACTATTCAGAAACCATTTCTTATCTGGCTATCGAAATACGATTTTTGCATGAGGAAGAAGTATTTTTACTGCTACTTTTAGAACTTTTGCATCGTTTTTGTGCGAGATTTTTTTATTTTGCCATTTGTCGATTGCCGATTGTCGTTTGCCGGCCATTTTTGAACAAAATTTGTCGATTTCCGTTTGCCGATTTTTCAAAATCTTTTGCCGCACATCCCTGATCGGAACACAATTTTTTTTGCCGTCTTTAAAATTTCATCGCTGGAGCACCCAGAAGAACTCAGGTGTACGCTTTTAGAACTTTCAGAAAACATTTTTTAAATGTTATAAAATTCCAAAGTTAGGAATTTTTTGAACATTCCTTTGCTTAGATCCTCAATGAAAACAAATTCCTCGGATAAAAAAAACTTAATAATACTTCATCAACTATGAGGAATCGATTGGCGTTATCAAAATTTTCAAATACGCGCTCAGTAATTTTTTTTTATTTGTTTGAGCCCTGATCTTGCAGATAGAGGCTATGCTCAAAGGATGCGCCGTGGTCAATTTGGTTAACGAAAAATATAAAATCAAAAATTTAAAGACACAAACAACCTCATTTTTTCGATCGAATGACGCTCACAGGCGAAAAACTCTTGGGAAAGAGGCCGCTCATGCATTCCATCGCGCGCGAAATGGCTACAGTAGTAACTGACTACGGGACATCGATTGGAATAGAATTTGAAAAAGAGGATATTTTGTCACTTCCACATAATAAAATTCAACTTTTAATTCACGAGAACCTCTTTTTTCACTACACCTACTAAGAACAAGGCTAGGGAGGTCATTGCACGCTGAGGTAGCGTAAAGTGTATTGAGTAACTTGTGGGATGAACACGGAATACAGTTCGAAGAGAAACGGAACAGAAACACTCTATCATAGACATTCGACACTACGTAGCTTTTGAATGAAGAAGGAATTTGAATATCGTATTCTTCACTACTATGTTTCTCTGAGACAAATTCCGGTCCGCAATTGCGTCTCGACACGCATTGCGGCCGCACGCTCCCGAGTAGGGAGAGTTTCCAGCGCCGCAGCCGCCGATCTATTGACTCTAGGTGGATTTTGGAAACTGGAAACTAAAAAAAAGTCGGCTTTGGCGCTGGAAACTCGATCGACTCGAGCGCGTGCGGCCGCTAATCATTTCTAAAAATTCCCGAATGAGTGAATTTTTCGAGTATAGCATTTCTCAATTTCCGTAATAATTTTTTTTCTGGAATGCCGCGTGTTAAACAATTTCGAATGAATAAAGAAATTCGAAAAACCGTTTTCTATTCGGCTCGAATGAATATTTGGAATATTTATACGAATATTGAAACGATTATTCGAGTTTTCGGTTAATGTTTTTCAGAACGATTCCTGAACATTCATGAACATTGCCCGAAATCGGCCGAATATTCGAAAAATACCCTCGATGCCCGAACACCTTGCAAGGAGGAGCTTGGCCTGCTTTGCGGCTCGTTTTGATAAGAGGCGAACGAGCGGTCGTGTAGTGTTCCAGCCCCAGACCGGGCACCTGATAATCGATGCTGATGGCCATCACCGCATCAAATACCAGGTGCCTAGGCTGGGGCCGGAACACCACACGGCCACCCGTTCACCTCTTATCAAAACAATCCGCAACGCCAGCCAAGCTCCGCCCTGCGAGCTGCTCGGGCATCAAGGGTATAATGTTCTGCTTTTCCGAATAACTCAAATAATCGTTAACAAAATAACGTCTAAATTTTTAGGCGAATTGAAGTTTTGGAAAAAAAATCGAATAAATTGATTTCACTAATTAAGCGAATATTATTCGAATCGAATGGAGGGTATGCTGCCTACGAGCGGAAATGAGATGGCTCTCATCGCTTCTATCCGAAGGCTCTGCTGACGACAACTTATCGCAGAGACAGGAATGACGAGGCCACATCGCAACTAAGGCTTCAGCTGTTCCCATCCCGAAGCCAGATATGTGAGCATCCCTGTTCGACCGCCTATGGACACGTTTTAAGCCAGAAGGGGGATTTTTTCGAGGTTACATTCACTTACACCAAGCAAAGGCTACCTTATGAGTTGATGATCTCTTCAAAATTGGAGACTAGGCTAAGCAATGCCTGCTGGCCGTCTCCGTCGCCGTTCGCGGCCTCGTTCACGTTAGTGAAATTTCTTTAATTTTTCCAAAATATCGATTCATTCGAAAAAATCAATATTTCGGTTTTTCAAAAACTCGAATACTCGTTTTAATATTCGTATAAATGTTCCGAATATTAATTCGAACCGTATAGAGAACAGTATTTCAAATTTTTTTATTGATTCGAAATTGTTGCAAACGCGGTATTCCAGAGAAATAAATCATTACGTAAATTGAGAGAGACAATATTCGAAAAATCCACTCAATGGGGAATTTTCAGAAATGATTGACTTACTTTGACTTAATCGGTTGGCTTTCGCCTGACGCCGTCATTCCGCATCTTCACCGAGGTGTGCCGTCCTAGTAGTCAGCCGTGTCCATTTTTCACGGTCTTCAGGCACAATTTGAACACATTCCATCCAGCTTTCACTATTCCATTTCCTGCGAAACGAAAGATCGCGCCTGAACTGTCTTTCGATGCCGAGTGACTTCAAATCCTCTTTAACCACATCCGTCCAGAACTTTCGCCTACGCCCAGGTGGCCGTTTCCAGACAGGATTTGGAAGCATTCTTGAAGCGTGTTGTACGAGACGATCCGGCGTTCTTCTTAGTATATGCCCGAGCAGTCGAAGTCGACTTTCCATTGCTGCTTGAGATGGCGTTAGGAGATGCTGGCACCTCCCTCGTGTCAAGCGTTGATGTACTGCGTCGATTTCCTTGTAAAGGTCTTTGTTATGGCATACATGCGGCCAGAAATATCCAAGCAAACGCCTAAAAAGCTTCCTCTCCGTGCAATCTAACCTTTCCATCTGCGTCTTCGGTGCTGCCCACGTCTCCTATCCGTACATCATGATAGGGCGAATGGCGGATAGGTAGACGTGCAACTTGACTTCCTTCGCGATGGTGGTAGACCACAAACACTTGGTTAGAGAATTAAATGCAGACGTAGCTTTCGCACATCGTTGTCAAATATCCGCTGCATAACTACCATCGTTCTTCAGCAAACAGCCCAAATAACAGAAATCGTCCACCAGTTCGATACGTTGTCCGTCCACACAAACTCCCGTTGAAGGCTTCTGAGAGACCCACATCTGCTTGCATTTGTCGGGACGAAGACGAAGTCCATAGGCTGCAGCATACTTCGAAACGAGGTTCACAATCCTTTGCATTTTTCCGTTTTTTCAGCGAATAACACAATGTCGTCGGCGTACTCCAGGTCGACAAGGGAGCGTCCTGATGGTGTTAGGATCACATCCGCAGGAAACTGTTCTGCAACTCTACGCATGATGTCATCAACGGCGAAGTTAAAAAGAAAAGGTCCTGCAACGAATCCTTGCCTTACTCCTGTTTCCATTCCGAAAGCTGACGTAAATCGGACAGGTGTACGAACTGCTGCTGTTGTTCCTTTGTTCATGTCCTCGATTAACAGAACATACTTTTCCGGGACTCCATCTGCTCGCAGAGCATAGAGCAATCGATCACGATGAGGAGAGTCGAACGCGGCTTCAAAGTCCAAAAAAGCAAGCTGTAATGACTTCGAACACCGCTGCCACGATTCGATTACTCTTCTCACGACGAACACTCGGTCGATGGTCGATCTTCCAGGTCGAAAACCGGCTTGCTCATCTCTGGTCATTCTTTCACGATGTTTGATAAGTCGCTCGAGAATGATACGTTCTAAAACCTTGTACATGACACGAAGTAGAGAGATTCCTTTGTATTTCTTAGGATCCGTGACGGATAGATTCTTGTGAAGAGGAACGATGATCGCATGTCTCCACGAATCGGGTATCCTTTCGCTCATCCATATAGCACGGATGGTGTTGGTCATCTCACGAATCCCAGACGGAGGAAGAGCTTTCAGCATTTCAGCAGTGATGTTGTCATCTCCACCTTCCTTTCCATTCTTCATTTCCCGGACACAATCCAAAACTTCAGACTCAGTCGGCGGTTCCTCACTGACATCGTAATGTGCTCTCTGAACATGCGGGAGCTCAGGTGCTGATGGCGCTGGACGATTCAGTAGTGAACTAAAGTAATCCTTCCATATTGGCAGCGTCGCATCACCAACTGCAACTCCATTGGTAGTGTTCAAGACAGGAGAACATCTCTTCATCTTCCCGCTATACCTAGACTCTTCCCGCTAGAAATGATTATCCGAAGTATTCTTTCATTGGGGTACTGTAAGAATACGGTATTCAGAATTCTCATTCACTCAAAAGCAACGTAGTGTCGAATGTTTATGATAGAGCGTTTCTGTTCCGTTTCTCGTCGAACTGTACCCCATGCTCATCCCACATGTAACCAAGCAGCACCTTACACTACATCAGCGTGCAATGACCTCCCTAATCTTGTTCTTAGTAGGTGTAGTAAAAAAGTGTGTGCTGCGTTATGGCCGAATGGGAGGGGCGGGGGCAGAGTCGGCTGGCTCTAGCTGCCCAGGTGGCCGGTCGTAAACGGAGGTGCGAAATAAGGTGCGTGGAACGCAACTATAGCGTTGTTCTCATTAAGACAGCGTCGACCAACTAACGAGCCACTCAAGGGAACTGACTAGGGAGCTACTATAAGTCAAACTAACCATTGCACATGAAATGTTCTTTTCTAGGACCAATTTCGGACGTAGAGTCCGAATATGCCCTCCGCAGCTACCTAGGATCACTCTGGAAAAAGTAATAGGCGTTTACCTCTTGATTTCCGAACTTATTGCAATTTCTGGCACAGCCGGAAATCTAAAACTGCGCTATCCAGACTTCTGAGCTATTTCCATGCACCGCTTACTGCTTTGCAGGAAACCCGCCTCAAGGATGGACCCGTCATCAACGTCGGAGAGTACACCACCTGCTGCGGTGACGCTGATGATGGGAGAGTGAGAGGCTGTGCGATAGCTGTAAGGAAGGTTTTCAATGGTATGGTCAAGGAGTTTGGCTCAACGTCGTGCCGGAATGCATTCGTTTGACTGCGGGATCACAGAGGATTCAATCTGTGGATAGTGAGTGCTCATGCGACCGCTGAAACCGCCAAAGACAATTCGAAGGATGCGTTTTATGGTGAACTCAATACGTTGCTAGCCAGGATACCTTGTCAACATGCTGTTGTCGTGGGAATCGACGCAAACGCGAAGATGGGACTTGATCAGGAATCCGAAGTACTCGGTAAATGGTTCTACCTAGTGGAGCAAACATCGAACAATGGCTACCGCCTTGTCGACTTTTGTGAACGCAGTGGTTTGATTATTGCATTGACATTCAAGAGGAATCATCGCCGCCATCAGCTTACGTGGCAGGGACCAACCCAGCTATCTCCAGAAGAGCAGCGGAAGCGGAAGATGACAACTTTGAAACTACAGCTTGACTATGTCCTGACGAGGAATATTCCAGTATCGGACATTCGAAGATCGGGAGCTGTGTGGGATGTCGCACTCGATTCGGATCACCGTCCTGTTCTGTTGAACTTCACTGCGAGGATTCATAACAGGAAGCGAGGGGCTCAGCCCCTCCAGAGGATTGACATGACAAGTCTCAGAGATGAAGAGTGCAGAAGGAATTTTCGACAACGCGTTTCTATTCACATCGGAGTACGGATTAAGAAGAAACTTTGCGACGCTGATTCTTTTGTCAAGTGCATCCAGGACGCTTCGAAAGAGGCACTCCCGGTGTACAGCCTAAGAAGAAGTTCGCCCACGTCTCAGAAGAAACAACATCTACCTACAACAGAGTATGTGCTCTCCGAACTGCAGGGAACTTCGTGGAGGAGAAGCGTCTGAGGAGGAAGTTGCGTCGGCAGCTCCAAAGTGACCGCGAACGAGAGTGGACGTGTAGAGCTAAAAAGGTCGAGAAGGCTTGGGAGGAGAAGAATCCGAGGAAAGCCTACACGTTGCTGCGACAGTATAGCGGGAAGTTGAAGAGATGTTCTCCTGTCTTGAACACTAGCAATGGAGTTGCAGTTGGTGATGCGACGCTGCCAATTTGGAAGGATTACTTCAGTTCACTGCTGAATCGTCCAGCGCCATCAGTACTTGAGCTCCCGCATGTTCAGAGAGCACATTACGATTTCATTGAGGAACCGCCGACTGAGTCTGAAGTTTTGGATTGTGTCCGGAAAATGAAGAATGGAAAGGCAGGTGGAGATGACAACATCACTGCTGAAATGGCGAAAGCTCTCTTCTCCGTCTGGGATTCGTGAAATGACCAACACCATCTGTGCCATATGGATGAGCGAAAGGATACCCGATTCGTGGAGACATGCGATCATCGTACCTCTTCACAAAAAGCTATCCGTCACGGATCCTAAAAACTACAGAAGAATCTCTCTACTTCGTGTCATGTACAAGGTTTTAGAACGTAACATTCTCGAGCGACTTATCCAACATCGTGAAGGAACGACCAGATATGAGCAAGCCGGTTTTCGACCTGGAAGATCAACCATCGACCAAGTGTTTGTCGTGAGAAGAGTAATTGAATCGTGGCAGCGGTATTCGAAGCCATTACAGCTTGCTTTTTTGGACTTTGAAGCCGCGTTCGACTCTCCTCATCGTGATCGATTGCTCAATGCTCTGCGAGCAGATGGAGTCCCGAAAAGTATGTTCTGTTAATCGAGGACATGAACAAAGGAACAACAGCAGCAGTTCGTACACCTGTCCGATTTACGTCAGCTTTCGGAATGGAAACAGGAGTAAGGCAAGGAGTCGTTGCAGGACCTTTTCTTTTCAACTTCGCCGTTGATGAGATCATGCGTAGAGTTGCAGAACAGTTTCCTGCGGATGAGATCCTAACACCATCAGGACGCTCCCTTGTCGACCTGGAGTACGCCGACGACATTGTGTTATTCACTGAAAACAACGCAAAACTGCAAAGGATTGTGAACCTCGTTCCGAAGTATGCCGCAGCCTATGGACTTCGTTTTCGTCTCGACAAATGCAAGCAGGGGTGGTAGTGATTGGGTGTGTTAAACGCGAGTTAACAGGAGTTAAATTCGCGTTAAACGCGAGTTTAACCACACCAGATTGTAATGATAACTCTTGATAGTTAAGAGAGAACTCGCTCTAGTTTCACTCTAACATCCCCCAGTGGTAGGCCTCTTATACACTTCCAATGAAAACGCCTCGAAAAAGCGACAATTGTAACCTTTGTTACGAAAAATGGCCTTTTCAAAACGTTTTCAGGTCTGTTTTTTCTCTAAAATTCCGCCATGTGGCATCCTCGCGGTAAGTTCGCGTTTAACATACTCTCGCAGACAGCACGGAAATAGTGCTGAAATGCGAGAGGTACTGGCGGTTAACGAAAAACTCCTCCCGAGGAGTTTTTGGATGCGGTTAGCAAGATACAGTAGGAACAGTTTTGACCATCTATACTGAGGGCAAGTACGAGTTTAATTAATGCAGAGGGTTAAGGAAGTTTGATAGCACTGTTAGCGATTTTGATCCAGGACGTCACCCTATCTTTAAAACTGAAAGGTGTTCCAAGGGAGAGTGCGATGAGGGATCAAAAACAAAGCAAGGATCATTGCTGAAACACGTTGGCCGTCTTCTTTGGTGGCACTAATCAATCCCTCCCAATCAGCTGTTAATTTTTTTTCGAGCGCCGACACTTTTCCCGCTTTTGTTTATTTTCTTCCGGAATTCATTCGCTTTGCTATTATCAGGTTAGTTTAATTTTCATAATTCATTGCATATTACAGGCTATGAGGAGTATGTAGTAAATTATTTGTTTGTTCGCGTTTCGAAGGGGTTTCCACAACTTTTTTAGAGCGAAAAAGTGAAAATTTTCCAAGCCACTGATTTTCAAGTGATTTGATGCTTTAGTAATGATTAATCAGCGTTAGTCGGGGCGTATCGGGCGAGTTTTGTGGGAAATAAATGCGAACTTGTTTCTGAACCAACTAAATTTGTTCTCCTTTTTTTGCAAGATTCTAATACTCCTCTTTCATTGCCAGATCAGTGCCATCGTGGCCTCTTATTTTTTTTGAGGGTCCGCGACGCAGTTGCTTTGGTGCATTGGTAGAGCCACTCGAAGTGTTTCAAATTCTTACCGTGAAATATGTGTACAAAATCTTTTCCTTAAACGATGCGCATATGAGTGTGTAACAGTGTTTCTATATATTTTCAGCACTAACTGCGGGCGGTGGATTAGTTTCATTTTGAGAAGACGGCAAACACTTCACAAATTCAACTGCATCAATGACCGAAACCACACCATTACCCCAATCTCGGACGCCAGACTTGAGTTGCACACTTCCAAAAAAAACAATAGAATTCTTTTTCAAGAACGAAAATAGACTATCTAGTTTATCATCATTCTTATAGGTTTTTAACTATCCATTTCAGTTGAATGCAGGACATTCTTTGAATTTATGCATTACTCGACGAGTTGCGGAATGTCTATTTTGCACCTAGCGTTACCTTTTCAAGAACACCTTGTAAATAATTCATCCAGAAATTCTCAAATTTTCGTTCACTCGAAATTTCCTTCCGATAAATTTTTTGTTTTTCAAAAAACTTTTGTTTGAAAATATCAAAAAAGTTAACAAAGTTACTACAAATGCAAACTTTTGTCAGATCACACGCAATTGATTGATTGAGGCTAATGATTAACCTAACATGTCTTTTCGAGAGTGGTCCTGAAAACTCACGGAGCTCACAAAAAATTACGAGAATTAGGATTTACAAGGAAAATTTAAAAAATTGCATTTTGATCGTGTTTCGAACAAGCAAAATATTACGAAGTTCCTTTTGAAAGCTCTTCCTAATGAATAAAATAAATAGCATCACTTGTATAATCTTTCCGATCCCTCGTCTTTCCACCGTAAACGTCGTTCGTGTCCAAGTGTAGAAAATACTTATGCGGACGAAGGTCACGCATAATGTATTTGTAAGCAGAGGGCAGCTTTCGTTAAACCGGCAACAAACCGTGGCACCTATTTCGCGGTTCGTAGCCGGCCAGGAGGTGGCGGTTTGTTCGCGTTAATTTGGCGGCTCTACTGCATTTATGTCGCGGTATGTTGGCGGCTTGGAGGTGGCGGTTTATTCGCGGTTAACACACCATTTACTACCTCCCCAGATGTGGGTCTCTCAGAGGCCTTCAACGGGAGTTTGTGTGGACGGACAACGTATCGAGCTGGTGGACGATTTCTGTTATTTGGGCTGTTTGCTGAAGAACGATGGTAGTTATGCAGCGGATATTCGACATTGATGTGCGAAAGCTACGTCTGCTTTAATTCTCTAACCAAGTGTTTGTGGTATACCATCATCGCGAAGGAAGTCAAGTTGCGCGTCTACCTATCCGCTATTCGCCCTATCATGATGTACGGATCGGAGACGTGGGCAGCACCGAAGACGCAGATGGAAAGGTTGTATTGCACGGAGAGGAAGCTTTTTAGGCGTTCGCTTGGATATTTCTGGCCGCGTGTATGCCATAACAAAGACCTTTACAAGGAAATCGACGCAGTACATCAACACTTGACACGAGGGAGGTGCCAGCATCTCCCAACGCCATCTCGAGCAGCAATGGAAAGTCAACTTCGACTGCTCGGGCATATACTAAGAAGAACGCCGGGTCGTCTCGTACAACACGCTTTAAGAATGCTTCCTAATCCTGTCTGGAAACGGCCACCTGCGCGTAGGCGAAAGTTCTGGACGGATGTGGTTAAAGAGGATTTGAAGTCACTGAAGTCACTCGGCATTGAAAGACAGTTCAGGCGCGATGTTTCATTTCGTAGGAAATGGAGTAAAGACAGCTGGATGGAATGTGTTCAATTTGTGGCTGAAGACCGTGAAAAATGGACGCGGCTGACTACTAGGACAGCACACCTCGGTGAAGATGCGGAATGACCGCGTGCGTCAGGCGAAAGCCAGCCGATTGAGTCAAGTAAGTCAGTATGGAGTAGAAGCATTTTGGACTTGTACGGATTGTCGGTTGAGCGTTCACTTATATCATTGGGGGTTCTAAAGCGTTCAAGAAAAATGTTTCAGATTTGATCTAAAACTTCTACATGGTTGTTATTTGTAGTGCTGAACACGAATCAGAGGTCAGTTGATCGATTTTTGACAACTTACGGTAGATTACGAAGGGTTCACGGTACTTTGGTCGAAGTCTCAGCTTGCACTCAAAATTTCTATGCGAGGGCTACTTGGGGTGCTGGATACGAATTCAATGTCCATTTGTCGATTTTCGAAGTATCAAGGTAAGTTTTGACCCACCCCTCCCCCTCCAATTGCCATGGTACATACCGTAACCTGGAGTAAACATCAGAATTTCAACAAGCTGACCCCAGATTCGTGTTCATCACCCTAGATTACCCTTCCACACAAGTTTTGAGCGTGGTCAGAAGAAATTTTCAAAACACTCCAAAAATTGCCTGATGCCTGCTTATTTTTTCGTAGAGCTTGAAAACTCTCATAACTTTGATGAGTGATTCTAGGCAGCTGCTAAAGGCATATTCGGACTCTACGTCTCAACGTCCATCTAGAGAAGTACACTTCACGTGGAATGGTTGGCATGACTTAGAGTAGTTCCCTTGTGAGAGGAAAAAAGGAGAGAAATTGATCTATGGTGAAATAGGACTATATATATATTTTGGTAAATTTGTGTGTGCGTGTGTGTATGTATGTATGTATGTATGTATTTATGTATGTATGTATGTATGTATGTATGTATGTATGTATGTATGAATGTATGTATGTATGTATGTATGTATGTATGTATGTATGTATGTATGTATGTATGTATGTATGTATGTATGTATGTATGTATGTATGTATGTATGTATGTATGTATGTATATATGTATGTATGTATGTACAGGCCATAAAACGGCCAATGTCTCACCGTCCACTGCGTACCACGCGCTGCCTCGACCGCACGTGCGTCGGAAGCAGACGAGTTTAGGCCGCCGCGCGACGAGTTTCGACCGCCGCGCGGCGCCAGAACTCGTCGCGCGGCGGCAAAACCCGTCTGCTTCCGACGCGCGTGCGGTCGCGCAGCGCGTGGTACGCAGTCGACGGTGAGACATTGGCCGACCCCCACCTGGTCTGTATGCCTGTATCTTAAGGGGAACCAGCCTATTAATGATGTATTATGTATGTATGAATGTATTTATGTATGTATGTATGTATGTATGTATGTATGTATGTATGTATGTATGTATGTATGTATGTATGTATGTATGTATGTATGTATGTATGTATGTATGTATGTATGTATGTATGTATGTATGTATGTATGTATGTATGTATGTATGTATGTATGTATGTATGTATGTATGTATGTATGTATGTATGTGAGCGTTTTTCTGTGTGTTTGTTTGACCATTTATTTGGTTTGACTTTCAAGACCGGCGACCTTACGGGTACGGACTCAAGAGCGCGCAGAACGCCGTAGAAAATGTGTGGCTCCTAAGTAGGATTTTGCAGAAAGCCGTAGAAAGTGTGCGGGACCCAGTGGTAGTGCGCCGGACGCCGTAGTAAGTGTGTGGGACCCAAGTGGTACTGCGCAGTATACATTCCATCCGACGGAGTCGGTTTCGGATATCCGGGCCGGATAATCCGATCGGATAAGTATTCGAAATCCGATCCGACGTCAAAATGGCGATTTCGAATTCATCCGAAATCCGATCAGACGAAAAAACACGATATCCGAAATATCCGATATCCGGAGAAGTGAAAATCGGAGGATCCTATCAGAAAACCGTATAATCGGATAGAAAAACGGTGAAAACGGATAATCGACCGGATCGAAATCGGATGAAAATCGGATAATTTCAGATGAAAATCGGATAATTTCGGATAAACCGGATAGAATTGCGTTCATTTCGCTCAATTCGACAAACGCGCTCTAAAGGTAATTCCTGACCCACTGCCCACGGTTTGTGCCTTGTTCGAAATTTGAAATCAATTTCCGTCGACATGCGCGACGCAAATGACGCTGATGTGCGTCCGTGATCTACGCACGCACGTGTACATTAACGCATTGTTGGCGCCAAAAATGAAATTTCGGAATTCAGAAGGTTCTCTTCTTTCATCTAGTATTCTTCTTCTTAGCCATGAGAGAGCATCGCATCAGAGGCGCAGAAAGTTGGCAACCTCACACGGCTTATAGCATAAGTTTTATGCAGACAGGGTCGCAGGTCTGACCGGATATGAAAATAGATGAGATGAATCATGTCCAAAACGTTGAGAATCAGGACATTTACCGGGGACTCCCAACCGTTCCATCCTATTCTTGACCGGTTCCTGACGTTGCCAATGGGGAACTGCTGAGACTGCGTGCTGCTTGACGGGGAGCAGGACGGTTACCTGCTGGAGGTGGTGGATAGGCGTCGATTTGTGGCATACTGCAAGGAGCCTGAGCGCAGTAATCTGCTTTCGCTGCAGTCTGCACCAAGAGGTTTCACACAGATGCCTAGCCCGAATGGGGGCACAATATTCCAAAACAGGATGTACCATGGCTCTATGTATACGTGTACGCAGAACTTCCTTTGCGCTGCCCCAGGCGGTGCCAGCAAGGGCACTCAGAATGTTGTTGCGTGAATCGGCTGCAACAGCACGTATACGTGTGTTCTCGTGGAAACGTAGAGAGGGATCCTGGAAGGATGTTTTACACCTGTACTTGTGTTTGTCAAAGTTCAAGTCTTCCATTCAGAACAGGAAGGTGTCATCCTTCGGCACGATTCTATGAGCATTCGTACTCGCCGTAATCTTAGGAGGTCCTTTATCTGTCAAATAAGCCCACTTAGAAAAGCAACTCTGAATAGAATAGCAAACCTCTAAGTCACACACTATTCATATTTTGAAATTGGAGGGAAACTCCGGGTGTTGTGAAATTAACGGAGGGTGAAACACCGAGTAATGACGTCACCACGGTCTGGCGGAACCCAGTTTTCGAACAACCCCTTTGTGGCCCTATCATGGGTTATATCTCCGCCTTTTTCCGGACCCGAACAATGAAAAAGCAGCCAAAATAATTCCTGGAGCTTGTTCTCGTACCTTTCTCTGTTTCGTGCTGTGTACGGCCAGAGCATTTTGCTTACTCCTCATTTTGATTACCACGAGAGGTTTCTGGTTTCCGCTGTTGGAATTCCTGCGCAGCGTGCCGCGACCGGCCCCGTCGCGAGGATTGCGGCCCCATATGTTTAATTGCCCAGCATTCGCTGCGCTACATTACTTTCCAAACGTCAGACCTCGGGAAATTCCCTGTCCCAATATGTTGTCGTTGAGAAGTATGGGAGCAGTGAGGTCGAATCCGATTATGCTGAAGCTGACTCGGATAGTGACGAATCTACTTCCGGAGAGGAAGATGCTTTGGAAGACGACATCGAAATAGTAGACGGAACGCGTTCCTTCAAATGCGCTGTACGATTAAAGACAGTGGTCGCGCTCGAATATGCTCGTCTTCTTTTCCTCTCTTAACCCTTTTCTGGGTATAGAGTAGTGGAGCCTATAAGAAAAAATCGAGAAAAAATAGCTGTTCTGGGTCAAAATCGAAGCCTGAACTTTCTTGTCTTTTGATGGTGGACGTCCACCCCACATCTTCGGCATCGATGATCTCTAGTATCGAGAACATCAGCTGGCTCGAAATAGAATTTCAATCAGTGAACTTTCGGATTTATGTACACATCTAGTCAAAAACATTGGTTGAAGTGCTTGCTTTCATTGTTCAACTGTTTTATTAGGTCAATTTGCATTTATTTCTTCCTCTGAGTTTCGATGATTTTGAATGCTCGTCATGTGACTGCGATCTTTTTCGTCATCGCTGTGCACGTGTGCACGAACTGGCATCTCTGGGCCTTAGAAACTCTAATTCTAGTCCGTTTTTCACCGCGCTACCTTCATAGTTTTTCAGCTGTTTTGGATCTAAGCTGATTTTTGTAGTTTTTTTTTCGATAACGTTTTTCATCGTGACCACTGCCATCGTGACCACGGCAGAGTTCACGATGGAAATTGTTTTTCTGTTTTCTCGCCTATCTTGAAAACTGCCGCATGCTGATTCCAATGATGTCTCCAAAATCGTACAAGACCTTCTGGGAACGGAGTTATGGTCCCTCAGAAATTGAGCTAAGGAAACATGGTGGACGAGTTGTCCAAGGCTTGTAACTTCCGTCTTTTGCAGCCGATGTATGCGAGCTGACCTGAGTAAAGAGAGAAGTTGAGAATGAAGGAAGGAACGGGTCGAATGATTGGAAATCACCGCTCATCTCACGATCTTGAGCATTCATTTGTTTACGTCGGTGGGCGTGTGATGCGCTTTTGAGGTTTGCCTTGCGCTCGAAATGGCAACTTCAGGCTCTTTTGGAGCTTTTCCTGGCTCGTTTTCATGCGTTCTTTCGACGTCAACGTTACATTGTGCCCCTCCACTACCCATTCCTAGTGGAAACTGAAACACATTTTTTATCGTGAACACTGCCTTTACAGCAACCATATCAGTCCAAGATCTCCAAACATGCCTTGTTTTATGGGCACCAAGATAATTTGTTGTAGTTTTTTTTTTCAATACGAAGGTTTTCTAGTAACGATCCCACTGCTCATGTCAACTATTGCTTTGATATTTTCCGAAAACCGGTGATTTGCCTGTTTCTACGAATAATATAATATACGAAGATTGCGTTTGGTTTTAGAATGGTATTTGCTTGAATACACTTAGTTGAATCCCCGCTACTACTGAAAATATTTCTCATCCGTTTTTTCATCCGAATTATCCGGTGGATACGATTTTATCCGATCGGATATCCGATAACCGATCCGGTTGAAAATTCTCGTTTCGGATACGATCCGTTATCCGAAATTCTCGTTTGGGCCAGTATCCGTTTTATCCGATGAGTCGGTTTTGCAAGATCGGCAGTATCCGAAAATCCGATCCGACGCGATTTTGGTCATCGGATGGAATGTATACTGCGCAGGACAACGTAGAGAGCGTGCGACACCCAAGGGCGTGCACAGTAAGAAGTGTGCGGGGCCCGAGGGACAGTGTGCCGGACGCCGTATAAAATGTGGGGGACCCAAGTGAGAGTGCGTTGGACACCGTAGAAATTGTGCGGGACTTCAGCGAAGCGCCAGACGCCGCAAAAAATTCGCAGGACCCAAGTGGCTGCGTGCAGGATGCCGTAGGAAGTGTGCGGGACCCAAGGTAGAGTGCGCTGGACGCCGTAGAAAGTGTGCGAGACACAAGGTAGAGTGCGCAGGACGCCGTAGACAGTGCGGCCGGCGCCGCTGGTCGAACATAAAGCAGCTCGTGACTTGCAACTGAATAGAATTAGTAGTAGAAAAAGAAAATGATCAGAGAACCGTGTAATCAATTCATTTGGACATTTCACACTCTGGATTTTTAGAATATACGATTCATTTACTGAACTGAATTTTTCAAATATTCGATTCATATTTGATCCACTCAAAGGATTGGATAATGTTCTTTTTTTATCAAGTCAATAATAATTTAATCGGGCTGGGGGCTGTCTACACACCGAGGGAGGTCTTGTCCCGTTTTTGCAGTTTGAAACGTCACGCCTCTGCGAAGTAGTCCCGAGTGGAATTATAGCCACAAAAGGCGCGACAATTCCCCCTCGCTGTGTTGAGAGCCCCTGTCCCAGTTATTCGGCTTTTCAATTACTCAAGCCATTCACTGTTTATAATAATCCAATTTTGGAATATTCGATCTATTGAGGAAATCAAAATCTTGGATTTCTGAATATCAGGACACTTTGTGTCACGCCGGTCTGATCAGACACCACGTAACGCAACAGCGGATAATGAAACCCTTTATTTTTATTTTTCTTCTTAAGATTTTCATTTTTCACAGGCCACAACGACTACGGCCGCTCAACTTTGGAAATTAAAACTTCCCGAAAAAATCCGAAAGTTCTAGAACATAATATATAATGGTGATAATGATAATAAATGATCGGAATAATATTTTTCATGCAACCTTATCCCTTCATAAAATACAATTGATTTGCTTGAGATGCTAGTTAGTTGGTCGAAGCAGCCATGGTGAGAGCAACGCTATAATTGCGTTCCTGGCATCTTTGTTCGCACCTTCGTTTACGACTGGCCACCTGGGCAGTTGGAGGCAGCCGACTCCGCCCCAGCCCCGCCCATTCGGCCATAACGCTTTCCCCCGTAGTAAAAAAGAGGTTTTCGTGCACCAAAAGCACAATTTTGTGATGTGAAAGTGATAAAATAGCCTTTCTTCAAATTCTGTTTTAATCGATTCCCAGTAGTCAGTTACTACTGTAGCCATTTTGCGCGCGATAGAATGCATGATCGGCCTCTTTCTCAAGGGTTTTTCGCTTGTGAGCGTCATTCGATCGAAAAAAAGAGGTTGTTTGTGTCTTTTGATTTTTGATTTTATATTTTTATAAACCAAATTGAACACGGCGCATCTTTAGAGCATCTGTAGGATCTGGGCTCAGGACAATTTAAAAAAAATTATTTTTTCACTGAAAAGGGAAGTGTTTAGAGTGTCAAACGCATCTGCCTCAACGACTAATATCGTTAGTATCTCTTGTGGCTCAATAGTAAAAATGCGCAGTATCCAGCCCCGAGCTGCAGGTTTCAAGAAGTTACAAGCTTAAAAAGGTAGTTTTTTGTGCTTTTTGAACCTTCCAAAAAGGACAACAGTCTTCGGGAAATCCGGAAACAGACCTTGCAAATGTGTTCAGCGCCCAAAACTACCCCCCTGAGCAAAGTTTGGGTGAAGGCACATTTTCCATACTTTGTCCAGACTGTTGGCGTTTTGGACTTTTACGGATTTTTGGTTGGGCGTTTTTACGGATTTTTGGTTGGGCGTTTATTTCTACCGATTGAGCGCTCTAGAAGCGTTTTAGAAAAATGTTCCAGATTTGACCTAAAATTTTCCCAGGGGTGTTTTTGGGGTGCTTATCACGAATCTGTGGCTTGTTGGTCGATTTACAACGTTTTCGGCTAATTTCGTTCGAAGCTTCCCGACAGGGGAAATTTCGGGGAAAAAACGCCACTTTCGAGACATCCGGATTTCTTCCATAGAAATGTCTCAAAATCATTCTCTGTAAATTATTTGAAGTGCTAAACACGAATCTGAAGTCGATTACTCTATTTTCCTCAGATTACGGTAGATTACGATGGGTATACGGTAGTTTGGACAAAATCTCAGATTTTACTCAAAATTTGTATACGGGGGTTATTCGGGGTGGAGCATAGAAATTTAACGTCCGTTTCTCGGTTTTCAAAACACTAAGGTGGGTTTCGCCCCCTAAATGGCATGTTACCTACCGTAACCCTACAGTAAACCTCAAAATTTCGACAAACGGACTTCAGATTCGTGTTCACCACCTCAGATTACGCCTACATACAATTTTTGAGCGAAATCCGAGACAAATTTTTGAAAAACCCTTAAAATTTTATGGGGGGGGGGTACCCCTGCCTTTTCGCAAGGCTCAAAAAATGCTCATAATTTTTTTGAATCTGCAGCTCGGGGCGGGATACTGCGCATTTTTACTATTGAGCCATAAAAGATATTAACGATACTAGTCGTTTCGGCAGATGCGTTAGACACTCTAAACACTTCTCTTGTGAGCGCAATTTTGAAAATTTTGATAACGCCAATCGATTCCTCATATTTTATAACCCATATTGAATTTTTTTAACGGAGGAACTTGTTTCCATTGAAGATCCAGGCAGAGGAACGTTCAAAAAATGCCACGCTTTGGAATCTTACAACATTTTTCAAAGAAAGGTTCCTGAAAATTCTAGAGGCGTGCACCTGATTTCTTTTGGGATATTCTAGCGATATAGATTTTAAAGACGGCAAAAAAGTTTTTGTTCCGATCTATCTCGATTCTTACGTGGACAGCCTCATATGTATAGCCTAGCTCCCTCATTTTGAGCCAGTCGAAGAAAGGCTAATCGGGCCTATCATATCAAAATCTCCTTATCACTGTTATATGTATTTTGCCATGACAGACCGCTACGCCGCTTCTCCGCCCGGACTCACCCGAGGAAGCTAAGCCTTATGTAATTGGACCCCTGAGGCCTCGAGGCATTTGAATGGTGAATATGTGAATGGTGAACACCAGGGGTGTGCGTCAATGGTGAAGATTTTTTCGTTAGGCGTTATTCACTCATTTTCGAAAAAAACGCGTTATTCCTTTAATGCGTTGACACGTTAATGTCGCATTCCATTAAAAGATCAAAAAGATTACCTGACCACAGCAAAAATCAATAGAGCACAATAGGTCCCAGAAAAAATCGTAAAATTTGTTCCGTACGGAGCACCGTGGTCCGTGGTCCATACACTCCAAACTTAGAAATCCTTCTTCATGGATTTTGAATATCTCAGAAAAACGCCGCATTCAATGCGTGTCGAATATGCATTCAACTCGAGTGACCACACCCATCAAAAGGTTCTATCGCAGATGCAAGTGCTCCAAACAGCAGCACGTGCTGCAAAATTCCATCGCAGGAGCACGTGTGCGAAATTAAATTGCGGGAGCACGTGCTGCAATCGTAGCGCTTTCGTCCAGCGCTATCGTAGCAGCACACCGGCACGGCACGCGGCCGGCACACCGACATGCTATTCTTCCGGCTCGCCGAGCACCATTTGGGGCTAGCAGCGGTTGGACGAGGTCACCAGCGGCCGAGCGAGCCTAGTATCGCAAACTTGGGTAATTGAACCGGCGATGCTGCCAACATCTGAGTCCGGCCTCAAGAGTGCGTCGTATACTTTCCTTTTTTGGAAAATTGTTTCGTTATCGAGTTGAATGTGCATCATGCACGCATTGAACGTTTTATTTGTTGGCGCAGGTGTTGTTTTTTGAAGCCTAATAGGAGCACGTGCTCCGGTTGCAGCACGTTTCTGACTGTGCTCGAAACCGCCTTGTCTTTGAGTTGGATGCATATTGGTCACGCATTGAATGCGTCGATTGTCTGAGATTAAAACTCAGACAATGAGATTTCCGGACAACCGGCATTCGCCTGGCGAGCAAAAAGCATTCCCGGAATCCGCCTAGCTTTAGGCGGCGGTCCGCCAGAAACCTGCCGGCGATCCGCCAGGATGCTGGGCGACCTGGTACTCCCGCAGCTGAGCAATCACTTAACTACGGTTCGCCTGTCTCTTGGCAGACCGATGAATCGAGGTGGGTCCATCACCGTAGATCGTTGCGTAGGAGATTGCCTACGCGATGGTCCAAGGTGAGGCACCCACCCCAACTTTCCAACCCCCTCCCACCCCACCAAGCCGTAGGGAATTTTCCCTCAGCTGCCAAAAATATACTGGCCTCTGCAAAGTGACTTCAGGGGTGCGTTCCAAGAACATTCCCATGGCAAAACGCGTCCATGGAATCGTAGCCACGGCCACGTGGGAGCAATTTTCAGTTATAATTCGCATCCATTGAAAGCAAATTTGTCCATGGTGAGGTTGCTTTTTATCCCACAGCGTCGTGGGAACGTTCTTGAAACGCACCCCAGGTCAACTTCCAGGGTCGGCATCAAAGTGCGGAGCGAGCACTAATTGGACTGAAACGCCTTGTATATCTGCTGACCTTATCAATGAAGTCAGTGATCAAACTATAACATGTCAAAACGTGAAGAGTCGCTAACTCTGTCGAGTGCCAGCCATGTGACGACCAGGGCTGGACACACGTCCCGGCATGGCGATTCTGAATATGCACCCCCCTTAGCTCGGTAACTTTTAGGCACCCCCCTATGGAAAATCTGAATCGGCTATTTTCCAAAAAAGTTGAGCACAACAGCCATGATTTTGACTTCCTGATTTCGATAAACAAGAATTTAAAAAAAGCACTGACTAGAGAAAATTTCGAAAATGTCAACAAAAAAGGTAGTGTAATTTCTAAACTTTAGAACAATCCCATGGAGAAAATTTGTTAGCAAAACGGTAAGTTATGACAAAAGATAAAAAATTTCATTACAAAACAATTGAACAATTACAAACAACAGAACTACTACTATTGCGATGATTAATGTTTCCTGTCGAATGTTTCCATAAACCTATGAAGGATTAGTTAATCTGTGTTTGGTTGTTCTGATGTGGAAATCGGAATTATTTTGTGTTGTGGAACAAGGTTAGGATTCATGTGATGCGTAGGGAGTGGGAAACCCGAGTTTTACCCTCCTAGAATGCCGCAATCCCTTAAAAAATCGGCTTGCCGTGCGATACGGTGTTTGTACGCAGCTACACAGCGCACACGGGAGTGGACGCGCACACAATATTAATAAAAAATGTATTTTATTACAGAACGGGGATGAGAAAAGGATTGAAACTGAAGGAAATGGAAGATGGTAAAGGTAGTCTATTCTGGATGTACCCACTTTAGAAATTTAATGTAAATAAACAAAGGTAGAGCGGGTAAATATTTAGCCGTGACAAGGTTCATTCAAACGAACCTAGTTGATCGAATTTAGCATTATAAATAGATCAAAGGATATTGTGAGAAAGTAGAGAATCCGGCAAACATTTTAGTTTCTTTACGGTCGATTTTTAATGTTATTTAAGGACCTTAAATCTCGTCCCGGTTTTACCCCGAAAACCGGGACAAAACCGGGACAAAACCGGGACGAGTTTTAAGGACCTTAAGTCACATTGAATGTCAAACCTATTGCTACTGAAATGTTTGCCTGATTCTCCTCTTTTTCTCAATGCTCTTAGTTCTATGTTTATTGGTGTTTTTAATCAACTGGGTCCATTTGAATGAACCTTATCAAGTCCAAAAAATTCACTCCGCTCCAACATAGTTTGTTTACATTAAATTTCTATAGTGGAAACATTGAAAGTATCCTATTTCTGCCTTCTTCCATTTACTCTAGTTTCAATCATTTTCTCCGCCCCGTTCTGTAATAAAATACATTTTTTATTTAATATTGTGTGCGCGTCTACTCCAGTGCGCGCTGTGCAGCTGCGGACAAACACCGCATCGCACGGCAAGAGAGATAACGGCATTCAAGGTGAATAAAACTCTGGTTTTTATGTACAGCGTACTTCTCAATGAGGATGACACGGTCATTCGCTTCTTTCATAGGAACTTGCAGTCTTTAAAGTTGGCCCTCTTCATAAATCACATTCTCATGAATTAAAATCTATTGACTGGTTGTGATTCTGACTGTGCTATCTGTACTTTCAAACTGTCGAAATAAAGCCTAGCCTGCTCGGATGAGTCTGGGCGGAGTAAGCAGCGGAGCGGTTGGTCATGGCAAAATACATATAACAGTGATAAGGAGATTTTGACATGATAAGCCCGATAAGCCTTGCATCGACCGGCTCAAAATGAGCGCCGTAGGCTATACATCATTTAGCTAATTTTTTTTTAATTTGAACGATAGCTTTCCTGGGCGCTGTCTTTGTATCTTTGCCTCCAATCGGTAGCCACCCACGTAATCAGTGAACGTTGAACCAAAGCAACAAGTCCTTACTTGCTACAAGATAAGAGAAGGGTGTTTATTACTTCATCAAAACAAACTTCGACAGCAACCATGAATTATTGCGAACACAACCGGCATCTCTATCTATAATTTGAATTCTTCAAGTGTTCGCCTCAAAAAGCGGAGAAGTAGATATGGCAACTCAGAAGAATAGTGTGTATTTTTTCCTGATATTCGACAGAACATGCACTTCGTTCTTTTTTTGGTGTTCGGTTTAGGCACCCCCCTTTGCCCTCTCTGCAACGTCCAATATGCACCCCCCTAAGGTTAACCGGGACGCGTGCCCAGCCCTGGTGACGACTCGGCGCCAAGCGAATGCCACTGGGTGGTTAGGCGCCAATCGAGTGGCGATCGGTGAATAACTGCGTTTTTAGCGGTGAATTCGAGGTGTTATTGCCATTTCCAGCTTAATGCCAGTTATCACCCAGCTGTTAGGCAACTGGCGCATATTCGCCAGCTTTCCGCCGCTGGAATTACAGGCATGAAGAGTGTATGCTAACTGTCGGCTTCGTAATTGCCATTGGCCAGCTAAATGCCAGTTGTCATCCAGCTGTTGAGCAACTGGCAAATTTTCGCCAGCCGTTCGCCGCCCCTATTGTCTGAGAATCCAAGAATAGAGCCAGAGATTGACCGTGACGCAAGCCGACGTGACGCGCACGGCGCTAGTTTGTAATTGGAGCAGATCATACAGTGCCATAATTCCACTACAATTAACCAACTAACCCCCCTTTCATACTTTGAAAACGGCGAAAAAATCACAGAAATCCGCGAAAAAAATCGCTGAAATCCGCGATTTTTGTCGCTGTTATTACGGATTTCCCTAGAAACAGGCTAATCGTGCGAGGACCATCTGACATCACGGGTAGGGACGCAGAGAAATCTTTGTAGTATTGAAGGGGACGGATTTCGTTCACTTTCTGAGAGAGATTTGCACTCAGTAAAAGCGCCTTCTCCTGTTTGGGCAGGTGAATGCTCCGTACAATGCGACAAGACTTCAGAAGTAGATCTCTGGCCACCGTACTGGAAAGTGTTGCAAGGAGTGAGCAGGACTTCGGGGGAATTGTGAAGGACGTCATTGAAGATGTGCAGGACTTCAGTGGGGATGTGCAGGACTTCAGTGGGAGTGTGCAGGACTTTAGAGGGAGTGAGCAGGACGTGATAGAAAGCGTGCAGGACTTCAGTGGGAGTGTGCAGGACTTTAGGGGGAGTGTGCAGGAAGTGATAGAAAGTGTGCAGGACACCAGTGGGAGTGTGCAGGACGTGATAGGAAGTGTGCAGGACACCAGTGGGAGTGTGCAGAATTTAGGGGGAAGTGTGCAGAACGTCATAGAAAGTGTGCAGGATTTTAGTGGGAGCGTGCAGGAAGTGATAGAAAGTGTGCAGGACGTCATAGAAAGTGTGCAGGACACCAGTGGGAGTGTGCAAGACGTGATAGAAAGTGTGCAGGACTTCAGTGATAGTGCGAAGGATTTAGGGGGAGTGAGCAGGACGTGATAGAAAGTGTGCAGGACTTTAGTAGGAGTGTGCAGGACTTCAGGGGGAGTGTGCAGGACTTTAGAGGGAGTGAGCAGGACGTGATAGAAAGTGTGCAGGACATCAGTGGGAGTGTGCAGGAGTTAGGGGGAAGTGTGCAGGACACCAGTGGGAGTTTGCAGGAGTTAGGGGGAAGTGTGCAGAACGTCATAGAAAGTGTGCAGGATTTTAGTGGGAGCGTGCAGGAAGTGATAGAAAGTGTGCAGGACGTCATAGAAAGTGTGCAGGATTTTAGTGGGAGCGTGCAGGAAGAGATAGAAAGTGTGCAGGACGTCATAGATAGTGTGCAGGACACCAGTGGGAGTGTGCAGGAAGTGATAGAAAGTGTGCAGGACACCAGTGGGAGTGTGCAGGATTTAGGGGGAAGTGTGCAGAACGTCCTAGAAAGTGTGCAGGATTTTAGTGGGAGCGTGCAGGAAGTGATAGAAAGTGTGCAGGACGTGATAGAAAGTGTGCAGGACACCAGTGGGAGTGTGCAGGACGTGATAGAAAGTGTGCAGGACTTCAGTGATAGTGCGAAGGATTTAGGGGGAGTGAGCAGGACGTGATAGAAAGTGTGCAGGACTTTAGTAGGAGTGTGCAGGACGGGATAGAAAGTGTGCAGGACTTCAGTGGGAGTGTGCAGGACTTTAGGGGGAGTGTGCAGGAAGTGATAGAAAGTGTGCAGGACACCAGTGGGAGTGTGCAGGACGTGATAGGAAGTGTGCAGGACACCAGTGGGAGTGTGCAGAATTTAGGGGGAAGTGTGCAGAACGTCATAGAAAGTGTGCAGGATTTTAGTGGGAGCGTGCAGGAAGTGATAGAAAGTGTGCAGGACGTCATAGAAAGTGTGCAGGACACCAGTGGGAGTGTGCAGGACGTGATATAAAGTGTGCAGGACTTCAGTGATAGTGCGAAGGATTTAGGGGGGAGTGAGCAGGACGTGATAGAAAGTGTGCAGGACTTCAGTAGGAGTGTGCAGGACGGGATAGAAAGTGTGCAGGACTCCAGTGTGAGTGTGCAGGACTTTAGAGGGAGTGAGCAGGACGTGATAGAAAGCGTGCAGGACATCAGTGGGGTGTGCAGGACTTTAGGGGAAGTGTGCAGGACACCAGTGGGAGTGTGCAGGACACCAGTGGGAGTGTGCAGAACGTCATAGAAAGTGTGCAGGATTTTAGTGGGAGCGTGCAGGAAGTGATAGAAAGTGTGCAGGACGTCATAGAAAGTGTGCAGGATTTTAGTGGGAGCGTGCAGGAAGAGATAGAAAAGTGTGCAGGACGTCATAGAAAGTGTGCAGGACACCAGTGGGAGTGTGCAGGAAGTGATAGAAAGTGTGCAGGACACCAGTGGGAGTGTGCGGGATTTACGGGGGAAGTGTGCAGAACGTCCTAGAAAGTGTGCAGGATTTTAGTGGGAGCGTGCAGGAAGTGATAGAAAGTGTGCAGGACGTCATAGAAAGTGTGCAGGACACCAGTGGGAGTGTGCAGGACGTGATAGAAAGTGTGCAGGACTTCAGTGATAGTGCGAAGGATTTAGGGGGAGTGAGCAGGACGTGATAGAAAGTGTGCAGGACTTTAGTAGGAGTGTGCAGGACGGGATAGAAAGTGTGCAGGACTTCAGTGGGAGTGTGCAGGACTTTAGGGGGAGTGTGCAGGAAGTGATAGAAAGTGTGCAGGACACCAGTGGGAGTGTGCAGGACTTTAGGGGGAGTGTGCAGGAAGTGATAGAAAGTGTGCAGGACACCAGTGGGAGTGTGCAGGACGTGATAGAAAGAGTGCAGGACACCAGTGGGAGTGTGCAGGATTTAGGGGGAAGTGTGCAGAACGTCATAGAAAGTGTGCAGGGTTTTAGTGGGAGCGTGCAGGAAGTGATAGAAAGTGTGCAGGACGTCATAGAAAGTGTGCAGGACACCAGTGGGAGTGTGCAGGACGTGATAGAAAGTGTGCAGGACTTCAGTGATAGTGCGAAGGATTTAGGGGGGAGTGAGCAGGACGTGATAGAAAAGGTGCAGGACTTTAGTAGGAGTGTGCAGGACGGGATAGAAAGTGTGCAGGACTTCAGTGGGAGTGTGCAGGACTTCAGATGAGTGTGCAGGACGTCACAGAAAGTGTGCAGGACTTCAGTGGGAGTGTGCAGGACTTCAGGGGGAGTGTGCAGGAAGTGATAGAAAGTGTGCAGGACACCAGTGGGAGTGTGCAGAACGTGATAGAAAGTGTGCAGGACACCAGTGGGAGTGTGCAGGATTTAGGGGGAAGTGTGCAGAACGTCATAGAAAGTGTGCAGGATTTTAGTGGGAGCGTGCAGGAAGAGATAGAAAGTGTGCAGGACGTCATAGAAAGTGTGCAGGACACCAGTGGGAGTGTGCAGGACGTGATAGAAAGTGTGCAGGACACCAGTGGGAGTGTGCAGGATTTAGGGGGAAGTGTGCAGAACGTCATAGAAAGTGTGCAGGATTTTAGTGGGAGCGTGCAGGAAGAGATAGAAAGTGTGCAGGACGTCATAGAAAGTGTGCAGGACACCAGTGGGAGTGTGCAGGACGTGATAGAAAGTGTGCAGGACTTCAGTGATAGTGCGAAGGATTTAGGGGGAGTGAGCAGGACGTGATAGAAAGTGTGCAGGACTTTAGTAGGAGTGTGCAGGACGGGATAGAAAGTGTGCAGGACTTCAGTGGGAGTGTGCAGGACTTTAGAGGGAGTGAGCAGGACGTGATAGAAAGCGTGCAGGACTTCAGTGGGAGTGTGCAGGACTTTAGGGGGAGTGTGCAGGAAGTGATAGAAAGTGTGCAGGACACCAGTGGGAGTGTGCAGAACGTGATAGAAAGTGTGCAGGACACCAGTGGGAGTGTGCAGGATTTAGGGGGAAGTGTGCAGAACGTCATAGAAAGTGTGCAGGATTTTAGTGGGAGCGTGCAGGAAGTGATAGAAAGTGTGCAGGACGTCATATAAAGTGTGCAGGATTTTAGTGGGAGCGTGCAGGAAGAGATAGAAAGTGTGCAGGACGTCATAGAAAGTGTGCAGGACACCAGTGGGAGTGTGCAGGATGTGATAGAAAGTGTGCAGGACACCAGTGGGAGTGTGCAGAACGTGATAGAAAGTGTGCAGGACACCAGTGGGAGTGTGCAGGATTTAGGGGGAAGTGTGCAGAACGTCCTAGAAAGTGTGCAGGATTTTAGTGGGAGCGTGCAGGAAGTGATAGAAAGTGTGCAGGACGTCATAGAAAGTGTGCAGGACACCAGTGGGAGTGTGCAGGACGTGATAGAAAGTGTGCAGGACTTCAGTGATAGTGCGAAGGATTTAGGGGAAGTGAGCAGGACGTGATAGAAAGTGTGCAGGACTTTAGTAGGAGTGTGCAGGACGGGATAGAAAGTGTGCAGGACTTCAGTGGGAGTGTGCAGGACTTCAGGGGAGTGTGCAGGACGTCACAGAAAGTGTGCAGGACTTCAGTGGGAGTGTGCAGGACTTTAGGGGAGTGTGCAGGAAGTGATAGAAAGTGTGCAGGACAACAGTGGGAGTGTGCAGGACGTGATAGAAAGTGTGCAGGACACCAGTGGGAGTGTGCAGGATTTAGGGAAAGTGTGCAGAACGTCATAGAAAGTGTGCAGGATTTTAGTGGGAGCGTGCAGGAAGTGATAGAAAGTGTGCAGGACGTCATAGAAAGTGTGCAGGATTTTAGTGGGAGCGTGCAGGAAGAGATAGAAAGTGTGCAGGACGTCATAGAAAGTGTGCAGGACACCAGTGGGAGTGTGCAGGAAGTGATAGAAAGTGTGCAGGACACCAGTGGGAGTGTGCAGAACGTGATAGAAAGTGTGCAGGACACCAGTGGGAGTGTGCAGGATTTAGGGGGAAGTGTGCAGAACGTCATAGAAAGTGTGCAGGATTTTAGTGGGAGCGTGCAGGAAGAGATAGAAAGTGTGCAGGACGTCATAGAAAGTGTGCAGGACACCAGTG
Source organism: Aplectana chamaeleonis (assembly GCA_029168955.1). NCBI lineage: Eukaryota > Metazoa > Nematoda > Chromadorea > Rhabditida > Cosmocercidae > Aplectana > Aplectana chamaeleonis. The sequence goes on from JAPDOI010000188.1 coordinate 540,876, forward strand.
GGAGTGTGCAGGAAGTGATAGAAAGTGTGCAGGACACCAGTGGGAGTGTGCAGAACGTCATAGAAAGTGTGCAGGATTTTAGTGGGAGCGTGCAGGAAGTGATAGAAAGTGTGCAGGACGTCATAGAAAGTGTGCAGGACACCAGTGGGAGTGTGCAGGACGTGATAGAAAGTGTGCAGGACTTCAGTGATAGTGCGAAGGATTTAGGGGGAGTGAGCAGGACGTGATAGAAAGTGTGCAGGACTTTAGTAGGAGTGTGCAGGACGGGATAGAAAGTGTGCAGGACTTCAGTGGGAGTGTGCAGGACTTCAGGGGAGTGTGCAGGACGTCACAGAAAGTGTGCAGGACTTCAGTGGGAGTGTGCAGGACTTTAGGGGGAGTGTGCAGGAAGTGATAGAAAGTGTGCAGGACACCAGTGGGAGTGTGCAGGACTTTAGGGGGAGTGTGCAGGAAGTGATAGAAAGTGTGCAGGACACCAGTGGGAGTGTGCAGGACGTGATAGAAAGAGTGCAGGACACCAGTGGGAGTGTGCAGGATTTAGGGGGAAGTGTGCAGAACGTCATAGAAAGTGTGCAGGGTTTTAGTGGGAGCGTGCAGGAAGTGATAGAAAGTGTGCAGGACGTCATAGAAAGTGTGCAGGACACCAGTGGGAGTGTGCAGGACGTGATAGAAAGTGTGCAGGACTTCAGTGATAGTGCGAAGGATTTAGGGGGGAGTGAGCAGGACGTGATAGAAAAGGTGCAGGACTTTAGTAGGAGTGTGCAGGACGGGATAGAAAGTGTGCAGGACTTCAGTGGGAGTGTGCAGGACTTTAGTAGGAGTGTGCAGGACGGGATAGAAAGTGTGCAGGACTTCAGTGGGAGTGTGCAGGACTTTAGAGGGAGTGTGCAGGAAGTGATAGAAAGTGTGCAGGACACCAGTGGGAGTGTGCAGAACGTGATAGAAAGTGTGCAGGACACCAGTGGGAGTGTGCAGGATTTAGGGGGAAGTGTGCAGAACGTCATAGAAAGTGTGCAGGATTTTAGTGGGAGCGTGCAGGAAGTGATAGAAAGTGTGCAGGACGTCATATAAAGTGTGCAGGATTTTAGTGGGAGCGTGCAGGAAGAGATAGAAAGTGTGCAGGACGTCATAGAAAGTGTGCAGGACACCAGTGGGAGTGTGCAGGAAGTGATAGAAAGTGTGCAGGACACCAGTGGGAGTGTGCAGAACGTGATAGAAAGTGTGCAGGACACCAGTGGGAGTGTGCAGGATTTAGGGGAAGTGTGCAGAACGTCATAGAAAGTGTGCAGGATTTTAGTGGGAGCGTGCAGGAAGAGATAGAAAGTGTGCAGGACGTCATAGAAAGTGTGCAGGACACCAGTGGGAGTGTGCAGGACGTGATAGAAAGTGTGCAGGACTTCAGTGATAGTGCGAAGGATTTAGGGGGGAGTGAGCAGGACGTGATAGAAAGTGTGCAGGACTTTAGTAGGAGTGTGCAGGACGGGATAGAAAGTGTGCAGGACTTCAGTGGGAGTGTGCAGGACTTCAGGGGAGTGTGCAGGACGTCACAGAAAGTGTGCAGGACTTCAGTGGGAGTGTGCAGGACTTTAGTAGGAGTGTGCAGGACGGGATAGAAAGTGTGCAGGACACCAGTGGGAGTGTGCAGGACTTTAGGGGGAGTGTGCAGGAAGTGATAGAAAGTGTGCAGGACACCAGTGGGAGTGTGCAGGACGTGATAGAAAGTGTGCAGGACACCAGTGGGAGTGTGCAGGATTTAGGGGGAAGTGTGCAGAACGTCATAGAAAGTGTGCAGGATTTCAGTGGGAGCGTGCAGGAAGTGATAGAAAGTGTGCAGGAAGTGATAGAAAGTGTGCAGGACACCAGTGGGAGTGTGCAGAACGTGATAGAAAGTGTGCAGGACTTCAGTGATAGTGCGAAGGATTTAGGGGGGAGTGAGCAGGACGGGATAGAAAGTGTGCAGGACTTTAGTAGGAGTGTGCAGGACGGGACAGAAAGTGTGCAGGACTTCAGTGGGAGTGTGCAGGACTTCAGGGGAGTGTGCAGGGCGTCACAGAAAGTGTGCAGGACTTCAGTGGGAGTGTGCAGAACTTCAGGGGGAGTGTGCAGAACGTGATAGAAAGTGTGCAGGACACCAGTGGGAGTGTGCAGGATTTAGGGGGAAGTGTGCAGAACGTCATAGAAAGTGTGCAGGATTTTAGTGGGAGCGTGCAGGAAGTGATAGAAAGTGTGCAGGACGTCATATAAAGTGTGCAGGATTTTAGTGGGAGCGTGCAGGAAGAGATAGAAAGTGTGCAGGACGTCATAGAAAGTGTGCAGGATACCAGTGGGAGTGTGCAGGAAGTGATAGAAAGTGTGCAGGACACCAGTGGGAGTGTGCAGAACGTGATAGAAAGTGTGCAGGACACCAGTGGGAGTGTGCAGGATTTAGGGGGAAGTGTGCAGAACGTCATAGAAAGTGTGCAGGATTTTAGTGGGAGCGTGCAGGAAGAGATAGAAAGTGTGCAGGACGTCATAGAAAGTGTGCAGGACACCAGTGGGAGTGTGCAGGACGTGATAGAAAGTGTGCAGGACACCAGTGGGAGTGTGCAGGATTTAGGGGGAAGTGTGCAGAACGTCATAGAAAGTGTGCAGGATTTTAGTGGGAGCGTGCAGGAAGTGATAGAAAGTGTGCAGGACGTCATAGAAAGTGTGCAGGACACCAGTGGGAGTGTGCAGGACGTGATAGAAAGTGTGCAGGACTTCAGTGATAGTGCGAAGGATTTAGGGGGAGTGAGCAGGACGTGATAGAAAGTGTGCAGGACTTTAGTAGGAGTGTGCAGGACGGGATAGAAAGTGTGCAGGACTTCAGTGGGAGTGTGCAGGACTTTAGAGGGAGTGAGCAGGACGTGATAGAAAGCGTGCAGGACTTCAGTGGGAGTGTGCAGGACTTTAGGGGGAGTGTGCAGGAAGTGATAGAAAGTGTGCAGGACACCAGTGGGAGTGTGCAGAACGTGATAGAAAGTGTGCAGGACACCAGTGGGAGTGTGCAGGATTTAGGGGGAAGTGTGCAGAACGTCATAGAAAGTGTGCAGGATTTTAGTGGGAGCGTGCAGGAAGTGATAGAAAGTGTGCAGGACGTCATAGAAAGTGTGCAGGATTTTAGTGGGAGCGTGCAGGAAGAGATAGAAAGTGTGCAGGACGTCATAGAAAGTGTGCAGGACACCAGTGGGAGTGTGCAGGAAGTGATAGAAAGTGTGCAGGACACCAGTGGGAGTGTGCAGAACGTGATAGAAAGTGTGCAGGACACCAGTGGGAGTGTGCAGGATTTAGGGGGAAGTGTGCAGAACGTCATAGAAAGTGTGCAGGATTTTAGTGGGAGCGTGCAGGAAGTGATAGAAAGTGTGCAGGACGTCATAGAAAGTGTGCAGGACACCAGTGGGAGTGTGCAGGACGTGATAGAAAGTGTGCAGGACTTCAGTGATAGTGCGAAGGATTTAGGGGGAGTGAGCAGGACGTGATAGAAAGTGTGCAGGACTTTAGTAGGAGTGTGCAGGACGGGATAGAAAGTGTGCAGGACTTCAGTGGGAGTGTGCAGGACTTCAGGGGAGTGTGCAGGACGTCACAGAAAGTGTGCAGGACTTCAGTGGGAGTGTGCAGGACTTTAGGGGGAGTGTGCAGGAAGTGATAGAAAGTGTGCAGGACACCAGTGGGAGTGTGCAGGACTTTAGGGGGAGTGTGCAGGAAGTGATAGAAAGTGTGCAGGACACCAGTGGGAGTGTGCAGGACGTGATAGAAAGTGTGCAGGACACGAGTGGGAGTGTGCAGGATTTAGGGGAAGTGTGCAGAACGTCATAGAAAGTGTGCAGGATTTTAGTGGGAGCGTGCAGGAAGTGATAGAAAGTGTGCAGGACGTCATAGAAAGTGTGCAGGACACCAGTGGGAGTGTGCAGGACGTGATAGAAAGTGTGCAGGACTTCAGTGATAGTGCGAAGGATTTAGGGGGAGTGAGCAGGACGTGATAGAAAGTGTGCAGGACTTTAGTAGGAGTGTGCAGGACGGGATAGAAAGTGTGCAGGACTTCAGTGGGAGTGTGCAGGACTTCAGGGGAGTGTGCAGGACGTCACAGAAAGTGTGCAGGACTTCAGTGGGAGTGTGCAGGACTTTAGGGGGAGTGTGCAGGAAGTGATAGAAAGTGTGCAGGACACCAGTGGGAGTGTGCAGAACGTGATAGAAAGTGTGCAGGACACCAGTGGGAGTGTGCAGGATTTAGGGGGAAGTGTGCAGAACGTCATAGAAAGTGTGCAGGATTTTAGTGGGAGCGTGCAGGAAGAGATAGAAAGTGTGCAGGACGTCATAGAAAGTGTGCAGGACACCAGTGGGAGTGTGCAGGACGTGATAGAAAGTGTGCAGGACACCAGTGGGAGTGTGCAGGATTTGGGGAAGTGTGCAGAACGTCCTAGAAAGTGTGCAGGATTTTAGTGGGAGCGTGCAGGAAGTGATAGAAAGTGTGCAGGACGTCATAGAAAGTGTGCAGGACACCAGTGGGAGTGTGCAGGACGTGATAGAAAGTGTGCAGGACTTCAGTGATAGTGCGAAGGATTTAGGGGGAGTGAGCAAGACATGATAGAAAGTGTGCAGGACTTTAGTAGGAGTGTGCAGGACGGGATAGAAAGTGTGCAGGACTTCAGTGGGAGTGTGCAGGACTTTAGAGGGAGTGTGCAGGAAGTGATAGAAAGTGTGCAGGACACCAGTGGGAGTGTGCAGAACGTGATAGAAAGTGTGCAGGACACCAGTGGGAGTGTGCAGGATTTAGGGGGAAGTGTGCAGAACGTCATAGAAAGTGTGCAGGATTTTAGTGGGAGCGTGCAGGAAGTGATAGAAAGTGTGCAGGACGTCATAGAAAGTGTGCAGGATTTTAGTGGGAGCGTGCAGGAAGAGATAGAAAGTGTGCAGGACGTCATAGAAAGTGTGCAGGACACCAGTGGGAGTGTGCAGGAAGTGATAGAAAGTGTGCAGGACACCAGTGGGAGTGTGCAGAACGTGATAGAAAGTGTGCAGGACACCAGTGGGAGTGTGCAGGATTTAGGGGGAAGTGTGCAGAACGTCATAGAAAGTGTGCAGGATTTTAGTGGGAGCGTGCAGGAAGAGATAGAAAGTGTGCAGGACGTCATAGAAAGTGTGCAGGACACCAGTGGGAGTGTGCAGGACGTGATAGAAAGTGTGCAGGACACCAGTGGGAGTGTGGAGGATTTAGGGGGAAGTGTGCAGAACGTCATAGAAAGTGTGCAGGATTTTAGTGGGAGCGTGCAGGAAGTGATAGAAAGTGTGCAGGACGTCATAGAAAGTGTGCAGGACACCAGTGGGAGTGTGCAGGACGTGATAGAAAGTGTGCAGGACTTCAGTGATAGTGCGAAGGATTTAGGGGGGAGTGAGCAGGACGTGATAGAAAGTGTGCAGGACTTTAGTAGGAGTGTGCAGGACGGGATAGAAAGTGTGCAGGACTTCAGTGGGAGTGTGCAGGACTTCAGGGGAGTGTGCAGGACGTCACAGAAATAGTGCAGGTCTTCAGTGGGAGTGTGCAGGACTTCAGGGGGAGTGTGCAGGAAGTGATAGAAAGTGTGCAGGACACCAGTGGGAGTGTGCAGGACGTGAAAGAAAGTGTGCAGGACTTCAGTGATAGCGCGAAGGATTTAGGGGGGAGTGAGCAGGACGAGATAGAAAGTGTGCAGGACTTTAGTAGGAGTGTGCAGGACGGGATAGAAAGTGTGCAGGACTTCAGTGGGAGTGTGCAGGACTTTAGGGGGAGTGTGCAGGACGTCATAGAAAGTGTGCAGAACACCAGTGGGAGTGTGCAGGACACCAGTGGGAGTGTGCAGGACGTGATAGAAAGTGTGCAGGACACCAGTGTGAGTGTGCACGATTTGGGGTGAAGTGTGCAGAACGTCATAGAAAGTGTGCAGGATTTTAGTGGGAGCGTGCAGGAAGTGATAGAAAGTGTGCAGGACGTCATAGAAAGTGTGCAGGATTTTAGTGGGAGCGTGCAGGAAGAGATAGAAAGTGTGCAGGACGTCATAGAAAGTGTGCAGGACACCAGTGGGAGTGTGCAGGAAGTGATAGAAAGTGTGCAGGACACCAGTGGGAGTGTGCAGAACGTGATAGAAAGTGTGCAGGACACCAGTGGGAGTGTGCAGGATTTAGGGGGAAGTGTGCAGAACGTCATAGAAAGTGTGCAGGATTTTAGTGGGAGCGTGCAGGAAGAGATAGAAAGTGTGCAGGACGTCATAGAAAGTGTGCAGGACACCAGTGGGAGTGTGCAGGACGTGATAGAAAGTGTGCAGGACACCAGTGGGAGTGTGCAGGATTTAGGGGGAAGTGTGCAGAACGTCATAGAAAGTGTGCAGGATTTTAGTGGGAGCGTGCAGGAAGTGATAGAAAGTGTGCAGGACGTCATAGAAAGTGTGCAGGACACCAGTGGGAGTGTGCAGGACGTGATAGAAAGTGTGCAGGACTTCAGTGATAGTGCGAAGGATTTAGGGGGAGTGAGCAGGACGTGATAGAAAGTGTGCAGGACTTTAGTAGGAGTGTGCAGGACGGGATAGAAAGTGTGCAGGACTTCAGTGGGAGTGTGCAGGACTTTAGAGGGAGTGAGCAGGACGTGATAGAAAGCGTGCAGGACTTCAGTGGGAGTGTGCAGGACTTTAGGGGGAGTGTGCAGGAAGTGATAGAAAGTGTGCAGGACACCAGTGGGAGTGTGCAGAACGTGATAGAAAGTGTGCAGGACACCAGTGGGAGTGTGCAGGATTTAGGGGGAAGTGTGCAGAACGTCATAGAAAGTGTGCAGGATTTTAGTGGGAGCGTGCAGGAAGTGATAGAAAGTGTGCAGGACGTCATAGAAAGTGTGCAGGGTTTTAGTGGGAGCGTGCAGGAAGAGATAGAAAGTGTGCAGGACGTCATAGAAAGTGTGCAGTACACCAGTGGGAGTGTGCAGGAAGTGATAGAAAGTGTGCAGGACACCAGTGGGAGTGTGCAGAACGTGATAGAAAGTGTGCAGGACACCAGTGGGAGTGTGCAGGATTTAGGGGGAAGTGTGCAGAACGTCATAGAAAGTGTGCAGGATTTTAGTAGGAGCGTGCAGGACGGGATAGAAAGTGTGCAGGACGTCATAGAAAGTGTGCAGGACACCAGTGGGAGTGTGCAGGACGTGATAGAAAGTGTGCAGGACTTCAGTGATAGTGCGAAGGATTTAGGGGGAGTGAGCAGGACGGGATAGAAAGTGTGCAGGACTTTAGTAGGAGTGTGCAGGACGGGATAGAAAGTGTGCAGGACTTCAGTGGGAGTGTGCAGGACTTCAGTGGGAGTGTGCAGGACGTCACAGAAAGTGTGCAGGACTTCAGTGGGAGTGTGCAGGACTTTAGGGGGAGTGTGCAGGAAGTGATAGAAAGTGTGCAGGACACCAGTCGGAGTGTGCAGGACTTTAGGGGGAGTGTGCAGGAAGTGATAGAAAGTGTGCAGGACACCAGTGGGAGTGTGCAGGACGTGATAGAAAGAGTGCAGGACACCAGTGGGAGTGTGCAGGATTCAGGGGGAAGTGTGCAGAACGTCATAGAAAGTGTGCAGGATTTTAGTGGGAGCATGCAGGAAGTGATAGAAAGTGTGCAGGACGTCATAGAAAGTGTGCAGGACACCAGTGGGAGTGTGCAGGACGTGATAGAAAGTGTGCAGGACTTCAGTGATAGTGCGAAGGATTTAGGGGGGAGTGAGCAGGACGTGATAGAAAGTGTGCAGGACTTTAGTAGGAGTGTGCAGGACGGGATAGAAAGTGTGCAGGACTTCAGTGGGAGTGTGCAGGACTTCAGGGGAGTGTGCAGGACGTCACAGAAAGTGTGCAGGACTTCAGTGGGAGTGTGCAGGACTTCAGGGGAGTGTGCAGGAAGTGATAGAAAGTGTGCAGGACACCAGTGGGAGTGTGCAGAACGTGATAGAAAGTGTGCAGGACACCAGTGGGAGTGTGCAGGATTTAGGGGGAAGTGTGCAGAACGTCATAGAAAGTGTGCAGGATTTTAGTGGGGGCGTGCAGGAAGAGATAGAAAGTGTGCAGGACGTCATAGAAAGTGTGCAGGACACCAGTGGGAGTGTGCAGGACGTGATAGAAAGTGTGCAGGACACCAGTGGGAGTGTGCAGAACGTCATAGAAAGTGTGCAGGATTTTAGTGGGAGCGTGCAGGAAGTGATAGAAAGTGTGCAGGACGTCATAGAAAGTGTGCAGGACACCAGTGGGAGTGTGCAGGACGTGATAGAAAGTGTGCAGGACTCCAGTGATAGTGCGAAGGATTTAGGGGGAGTGAGCAGGACGTGATAGAAAGTGTGCAGGACTTTAGTAGGAGTGTGCAGGACGGGATAGAAAGTGTGCAGGACTTCAGTGGGAGTGTGCAGGACTTTAGGGGGAGTGTGCAGGAAGTGATAGAAAGTGTGCAGGACACCAGTGGGAGTGTGCAGGACGTGATAGAAAGTGTGCAGGACACCAGTGGGAGTGTGCAGGATTTAGGGGAAGTGTGCAGAACGTCATAGAAAGTGTGCAGGATTTTAGTGGGAGCGTGCAGGAAGTGATAGAAAGCGTGCAGGACGTCATAGAAAGTGTGCAGGATTTTAGTGGGAGCGTGCAGGACGTGATAGAAAGTGTGCAGGACTTCAGTGGGAAAGTGTGCAGGACACCAGTGGGAGTGTGCAGGACGTGATAGAAAGTGTGCAGGACTTTAGTGGGAGTGTGCAGGACGTGATAGAAAATGTGCAGGACTTCAGTGGGAGTGTGAGGGATTTAGGGTGGAGGGTGCAGGACGTGATAGAAAGTGTGCAGGACGCCAGTGGGAGGGTGCAGGACTTCAGAGGAGTGAGCAGGACGTGATAGAAAGTGTGCAGGACTTCAGTGGGAGTGTGCAGGACGTGATAGAAAGTGTGCAGGACACCAGTGGGAGTGTGCAGGATTTAGGGGGAAGTGTGCAGAACGTCATAGAAAGTGTGCAGGATTTTAGTGGGAGCGTGCAGGAAGTGATAGAAAGTGTGCAGGACGTCATAGAAAGTGTGCAGGACACCAGTGGGAGTGTGCAGGACGTGATAGAAAGTGTGCAGGACACCAGTGGGAGTGTGCAGGATTTAGGGGAAAGTGTGCAGAACGTCATAGAAAGTGCGCAGGATTTTAGTGGGAGCGTGCAGGAAGTGATAGAAAGTGTGCAGGACGTCATAGAAAGTGTGCAGGACACCAGTGGGAGTGTGCAGGACGTGATAGAAAGTGTGCAGGACTTCAGTGATAGTGCGAAGGATTTAGGGGGAGTGAGCAGGACGTGATAGAAAGTGTGCAGGACTTTAGTAGGAGTGTGCAGGACGGGATAGAAAGTGTGCAGGACTTCAGTGGGAGTGTGCAGGACTTTAGGGGGAGTGTGCAGGAAGTGATAGAAAGTGTGCAGGACACCAGTGGGAGTGTGCAGAACGTGATAGAAAGTGTGCAGGACACCAGTGGGAGTGTGCAGGATTTAGGGGGAAGTGTGCAGAACGTCATAGAAAGTGTGCAGGATTTTAGTGGGAGCGTGCAGGAAGTGATAGAAAGTGTGCAGGACGTCATAGAAAGTGTGCAGGATTTTAGTGGGAGCGTGCAGGAAGAGATAGAAAAGTGTGCAGGACGTCATAGAAAGTGTGCAGGACACCAGTGGGAGTGTGCAGGAAGTGATAGAAAGTGTGCAGGACACCAGTGGGAGTGTGCAGAACGTGATAGAAAGTGTGCAGGACACCAGTGGGAGTGTGCAGGATTTAGGGGGAAGTGTGCAGAACGTCATAGAAAGTGTGCAGGATTTTAGTGGGGGCGTGCAGGAAGAGATAGAAAGTGTGCAGGACGTCATAGAAAGTGTGCAGGACACCAGTGGGAGTGTGCAGGACGTGATAGAAAGTGTGCAGGACACCAGTGGGAGTGTGCAGAACGTCATAGAAAGTGTGCAGGATTTTAGTGGGAGCGTGCAGGAAGTGATAGAAAGTGTGCAGGACGTCATAGAAAGTGTGCAGGACACCAGTGGGAGTGTGCAGGACGTGATAGAAAGTGTGCAGGACTTCAGTGGGAGTGTGCAGGAACGTGAGGGAGTGTGCAGGACGTGATAGAGTGTGCAGGACGTGCAGGACGTGATAGAAAGTGTGCAGGACTTCAGTGATAGCGCGAAGGATTTAGGGGGGAGTGAGCAGGACGAGATAGAAAGTGTGCAGGACTTTAGTAGGAGTGTGCAGGACGGGATAGAAAGTGTGCAGGACTTCAGTGGGAGTGTGCAGGACTTTAGGGGGAGTGTGCAGGACGTCATAGAAAGTGTGCAGGACTTTAGTAGGAGTGTGCAGGACGGGATAGAAAGTGTGCAGGACTTCAGTGGGAGTGTGCAGGAAGTGATAGAAAGTGTGCAGGACACCAGTGGGAGTGTGCAGAACGTGATAGAAAGTGTGCAGGACACCAGTGGGAGTGTGCAGGATTTAGGGGGGAGTGTGCAGAACGTCATAGAAAGTGTGCAGGATTTTAGTGGGAGCGTGCAGGAAGTGATAGAAGGTGTGCAGGACGTCATAGAAAGTGTGCAGGACACCAGTGGGAGTGTGCAGGACGTGATAGAAAGTGTGCAGGACTTCAGTGGGGACGTGCAGGACTTTAGGGGGAGTGTGCAGGAAGTGATAGAAAGTGTGCAGGACACCAGTGGGAGTGTGCAGGACGTGATAGAAAGTGTGCAGGACACCAGTGGGAGTGTGCAGGATTCAGGGGGAAGTGTGCAGAACGTCATAGAAAGTGTGCAGGATTTTAGTGTGGGCGTGCAGGAAGTGATAGAAAGTGTGCAGGACGTCATAGAAAGTGTGCAGGACACCAGTGGGAGTGTGCAGGACGTGAAAGAAAGTGTGCAGGACTTCAGTGATAGTGCGAAGGATTTAGGGGGGAGTGAGCAGGACGAGATAGAAAGTGTGCAGGACTTTAGTAGGAGTGTGCAGGACGGGATAGAAAGTGTGCAGGACTTCAGTGGGAGTGTGCAGGACTTCAGGGGAGTGTGCAGGACGTCACAGAAAGTGTGCAGGACTTCAGTGGGAGTGTGCAGGACTTCAGGGGAGTGTGCAGGAAGTGATAGAAAGTGTGCAGGACACCAGTGGGAGTGTGCAGAACGTGATAGAAAGTGTGCAGGACACCAGTGGGAGTGTGCAGGATTTGGGGGGAAGTGTGCAGAACGTCATAGAAAGTGTGCAGGATTTTAATGGGAGCGTGCAGGAAGAGATAGAAAGTGTGCAGGACGTCATAGAAAGTGTGCAGGACACCAGTGGGAGTGTGCAGGACGTGATAGAAAGTGTGCAGGACACCAGTGGGAGTGTGCAGGATTTAGGGGGAAGTGTGCAGAACGTCATAAAAAGTGCGCAGGATTTTAGTGGGAGCGTGCAGCAAGTGATAGAAAGTGTGCAGGACGTCATGGAAAGTGTGCAGGACACCAGTGGGAGTGTGCAGGACGTGATAGAAAAAGTGCAGGACTTCAGTGATAGTGCGAAGGATTTAGGGGGAGTGAGCAGGACGTGATAGAAAGTGTGCAGGACTTTAGTAGGAGTGTGCAGGACGGGATAGAAAGTGTGCAGGACTTCAGTGGGAGTGTGCAGGACTTTAGAGGGAGTGAGCAGGACGTGATAGAAAGCGTGCAGGACTTCAGTGAGAGTGTGCAGGACTTTAGGGGGAGTGTGCAGGAAGTGATAGAAAGTGTGCAGGACACCAGTGGGAGTGTGCAGAACGTGATAGAAAGTGTGCAGGACACCAGTGGGAGTGTGCAGGATTTAGGGGGAAGTGTGCAGAACGTCATAGAAAGTGTGCAGGATTTTAGTGGGAGCGTGCAGGAAGTGATAGAAAGTGTGCAGGACGTCATAGAAAGTGTGCAGGGTTTTAGTGGGAGCGTGCAGGAAGTGATAGAAAGTGTGCAGGACGTCATAGAAAGTGTGCAGGACACCAGTGGGAGTGTGCAGGACGTGATAAAAAGTGAGCAGGACACCAGTGGGAGTGTGCAGGATTTAAGTGTGCAGAACGTCATAGAAAGTGTGCAGGGTTTTAGTGGGAGCGTGCAGGAAGTGATAGAAAGTGTGCAGGACGTCATAGAAAGTGTGCAGGACACCAGTGGGAGTGTGCAGGACGTGATAGAAAGTGAGCAGGACTTCAGTGATAGTGCGAAGGATTTAGGGGGGAGTGAGCAGGACGTGATAGAAAGTGTGCAGGACTTTAGTAGGAGTGTGCAGGACGGGATAGAAAGTGTGCAGGACTTCAGTGGGAGTGTGCAGGACTTCAGGGGAGTGTGCAGGGCGTCACAGAAAGTGTGCAGGACTTCAGTGGGAGTGTGCAGAACTTCAGGGGGAGTGTGCAGGAAGTGATAGAAAGTGTGCAGGACACCAGTGGGAGTGTGCAGGACTCTAGGGGGAGTGTGCAGGAAGTGATAGAAAGTGTGCAGGACACCAGTGGGAGTGTGCAGGACGTGATATAAAGTGTGCAGGAGTTCAGTGGGGGTGTGAAGGATTTAGGGGGAGTGAGCAGGACGTGATAGAAAGTGTGCAGGATTTTAGTGGGAGCGTGCAGGAAGTGATAGAAAGTGTGCAGGACGTCATAGAAAGTGTGCAGGACACCAGTGGGAGTGTGCAGGACGTGATAGAAAGTGTGCAGGACTTCAGTGATAGTGCGAAGGATTTAGGGGGGAGTGAGCAGGACGTGATAGAAAGTGTGCAGGACTTTAGTAGGAGTGTGCAGGACGGGATAGAAAGTGTGCAGGACTTCAGTGGGAGTGTGCAGGAGTTCAGATGAGGGTGCAGGACGTCACAGAAAGTGTGCAGGACTTCAGTGGGAGTGTGCAGGACTTCAGGGGGAGTGTGCAGGAAGTGATAGAAAGTGTGCAGGACACCAGTGGGAGTGTGCAGAACGTGATAGAAAGTGTGCAGGACACCAGTGGGAGTGTGCAGGATTTAGGGGGAAGTGTGCAGAACGTCATAGAAAGTGTGCAGGATTTTAGTGGGAGCGTGCAGGAAGAGATAGAAAGTGTGCAGGACGTCATAGAAAGTGTGCAGGACACCAGTGGGAGTGTGCAGGACGTGATAGAAAGTGTGCAGGACACCAGTGGGAGTGTGCAGGATTTAGGGGGAAGTGTGCAGAACGTCATAGAAAGTGCGCAGGATTTTAGTGGGAGCGTGCAGGAAGTGATAGAAAGTGTGCAGGACGTCATAGAAAGTGTGCAGGACACCAGTGGGAGTGTGCAGGACGTGATAGAAAGTGTGCAGGACTTCAGTGATAGTGCGAAGGATTTAGGGGGAGTGAGCAGGACGTGATAGAAAGTGTGCAGGACTTTAGTAGGAGTGTGCAGGACGGGATAGAAAGTGTGCAGGACTTCAGTGGGAGTGTGCAGGACTTTAGAGGGAGTGAGCAGGACGTGATAGAAAGCGTGCAGGACTTCAGTGGGAGTGTGCAGGACTTTAGGGGGAGTGTGCAGGAAGTGATAGAAAGTGTGCAGGACACCAGTGGGAGTGTGCAGAACGTGATAGAAAGTGTGCAGGACACCAGTGGGAGTGTGCAGGATTTAGGGGGAAGTGTGCAGAACGTCATAGAAAGTGTGCAGGATTTTAGTGGGAGCGTGCAGGAAGTGATAGAAAGTGTGCAGGACGTCATAGAAAGTGTGCAGGATTTTAGTGGGAGCGTGCAGGAAGAGATAGAAAAGTGTGCAGGACGTCATAGAAAGTGTGCAGGACACCAGTGGGAGTGTGCAGGAAGTGATAGAAAGTGTGCAGGACACCAGTGGGAGTGTGCAGAACGTGATAGAAAGTGTGCAGGACACCAGTGGGAGTGTGCAGGATTTAGGGGGAAGTGTGCAGAACGTCATAGAAAGTGTGCAGGATTTTAGTGGGAGCGTGCAGGAAGAGATAGAAAGTGTGCAGGACGTCATAGAAAGTGTGCAGGACACCAGTGGGAGTGTGCAGGACGTGATAGAAAGTGTGCAGGACACCAGTGGGAGTGTGCAGGATTTAGGGGGAAGTGTGCAGAACGTCATAGAAAGTGTGCAGGATTTCAGTGGGAGCGTGCAGGAAGAGATAGAAAGTGTGCAGGACGTCATAGAAAGTGTGCAGGACACCAGTGGGAGTGTGCAGGAAGTGATAGAAAGTGTGCAGGACACCAGTGGGAGTGTGCAGAACGTCATAGAAAGTGTGCAGGACACCAGTGGGAGTGTGCAGGATTTAGGGGAAGTGTGCAGAACGTCATAGAAAGTGTGCAGGATTTTAGTGGGAGCGTGCAGGAAGAGATAGAAAGTGTGCAGGACGTCATAGAAAGTGTGCAGGACACCAGTGGGAGTGTGCAGGACGGGATAGAAAGTGTGCAGGACTTCAGTGGGAGTGTGCAGGATTTAGGGGGAAGTGTGCAGAACGTCATAGAAAGTGCGCAGGATTTTAGTGGGAGCGTGCAGGAAGTGATAGAAAGTGTGCAGGACGTCATAGAAAGTGTGCAGGACACCAGTGGGAGTGTGCAGGACGTGATAGAAAGTGTGCAGGACTTTAGTAGGAGTGTGCAGGACGGGATAGAAAGTTTGCAGGACTTCAGTGGGAGTGTGCAGGACTTTAGAGGGAGTGAGCAGGACGTGATAGAAAGCGTGCAGGACTTCAGTGAGAGTGTGCAGGACTTTAGGGGGAGTGTGCAGGAAGTGATAGAAAGTGTGCAGGACACCAGTGGGAGTGTGCAGAACGTGATAGAAAGTGTGCAGGACACCAGTGGGAGTGTGCAGGATTTAGGGGGAAGTGTGCAGAACGTCATAGAAAGTGTGCAGGATTTTAGTGGGAGCGTGCAGGAAGTGATAGAAAGTGTGCAGGACGTCATAGAAAGTGTGCAGGATTTTAGTGGGAGCGTGCAGGAAGAGATAGAAAGTGTGCAGGACGTCATAGAAAGTGTGCAGGACACCAGTGGGAGTGTGCAGGAAGTGATAGAAAGTGTGCAGGACACCAGTGGGAGTGTGCAGAACGTGATAGAAAGTGTGCAGGACACCAGTGGGAGTGTGCAGGATTTAGGGGGAAGTGTGCAGAACGTCATAGAAAGTGTGCAGGATTTTAGTGGGAGCGTGCAGGAAGAGATAGAAAGTGTGCAGGACGTCACAGAAAGTGTGCAGGACACCAGTGGGAGTGTGCAGGACGTGACAGAAAGTGTGCAGGACACCAGTGGGAGTGTGCAGGATTTAGGGGGAAGTGTGCAGAACGTCATGGAAAGTGCGCAGGATTTTAGTGGGAGCGTGCAGGAAGTGATAGAAAGTGTGCAGGACCTCATGGAAAGTGTGCAGGACACCAGTGGGAGTGTGCAGGATTTAGAGGAAAGTGTGCAGAACGTCATAGAAAGTGTGCAGGATTTTAGTGGGAGCGTGCAGGACGTGATAGAAAGTGTGCAGGACTTCAGTGATAGTGCGAAGGATTTAGGGGGGAGTGAGCAGGACGTGATAGAAAGTGTGCAGGACTTTAGTAGGAGTGTGCAGGACGGGATAGAAAGTTTGCAGGACTTCAGTGGGAGTGTGCAGGACTTTAGGGGAGTGCAGGACGTCACAGAAAGTGTGCAGGACTTTGGTGGGAGTGTGCAGGACGGGATAGAAAGTGTGCAGGACTTCAGGGGAGTGTGCAGGAAGTGATAGAAAGTGTGCAGGACACCTGTGGGAGTGTGCGGAACGTGACAGAAAGTGTGCAGGACACCAGTGGGAGTGTGCAGGATTTAGGGGAAGTGTGCAGAACGTCATAGAAAGTGTGCAGGATTTTAGTGGGAGCGTGCAGGAAGAGATAGAAAGTGTGCAGGACGTCATAGAAAGTATGCAGGACACCAGTGGGAGTGTGCAGGACGTGATAGAAAGTGTGCAGGACTTCAGTGGGAGTGTGCAGGACTTCAGGGGAGTGTGCAGGAAGTGATAGAAAGTGTGCAGGACACCAGTGGGAGTTAGCAGGACGTGATAGAAAGTGTGCAAGGCGTCATAGAAGGTGTGCAGGACACCAGTGGGAGTGTGCAGGACGTGATAGGAAGTGTGCAGAACTTCAGTGGGAGTGTGCAGGATTTAGGGGGAGTGTGCAGGACGTCACAGAAAGTGTGCAGGATTTTAGTGGGAGTGTGCAGGACGTAATAGAAAGCGTGCAGGACTTCAGTGGGAGTGTGCAGGACGTCATAGACAGTGTGCAGGACTTAAGGGGGAGTGTGCAGGACGTCATAGAAAGTGTGCAGTACTTTAGTGGGAGTGTGCAGGAAGTGATAGAAAGTGTGCAGGACGTGATAGAAAGTGTGCAGGCCTTCTGTGGGAGTGTGCAGGGTGCAGGAAGTGATAGAAAGTGTGCAGGACACCAGTGGGAGTGTGCAGGAAGTGATAGAAAGTGTGCAGGACACCAGTGGGAGTGTGCAGAACGTCATAGAAAGTGTGCAGGATTTTAGTGGGAGCGTGCAGGAAGAGATAGAAAGTGTGCAGGACGTCATAGAAAGTGTGCAGGACACCAGTGGGAGTGTGCAGGACGTGATAGAAAGTGTGCAGGACACCAGTGGGAGTGTGCAGGATTTAGGGGGAAGTGTGCAGAACGTCATAGAAAGTGTGCAGGATTTCAGTGGGAGCGTGCAGGAAGAGATAGAAAGTGTGCAGGACGTCATAGAAAGTGTGCAGGACACCAGTGGGAGTGTGCAGGACGTGATAGAAAGTGTGCAGGACACCAGTGGGAGTGTGCAGAATTTAGGGGGAAGTGTGCAGAACGTCATAGAAAGTGTGCAGGATTTCAGTGGGAGCGTGCAGGAAGTGATAGAAAGTGTGCAGGACGTCATAGAAAGTGTGCAGGACACCAGTGGGAGTGTGCAGGACGTGATAGAAAGTGTGCAGGACTTCAGTGATAGTGCGAAGGATTTAGGGGGAGTGAGCAGGACGTGATAGAAAGTGTGCAGGACTTTAGTAGGAGTGTGCAGGACGGGATAGAAAGTGTGCAGGACTTCAGTGGGAGTGTGCAGGACTTTAGAGGGAGTGTGCAGGACGTCACAGAAAGTGTGCAGGACTTCAGTGGGAGTGTGCAGGACTTTAGGGGGAGTGTGCAGGAAGTGATAGAAAGTGTGCAGGACGCCAGTGGGAGTGTGCAGAACGTGATAGAAAGTGTGCAGGACACCAGTGGGAGTGTGCAGGATTTAGGGGGAAGTGTGCAGAACGTCATAGAAAGTGTGCAGGATTTTAGTGGGAGCGTGCAGGAAGAGATAGAAAGTGTGCAGGACGTCATAGAAAGTATGCAGGACACCAGTGGGAGTGTGCAGGACGTGATAGAAAGTGTGCAGGACTTCAGTGGTAGTGCGAAGGATTTAGGGGGGAGTGAGCAGGACGTGATAGAAAGTGTGCAGGACTTTAGTAGGAGTGTGCAGGACGGGATAGAAAGTGTGCAGGACTTCAGTGGGAGTGTGCAGGACTTTAGGGGGAGTGTGCAGGAAGTGATAGAAAGTGTGCAGGACACCAGTGGGAGTGTGCAGGACGTGATAGAAAGTGTGCAGGACACCAGTGGGAGTGTGCAGGATTCAGGGGGAAGTGTGCAGAACGTCATAGAAAGTGTGCAGGATTTTAGTGGGGGCGTGCAGGAAGTGATAGAAAGTGTGCAGGACGTCATAGAAAGTGTGCAGGATTTCAGTGGGAGCGTGCAGGAAGAGATAGAAAGTGTGCAGGACGTCATAGAAAGTGTGCAGGACACCAGTGGGAGTGTGCAGGACGTCATAGAAAGTGTGCAGGACACCAGTGGGAGTGTGCAGGAAGTGATAGAAAGTGTGCAGGACACCAGTGGGAGTGTGCAGAACGTCATAGAAAGTGTGCAGGATTTTAGTGGGAGCGTGCAGGAAGAGATAGAAAGTGTGCAGGACGTCATAGAAAGTGTGCAGGACACCAGTGGGAGTGTGCAGGACGTGATAGAAAGTGTGCAGGACACCAGTGGGAGTGTGCAGGATTTAGGGGGAAGTGTGCAGAACGTCATAGAAAGTGTGCAGGATTTCAGTGGGAGCGTGCAGGAAGTGATAGAAAGTGTGCAGGACGTCATAGAAAGTGTGCAGGACACCAGTGGGAGTGTGCAGGACGTGATAGAAAGTGTGCAGGACTTCAGTGATAGTGCGAAGGATTTAGGGGAGTGAGCAGGACGTGATAGAAAGTGTGCAGGACTTTAGTAGGAGTGTGCAGGACGGGATAGAAAGTGTGCAGGACTTCAGTGGGAGTGTGCAGGACTTTAGAGGGAGTGAGCAGGACGTGATAGAAAGCGTGCAGGACTTCAGTGGGAGTGTGCAGGACTTTAGGGGGAGTGTGCAGGAAGTGATAGAAAGTGTGCAGGACGCCAGTGGGAGTGTGCAGAACGTGATAGAAAGTGTGCAGGACACCAGTGGGAGTGTGCAGGATTTGGGGGAAGTGTGCAGAACGTCATAGAAAGTGTGCAGGATTTTAGTGGGAGCGTGCAGGAAGTGATAGAAAGTGTGCAGGACGTCATAGAAAGTGTGCAGGATTTTAGTGGGAGGGTGCAAGAAGGGATAGAAAGGGTGCAGGACGTGATAGAAAGTGTGCAGGACCTCAGTGGGAGTGTGCAGGAAGTGATAGAAAGTGTGCAGGACACCAGTGGGAAAGTGCAGGACGTGATAGAAAGTGTGCAGGACACCAGTGGGAGTGTGCAGGATTTAGGGGGGAGTGTGCAGGACGTCATAGAAAGTGGGCAGGATTTTAGTGGGAGCGTGCAGGAAGTGATAGAAAGTGTGCAGGACGTCATAGAAAGTGTACAGGACACCAGTGGGAGTGTGCAGGACGTGATAGAAAGTGTGCAGGACTTCAGTGGGAGTGTGAAGGATTTAGGGGGGAGTGTGCAGGACGTGATAGAAAGTGTGCAGGACTTTAGGGGGAGTGTGCAGGACGTGATAGCAAGTGTGCAGGACTTTAGTGGGAGTGTGCAGGGCTTCAGTGGGAGTGTGCAGGGCGTGATAGAAAGTGTGCTGGACTTCAGTGGGAGTGTGCAGGACTTTAGGGGGAGTGTGCAGGACGTGATAGAAAGTGTGCTGGACTTCAGTGGGAGTGTGCAGGACTTTAGGGGGAGTGTGCAGGACGTCATAGAAAGTGTGCAGGGCTTCAGTGGGAGTGTGCAGGACGTGATAGAAAGTGTGCAGGACACCAGTGGGAGTGTGCAGGATTTAGGGGGAAGTGTGCAGAACGTCATAGAAAGTGTGCAAGATTTAAGTGGGAGCGTGTAGGAAATGATAGAAAGTGTGCAGGACGTCATAGAAAGTGTGCAGGACACCAGTGGGAGTGTGCATGACGTAAAAGAAAGTGTGCAGGACTTCAGTGGGAGTGTGCAGGATTAAGGGGGAGTGTGCAGGACGTGATAGAAAGTGTGCAGGACTTTAGTAGGAGTGTGCAGGACGTGATATAAAGCGTGAAGGACTTCAGTGGGAGTGTGCAGGACTTTAGGGGGAGTGTGTAGGAAGTGATAGAAAGTGTGCAGGACACCAGTGGGAGTGTGCAGAACGTGATAGAAAGTGTGCAGGACACCAGTGGAGGTATGCAGGATTTAGGGGGAAGTGTGCAGAACGTCATAGAAAGTGTGCAGGATTTTAGTGGGAGCGTGCAGGAAGTGATAGAAAGTGTGCAGGACGTCATAGAAAGTGTGCAGGGTTTTAGTGGGAGCGTGCAGGAAGTGATAGAAAGTGTGCAGGACGTCATAGAAAGTGTGCAGGACACCAGCGGTAGTGTGTAGGACGTGATAGAAAGTGTGCAGGACTTTAGTGGGAGTGTGCAGGACTTTAGTGGGAGTGTGCAGGACACCATTGGTAATGTGCAGGACGTGATAGAAAGTGTTCAGGACTTCAGTGGGAGTGTGCAGGATTTAGGGGGAGTGTGCAGGACGTGATAGAAAGTGTGCAGGACACCAGTGGCAGTGTGCAGGACGTCATAGAAAGTGTGCAGGACACCAGTGGGAGTGTGCAGGACTTCAGAGGAGTGTGCAGGACGTCACAGAAAGTGTGCAGGACTTCAGTGGGAGTGTGCAGGAAGTGATAGAAAGTGTGCAGGACGTGATAGAAAGTGTGCAGGACACCAGTGGGAGTGTGCAGGACGTGATAGAAAGTGTGCAGGACACCAGTGGGAGTGTGGAGGATTTAGGGGAAGTGTGCAGAACGTCATAGAAAGTGTGCAGGATTTTAGTGGGAGCGTGCAGGAAGTGATAGAAAGTGTGCAGGACGTGATAGAAAGTGGGGAGGACACCAGGGGGAGGGGGCAGGACGTGATAGAAAGTGTGCAGGACTTCAGTGATAGTGCGAAGGATTTAGGGAGTGAGCAGGACGTGATAGAAAGTGTGCAGGACTTTAGTTGGAGTGTGCAGGACGGGATAGAATGTGTGCAAAACTTCAGTGGGAGTGTGCAGGACTTTAGGGGGAGCGTGCAGGAAGTGATAGAAAGTGTGCAGGACACCAGTGGGAGTGTGCAGAACGTGATAGAAAGTGTGCAGGACACCAGTGGGAGTGTGCAGGATTTAGGGAAGTGTGCAGAACGTCATAGAAAGTGTGCAGGATTTTAGTGGGAGCGTGCAGGAAGTGATAGAAAGTGTGCAGGACGTGATAGAAAGTGTGCAGGATTTTAGTGGGAGCGTGCAAGAAGAGATAGAAAGTGTGCAGGACGTCATAGAAAGTGTGCAGGACACCAGTGGGAGTGTGCAGGACGTGATAGAAAGTGTGCAGGACACCAGTGGGAGTGTGCAGGACGTGATAGAAAGTGTGCAGGACACCAGTGGGGGTGTGCGGGATTTAAGGGGGAGTGTGCAGTACGTCATAGAAAGTGTGCAGGATTTTAGTGGGAGCGTGCAGGAAGTGACAGAAAGTGTGCAGGACGTCATAGAAAGTGTGCAGGGCACCAGTGGGAGTGTGCAGGACGTGATAGAAAGTGTGCAGGACTTCAGAAATAGTGCGAAGGATTTAGGGGGAGTGAGCAGGACGTGATAGAAAGTGTGCAGGACTTTAGTAGGAAAGTGCAGGACGGGATAGAAAGTGTGCAGGACTTCAGTGGGAGTGTGCAGGACTTCAGGGGAGTGTGCAGGACGTCACAGAAAGTGTGCAGGACTTCAGTGGGAGTGTGCAGGACTTTAGGGGGAGTGTGCAGGAAGTGATAGAAAGTGTGCAGGACAACAGTGGGAGTGTGCAGGACGTGATAGAAAGTGTGCAGGACACCAGTGGGAGTGTGCAGGATTTAGGGAAAGTGTGCAGAACGTCATAGAAAGTGTGCAGGATTTTAGTGGGAGCATGCAGGAAGTGATAGAAAGTGTGCAGGACGTCATAGAAAGTGTGCAGGACTTTAGTAGGAGTGTGCAGGACGGGATAGAAAGTGTGCAGGACTTCAGTGGGAGTGTGCAGGACTTTAGGGGGAGTGTGCAGGACGTCATAGAAAGTGTGCAGGACTTCAGTGGGAGTGTGCAGGACTTTAAGGGGAGTATGCAGGAAGTGATAGAAAGTGTGCAGGACACCAGTGGGAGTGTGCAGGACGTGATAGAAAGTGTGCAGGACACCAGTGGGAGTGTGGAGGATTTAGGGGGAAGTGTGCAGAACGTCATAGAAAGTGTGCAGGATTTTAATGGGAGCGTGCAGGAAGTGATAGAAAGTGTGCAGGACGTCATAGAAAGTGTGCAGGACACCAGTGGGAGTGTGCAGGACGTGATAGAAAGTGTGCAGGACACCAGTGGGAGTGTGCAGGACGTGATAGAAAGTGTGCAGGACACCAGTGGGAGTGTGCAGGATTTAGGGGGAAGTGTGCAGAACGTCATAGAAAGTGCGCAGGATTTTAGTGGGAGCGTGCAGGAAGTGATAGAAAGTGTGCAGGACGTCATAGAAAGTGTGCAGGACACCAGTGGGAGTGTGCAGGACGTGATAGAAAAAGTGCAGGACTACAGTGATAGTGCGAAGGATTTAGGGGGAGTGAGCAGGACGTGATAGAAAGTGTGCAGGACTTTAGTAGGAGTGTGCAGGACGGGATAGAAAGTGTGCAGGACTTCAGTGGGAGTGTGCAGGACTTTAGGGGGAGTGTGCAGGACGTCATAGAAAGTGTGCAGGACACCAGTGGCAGTGTGCAGGACGTGATGGAAAGTGTGCAGGACACCAGTGGGAGTGTGCAGGATTTAGGGAAAGTGTGCAGGACGTCATAGAAAGTGTGCAGGATTTTAGTGGGAGCGTGCAAGAAGAGATAGAAAGTGTGCAGGACGTCATAGAAAGTGTGCAGGATTTTAGTGGGAGCGTGCAGGAAGAGATAGAAAGTGTGCAGGACGTCATAGAAAGTGTGCAGGACACCAGTGGGAGTGTGCAGGAAGTGATAGAAAGTGTGCAGGACACCAGTGGGAGTGTGCAGAACGTGATAGAAAGTGTGCAGGACACCAGTGGGAGTGTGCAGGATTTAGGGAAAGTGTGCAGAACGTCATAGAAAGTGTGCAGGATTTTAGTGGGAGCGTGCAGGAAGTGATAGAAAGTGTGCAGGACGTCATAGAAAGTGTGCAGGACAACAGTGGTAGTGTGCAGGACGTGATAGAAAGTGTGCAGGACACCAGTGGGAGTGTGCAGGATTTAGGGAAAGTGTGCAGGACGTCATAGAAAGTGTGCAGGATTTTAGTGGGAGCGTGCAAGAAGAGATAGAAAGTGTGCAGGACGTCATAGAAAGTGTGCAGGACTTCAGTGATAGTGCGAAGGATTTAGGGGGAGTGAGCAGGACGTGATAGAAAGTGTGCAGGACTTTAGTAGGAGTGTGCAGGACGGGATAGAAAGTGTGCAGGACTTCAGTGGGAGTGTGCAGGACTTCAGGGGAGTGTGCAGGACGTCACAGAAAGTGTGCAGGACTTCAGTGGGAGTGTGCAGGACTTTAGGGGGAGTGTGCAGGAAGTGATAGAAAGTGTGCAGGACAACAGTGGGAGTGTGCAGGACGTGATAGAAAGTGTGCAGGACACCAGTGGGAGTGTGCAGGATTTAGGGGAAGTGTGCAGAACGTCATAGAAAGTGTGCAGGATTTTAGTGGGAGCGTGCAGGAAGTGATAGAAAGTGTGCAGGACGTCATAGAAAGTGTGCAGGATTTTAGTGGGAGCGTGCAAGAAGAGATAGAAAGTGTGCAGGACGTCATAGAAAGTGTGCAGGACACCAGTGGGAGTGTGCAGGAAGTGATAGAAAGTGTGCAGGACACCAGTGGGAGTGTGCAGAACGTGATAGAAAGTGTGCAGGACACCAGTGGGAGTGTGCAGGATTTAGGGGAGTGTGCAGAACGTCATAGAAAGTGTGCAGGATTTTAGTGGGAGCGTGCAGGAAGTGATAAAAAGTGTGCAGGACGTCATAGAAAGTGTGCAGGGCACCAGTGGGAGTGTGCAGGACGTGATAGAAAGTGTGCAGAACTGCAGTGGGAGTGTGAAGGATTTAGGGGGGAGTGTGCAGGACGTGATAGAAAGTGTGCAGGACTTTAGTAGGAGTGTGCAGGACGGGATAGAAAGTGTGCAGGATTTTAGTGGGAGTGTGCAGGACACCAGTGGGAGTGTGCAGGACGTGATAGAAAGTGTGCAGGACTTCAGTGGGAGTGTGCAGGACTTCAGGGGAGTGTGCAGGACGTCACAGAAAGTGTGCAGGACTTCAGTGGGAGTGCAGGACTTTAGGGGAGTGTGCAGGAAGTGATAGAAAGTGTGCAAGACACCAGTGGGAGTGTGCAGGGCGTCATAGAAGGTGTGCAGGACACCAGTGGGAGTGGGCAGGATTTAGGGGGAGTGTGCAGGACGTCACAGAAAGTGTGCAGGATTTTAGTGGGAGCATGCAGGAAGTGATAGAAAGTGTGCAGGACGTCATAGAAAGTGTGCAGGACACCAGTGGGAGTGTGCAGGACGTGATAGAAAGTGTGCAGGACTTCAGGGGGAGTGTGCAGGATTTAGGGGGGAGTGAGCAGGACGTGATAGAAAGTGTGCAGGACTTTAGTAGGAGTGTGCAGGACGGGATAGAAAGTGTACAGGACTTCAGTGGGAGTGTGCAGGACTTCAGGGGAGTGTGCAGGACGTCACAGAAAGTGTGCAGGACTTCAGTGGGAGTGTGCAGGACTTCAGGGGGAGTGTGCAGGAAGTGATAGAAAGTGTGCAGGACACCTGTGGGAGTGTGCAGGACGTGATAGAAAGTGTGCAGGACACCAGTGGGAGTGTGCAGGATTTAGGGGGGAGTGTGCAGGACGTCATAGAAAGTGGGCAGGATTTTAGTGGGAGCGTGCAGGAAGTGATAGAAAGTGTGCAGGACGTCATAGAAAGTGTACAGGACACCAGTGGGAGTGTGCAGGACGTGATAGAAAGTGTGCAGGACACCAGTGGGAGTGTGCAGGATTTAGGGGGGAGTGTGCAGGACGTCATAGAAAGTGTGTAGGACTTTAGTGGGAGTGTGCAGGACGTGATAGAAAGTGTGCAGGACTTCAGTGGGAGTGTGCAGGACAGGGGGAGTGTGCAGGAAGTGATAAAAAGTGTTCAGGACACCAGTGGTAGTGTGCAGGACGTGATAGAAAGTGTGCAGGACACCAGTGGGAGTGTGCAGGATTTAGGGGGGAGTGTGCAGGACGTCATAGAAAGTGGGCAGGATTTTAGTGGGAGCGTGCAGGACGTGATAGAAAGTGTGCAGGACGTCATAGAAAGTGTGCAGGACTTCAGTGGGAATGTGCAGGAGTTCAGTGGGAGTGTGCAGGACGTAATAGAAAGTGTGCAGGACACCAGTGTGAGTGAGCAAGACGTGATCGAAAGTGTGCAGGACTTCAGTGGGAGTGTGCAGGACACCATAGAAAGTGTGCAGGACTTCAGTGGGAGTGTGCAGGATTTAGGGGAAGTGTGCAGGACGTCATAGAAAGTGTGCAGGATTTTAGTGGGAGCGTGCAGGAAGTGATAGAAAGTGTGTAGGACGTCATAGAAAGTGTGCAGGACACCAGTGGGAGTGTGCAGGACGTGATAGAAAGTGTGCAGGACTTCAGTGGGAGTGTGTAGGACTTTAGGGGGATTGTGCAGGACGTCATAGAAAGTGTGCAGGATTTTAGTGGGAGCGTGCAGGAAGTGATAGAAGGTGTGCAGGACGTCATAGAAAGTGTGCAGGACACCAGTGGGAGTGTGCAGGACGTGATAGAAAGTGTGCAGGACTTCAGTGGGAGTGTGAAGGATATAGGGAGTGTGCAGGACGTCATAGAAAGTGTGCAGGACTTCAGTGGGAGCATGCAGGAAGGATAGAAAGTGTGCAGGACGTGATAGAAAGTGTGCAGGACTTTAGTGGGAGTGTGCAGGACACTAGTGGGAATGTGCAGGACACCAGTGGGAGTGTGCAGGACTTTAGGGGAGTGTGCAGGACGTCATAAAAAGTGTGCAGGACTTTAGTGGGAGTGTGCAGGACACCAGTGGGAATGTGCAGGACGTGATAGAAAGTGTGCAGGACGTGATAGAAAGTGTTCAGGACACCAGTGGGAGTGTGCAGGACGTGATAGAAAGTGTGCAGGACTTCAGTGATAGTGCGAAGGATTTAGGGGAGTGAGCAGGACGTGATAGAAAGTGTGCAGGACTTTAGTAGGAGTGTGCAGGACGGGATAGAAAGTGTGCAGGACTTCAGTGGGAGTGTGCAGGACTTTAGGGAGTGTGCAGGACGTGATAGAAAGTGTGCAGGACTTCAGTGGGAGTGTGCAGGACTTTAGGGGAGTGTGCAGGACGTGATAGAAAGTGTGCAGGACTTCAGTGGGAGTGTGCAGGACTTTCAGGAGTGTGCAGAACGTGATAGAAAGTGTGCAGGACACCAGTGGGAGTGTGCAGGACACCAGTGGGAGTGTGCAGGATTTAGGGGGAAGTGTGCAGAACGTCATAGAAAGTGTGCAGGATTTAAGTGGGAGCGTGCAGGAAGTGATAGAAAGTGTGCAGGACGTCATAGAAAGTGTGCAGGACACCAGTGGGAGTGTACAGGACGTGATAGAAAGTGTGCAGGACTTCAGTGATAGTGCGAAGGATTTAGGGGGAGTGAGCAGGACGTGATAGAAAGTGTGCAGGACTTTAGTAGGAGTGTGCAGGACGGGATAGAAAGTGTGCAGGACTTCAGTGGGAGTGTGCAGGACTTTAGTGGGAGTGTGCAGGACGTGATAGAAAGTGTGCAGGACTTCAGTGGGAGTGTGCAGGACTTTGTGGGAGTGTGCAGGAAGTGATAGAAAGTGTGCAGGACACCAGTGGGAAAGTGCAGGACGTGATAGAAAGTGTGCAGGACACCAGTGGGAGTGTGCAGGATTTAGGGGGGAGTGTGCAGAACGTCATAGAAAGTGTGCAGGATTTTAGTGGGAGCGTGCAGGAAGTGATAGAAAGTGTGCAGGACGTCATAGAAAGTGTGCAGGACACCAGTGGGAGTGTGCAGGACGTGATAGAAAGTGTGCAGGACTTCAGTAAGTGTGCAGGACGTGATAGAAAGTGTGCAGGACTTCAGTGGGGTGTGCAGGACTTTAGTGGGAGTGTGCAGGACGTGATAGAAAGTGTGCAGGACTTCAGTGGGGACGTGCAGGACTTTAGGGGGAGTGTGCAGGAAGTGATAGAAAGTGTGCAGGACACCAGTGGGAGTGTGCAGGACGTGATAGAAAGTGTGCAGGACACCAGTGGGAGTGTGCAGGATTCAGGGGGAAGTGTGCAGAACGTCATAGAAAGTGTGCAGGATTTTAGTGGGGGCGTGCAGGAAGTGATAGAAAGTGTGCAGGACGTCATAGAAAGTGTGCAGGATTTCAGTGGGAGCGTGCAGGAAGAGATAGAAAGTGTGCAGGACGTCATAGAAAGTGTGCAGGACACCAGTGGGAGTGTGCAGGAAGTGATAGAAAGTGTGCAGGACACCAGTGGGAGTGTGCAGAACGTCATAGAAAGTGTGCAGGACACCAGTGGGAGTGTGCAGGATTTAGGGGAAGTGTGCAGGAACGTCATAGAAAGTGTGCAGGATTTTAGTGGGAGCGTGCAGGAAGAGATAGAAAGTGTGCAGGACGTCATAGAAAGTGTGCAGGACACCAGTGGGAGTGTGCAGGACGTGATAGAAAGTGTGCAGGACTTTCAGTTTGGATTTAGGAGTGAGCAGGACGATAGAAATGCAGAAAGTGTGCAGGACTAGTGCAGGACGGGAGTGTGCAGGACTTCAGGGGAGTGTGCAGGACGTCACAGAAAGTGTGCAGGACTTTAGTGGGAGTGTGCAGGACGTGATAGAAAGTGTGCAGGACGTCATAGAAAGTGTGCAAGACACCAGTGGGAGTGTGCAGGGCGTCATAGAAGGTGTGCAGGACACCAGTGGGAGTGGGCAGGATTTAGGGGGAGTGTGCAGGACGTCACAGAAAGTGTGCAGGATTTTAGTGGGAGTGTGCAGGACACCAGTGGGAGTGTGCAGGACGTGATAGAAAGTGTGCAGGACTTCAGTGGGAGTGTGAAGGACGTGATAGAAAGTGTGCAGGACGTCATAGAAAGTGTGCAGGACTTTAAGGGGAGTATGCAGGACGTCATAGAAAGTGTGCAGGACTTCAGTGGGAGTGTGCAGGACTTTAAGGGGAGTATGCAGGACGTCATAGAAAGTGTGCAGGACTTCAGTGGGAGTGTGCAGGACTTTAAGGGGAGTATGCAGGACGTCATAGAAAGTGTGCAGGACTTCAGTGGGAGTGTGCAGGACTTTAAGGGGAGTATGCAGGACGTGATAGAAAGTGTGCAGGACACCAGTGGGAGTGTGCAGGACGTGACAGAAAGTGTGCAGGACACCAGTGGGAGTGTGCAGGATTTAGGGGGAAGTGTGCAGAACGTCATAGAAAGTGTGCAGGATTTTAGTGGGAGCGTGCAGGAAGAGATAGAAAGTGTGCAGGACGTCATAGAAAGTATGCAGGACACCAGTGGGAGTGTGCAGGACGTGATAGAAAGTGTGCAGGACTTCAGTGGTAGTGCGAAGGATTTAGGGGGGAGTGAGCAGGACGTGATAGAAAGTGTGCAGGACTTTAGTAGGAGTGTGCAGGACGGGATAGAAAGTGTGCAGGACTTCAGTGGGAGTGTGCAGGACACCAGTGGGAGTGTGCAGGACGTGATAGAAAGTGTGCAGGACACCAGTGGGAGTGTGCAGAACGTGATAGAAAGTGTGCAGGACACCAGTGGGAGTGTGCAGGATTTAGGGGGAGTGTGCAGAACGTCATAGAAAGTGTGCAGGATTTTAGTGGGAGCATGCAGGAAGTGATAGGAGTGTGCAGGACGTCATAGAAAGTGTGCAGGACTTTAGTGGGAGTGTGCAGGACGTGATAGAAAGTGTGCAGGACTTTAGTGGGAGTGTGCAGGACTTTAGAAAGTGTGCAGGACTTCAGTGGGAGTGTGCAGGACTTTAGTGGGAGTGTGCAGGACGTCACAGAAAGTGTGCAGGACTTCAGTGGGAGTGTGCAGGACACCAGTGGGAGTGTGCAGGAAGTGATAGAAAGTGTGCAGGACACCAGTGGGAGTGCAGGACGTGATAGAAAGTGTGCAGGACACCAGTGGGAGTGTGCAGGATTTAGGGGAAGTGTGCAGAACGTCATAGAAAGTGTGCAGGATTCTAGTGGGAGCGTGCAGTAAGTGATAGAAAGTGTGCAGGACGTCATAGAAAGTGTGCAGGACACCAGTGGGAGTGTGCAGGACGTGATAGAAAGTGTGCAGGACTTCAGTGATAGTGCGAAGGATTTAGGGGGGAGTGAGCAGGACGAGATAGAAAGTGTGCAGGACTTTAGTAGGAGTGTGCAGGACGGGATAGAAAGTGTGCAGGACTTCAGTGGGAGTGTGCAGGACTTTAGGGGGAGTGTGCAGGACGTCATAGAAAGTGTGCAGAACACCAGTGGGAGTGTGCATGACGTGATATAAAGTGTGCAGGACACCAGTGGGAGTGTGCAGGATTTAGGGGAAGTGTGCAGAACGTCATAGAAAGTGTGCAGGATTTTAGTGGGAGCGTGCAGGAAGTGATAGAAAGTGTGCAGGACGTCATAGAAAGTGTGCAGGACACCAGTGGGAGTGTGCAGGACGTGATAGAAAGTGTGCAGGACTTCAGTGGGAGTAGTGCAGGAAGGATTTAGGGAGTGTGCAGGACGTCATAGAAAGAGTGCAGGACACCAGTGAGAGTGTGCAGGACGTGATAGAAAGTGTGCAGAACTTCAGTGGGAGTGTGAAGATCTTTAGGGGGAGTGTGTAGGAAGTGATAGAAAGTGTGCAGGACACCAGTGGGAAAGTGCAGGACGTGATAGAAAGTGTGCAGGACACCACTGGGAAAGTGCAGGACGCGATAGAAAGTGTGCAGGACACCACTGGAAGTGTGCAGGATTTTGGGGGGGAGTGTGCAGAACGTCATAGAAAGTGTGCAGGATTTTAGTGGGAGCGTGCAGGAAGTGATAGAAAGTGTGCAGGACGCCATAGAAAGTGTGCAGGACACCAGTGGGAGTGTGCAGGACGTGATAGAAAGTGTGCAGGACTTCAGTGGGAGTGTGCAGGACGTGATAGAAAGTGTGCAGGACACCAGTGGGAGTGTGCAGGATTTAGGGGGGAGTGTGCAGAACGTCATAGAAAGTGTGCAGGATTTTAGTGGGAGCGTGCAGGAAGTGATAGAAGGTGTGCAGGACGTCATAGAAAGTGTGCAGGACACCAGTGGGAGTGTGCAGGACGTGATAGAAAGTGTGCAGGACTTCAGTGGGAGTGTGCAGGACATTAGGGGGATTGTGCAGGACGTCATAGAAAGTGTGCAGGACTTTAGTGGGAGTGTGCAGGACTTTAGTGGGAGTGTGCAGGACGTGATAGAAAGTGTGCAGGACACCAGTGGGAGTGTGCAGGACGTGATAGAAAGTGTGCAGGACTTCAGTGGGAGTGTGCAGGATTTAGGGGGAGTGTGCAGGACGTGATAGAAAGTGTGCAGGACACCAGTGAGAGTGTGCAGCACGTGATAGAAAGTGTGCAGGACGTCATAGAAAGTGTGTAGGACTTTAGTGGGAGTGTGCAGGACGTGATAGAAAGTGTGCAGGACTTCAGTGGGAGTGTGCAGGACAGGGGGAGTGTGCAGGAAGTGATAAAAAGTGTGCAGGACACCAGTGGTAGTGTGGAGGACGTGATAGAAAGTGTGCAGGACACCAGAGGGAGTGTGCAGGATTTAGGGGGGAGTGTGCAGGACGTCATAGAAAGTGGGCAGGATTTTAGTGGGAGCGTGCAGGAAGTGATAGAAAGTGTGCAGGACGTCATAGAAAGTGTACAGGACACCAGTGGGAGTGTGCAGGACGTGATAGAAAGTGTGCAGGACTTCAGTGGGAGTGTGAAGGATTTAGGGGGGAGTGTGCAGGACGTGATAGAAAGTGTGCAGGACACCAGTGGGAGTGTGCAGGATTTAGGGGGGAGTGTGCAGGACGTCATAGAAAGTGTGTAGGACTTTAGTGGGAGTGTGCAGGACGTGATAGAAAGTGTGCAGGAAGTGATAGAAAGTGTGCAGGACACCAATGGGAGTGTGCAGGACGTGATAGAAAGTGTGCAGGACACCAGTGGGAGTGTGCAGGATTTAGGGGGAAATGTGCAGAACGTCATAGAAAGTGTGCAGGATTTTAGTGGGAGCGTGCAGGAAGTGATAGAAAGTGTGCAGGACGTCATAGAAAGTGTGCAGGACACCAGTGGGAGTGTGCAGGACGTGATAGAAAGTGTGCAGGACTTCAGTGATAGTGCGAAGGATTTAGGGGGAGTGAGCAGGACGTGATAGAAAGTGTGCAGGACTTTAGTAGGAGTGTGCAGGACGGGATAGAAAGTGTGCAGGACTTCAGTGGGAGTGTGCAGGACGTCACAGAAAGTGTGCAGGACTTCAGTGGGAGTGTGCAGGACTTTAGGGGGAGTGTGCAGGAAGTGATAGAAAGTGTGCAGGACAACAGTGGGAGTGTGCAGGACGTGATAGAAAGTGTGCAGGACACCAGTGGGAGTGTGCAGGATTCAGGGGGAAGTGTGCAGAACGTCATAGAAAGTGTGCAGGATTTTAGTGGGAGCATGCAGGAAGTGATAGAAAGTGTGCAGGACGTCATAGAAAGTGTGCAGGACACCAGTGGGAGTGTGCAGGACGTGATAGAAAGTGTGCAGGACTTCAGTGGGAGTGTGCAGGACACCAGTGGGAGTGTGCAGGACGTGATAGAAAGTGTGCAGGACACCAGTGGGAGTGTGCAGGACGTGATAGAAAGTGTGCAGGACACCAGTGGGAGTGTGCAGGATTTAAGGGGAGTGTGCAGGACGTCATATAAAGTGTGCAGGACTTTAGTGGGAGTGTGCAGGACGTGATAGAAAGTGTGCAGGACGTGATAGAAAGTGTGCAGGACACCAGTGGGTGTGTGCAGGACGTGATAGAAAGTGTGCAGGGCTTCTGTGAGAGTGTGCAGGACTTCAGTGGGAGTGTGCAGGACGTCATAGAAAGTGTGCAGGACTTTAGTGGGAGTGTGCAGGAAGTGATAGAAAGTGTGCAGGACGTGATAGAAAGTGTGCAGGCCTTCTGTGGGAGTGTGCAGGACTTCAGTGGGAGTGTGCAGGACGTGATAGAAAGTGTGCAGGACTTTAGTAGGAGTGTGCAGCACGGGATAGAAAGTGAGCAGGACTTCAGTGATAGTGCGAAGGATTTAGGGGGGAGTGAGCAGGACGTGATAGAAACGGTGGAGGACTTTAGTGGGAGTGTGCAGGACTTTAGGGAGAGTGTAGCAGGAATGTCATAGAAAGTGTGCAGGACTTCAGTGGGAGTGTGCAGGACTTTAGGGGAGTGTGCAGGACGTCATAGAAAGTGTGCAGGACTTCAGTGGGAGTGTGCAGGAACTGATAGAAAGTGTGCAGGACTTCATAGAAAGTGTGCAGGACACCAGTGGGAGTGTGCATGACGTGATAGAAAGTGTGCAGGACACCAGTGGGAGTGTGCAGGACGTGATAGAAAGTGTGCAGGACACCAGTGGGAGTGTGCAGGTGTGCAGAACGACAAAGAAAGTGAGCAGGATTTTAGTGGGGGCGTGCAGGAAGTGATAGAAAGTGTGCAGGACGTCATAGAAAGTGTGCAGGACACCAGTGGGAGTGTGCAGGACGTGATAGGAAGTGTGCAGAACTTCAGTGGGAGTGTGCAGAATTTAGGGGGAGTGTGCAGGACGTGATAGAAAGTGTGCAGGACTTCAGTGGGAGTGTGCAGGACTTCAGGGGAGAGTGCAGGACGTCACAGAAAGTGTGCAGGACTTCAGTGGGAGTGTGCAGGACTTCAGGGGAGTGTGCAGGAAGTGATAGAAAGTGTGCAGGATTTAGGGGGAGTGTGCAGGACGTGATATAAAGTGTGCAGGACTTCAGTGATAGTGCGAAGGATTTAGGGGGGAGTGAGCAGGACGTGATAGAAAGTGTGCAGGACTTTAGTAGGAGTGTGCAGGACGGGATAGAAAGTGTGCAGGACTTCAGTGGGAGTGTGCAGGACTTCAGGGGAGTGTGCAGGACGTCACAGAAAGTGTGCAGGACTTCAGTGGGAGTGTGCAGGACTTCAGGGGGAGTGTGCAGGAAGTGATAGAAAGTGTGCAGGACACCTGTGGGAGTGTGCAGAACGTGATAGAAAGTGTGCAGGACTTCAGGGGGAGTGTGTGTGCAGGATTTAGGGGAAGTGTGCAGAACGTCATAGAAAGTGTGCAGGATTTTAGTGGGAGCGTGCAGGAAGAGATAGAAAGTGAGCAGGACGTGATAGAAAGTGTGCTGGACACCAGTGGCAGTGTGCAGGACGTGATAGAAAGTGTGCAAGACTTCAGTGGGAGTTTGCAGGACTTCAGGGGGAGTGTGCAGGACGTCATAGAAAGTGTGCAGGACTTTAGTGGGAGCGTGCAGGAAGTGATAGAAAGTGTGCAGGACGTCAGAGAAAGTGTGCAGGACACCAGTGGGAGTGTGCAGGACGTGATAGAAAGTGTGCAGGACTTCAGTGATAGTGCGAAGGATTTAGGGGGAGTGAGCAGGACGTGATAGAAAGTGTGCAGGACTTTAGTAGGAGTGTGCAGGACGGGATAGAAAGTGTGCAGGACTTCAGTGGGAGTGTGCAGGACTTTAGAGGGAGTGAGCAGGACGTGATAGAAAGCGTGCAGGACTTCAGTGGGAGTGTGCAGGACTTTAGGGGGAGTGTGCAGGAAGTGATAGAAAGTGTGCAGGACACCAGTGGGAGTGTGCAGAACGTGATAGAAAGTGTGCAGGACACCAGTGGGAGTGTGCAGGATTTAGGGGGAAGTGTGCAGAACGTCATAGAAAGTGTGCAGGATTTTAGTGGGAGCGTGCAGGAAGTGATAGAAAGTGTGCAGGACGTGATAGAAAGTGTGCAGGACACCAGTGGGAGTGTGCAGGAAGTGATAGAAAGTGTGCAGGAGGTGATAGAAAGTGTGCAGGACACCAGTGGTAGTGTGCAGGACGTGATAGAAAGTGTGCAGGACACCAGTGGGAGTGTGCAGGATTTGGGGGGAAGTGTGCAGAACGTCATAGAAAGTGTGCAGGATTTTAGTGGGAGCGTGCAGGAAGAGATAGAAAGTGTGCAGGACGTCAGAGAAAGTGTGCAGGACACCAGTGGGAGTGTGCAGGACGTGATAGAAAGTGTGCAGGACTTCAGTGATAGTGCGAAGGATTTAGGGGGAGTGAGCAGGACGGGATAGAAAGTGTGCAGGACTTTAGTAGGAGTGTGCAGGACGGGATAGAAAGTGTGCAGGACTTCAGTGGGAGTGTGCAGGACTTCAGTGGGAGTGTGCAGGACGTCACAGAAAGTGTGCAGGACTTCAGTGGGAGTGTGCAGGACTTCAGGGGAGTGTGCAGGACGTCACAGAAAGTGTGCAGGACTTCAGTGGGAGTGTGCAGGACTTTAGGGGGAGTGTGCAGGAAGTGATAGAAAGTGTGCAGGACACCAGTCGGAGTGTGCAGGACGTGATAGAAAGTGTGCAGGACACCAGTGGGAGTGTGCAGGATTCAGGGGGAAGTGTGCAGAACGTCATAGAAAGTGTGCAGGATTTTAGTGGGAGCATGCAGGAAGTGATAGAAAGTGTGCAGGACGTCATAGAAAGTGTGCAGGACACCAGTGGGAGTGTGCAGGACGTGATAGAAAGTGTGCAGGACTTCAGTGATAGTGCGAAGGATTTAGGGGGGAGTGAGCAGGACGTGATAGAAAGTGTGCAGGACTTTAGTAGGAGTGTGCAGGACGGGATAGAAAGTGTGCAGGACTTCAGTGGGAGTGTGCAGGACTTCAGGGGAGTGTGCAGGACGTCACAGAAAGTGTGCAGGACTTCAGTGGGAGTGTGCAGGACTTCAGGGGGAGTAAACAGGAAGTGATAGAAAGTGTGCAGGACACCTGTGGGAGTGTGCAGAACGTGATAGAAAGTGTGCAGGACACCAGTGGGAGTGTGCAGGATTTAGGGGGAAGTGTGCAGAACGTCATAGAAAGTGTGCAGGATTTTAGTGGGAGCGTGCAGGAAGAGATAGAAAGTGTGCAGGACGTCATAGAAAGTATGCAGGACACCAGTGGGAGTGTGCAGGACGTGATAGAAAGTGTGCAGGACACCAGTGGGAGTGTGCAGGATTTAGGGGAAGTGTGCAGGACGTGATAGAAAGTGTGCAGGACTTTAGTGGGAGTGTGCAGGAAGTGATAGAAAGTGTGCAGGACGTCATAGAAAGTGTGCAGGACACCAGTGGGAGTGTGCAGGACGTGATAGAAAGTGTGCAGGACTTCAGTGATAGTGCGAAGGATTTAGGGAGTGTGCAGGACGTGATAGAAAGTGTGCAGGACTTCAGTGGGAGTGTGCAGGACGTGATAGAAAGTGTGCAGGACTTCAGTGGGAGTGTGAAGGATTTAGGGGGAGTGTGCAGGACGTGATAGAAAGTGTGCAGGACTTCAGTGGGAGTGTGCAGGACAGGGGGAGTGTGCAGGAAGTGATAAAATATGTTCAGGACACCAGTGGGAGTGTGCAGGACGTGATAGAAAGTGTGCAGGACACCAGTGGGAGTGTGCAGGATTTAGGGGGGAGTGTGCAGGACGTCATAGAAAGTGGGCAGGATTTTAGTGGGAGCGTGCAGGAAGTGATAGAAAGTGTGCAGGACGTCATAGAAAGTGTACAGGACACCAGTGGGAGTGTGCAGGACGTGGTAGAAAGTGTGCACGACTTCAGTGGGAGTGTGCAGGACAGGGGGAGTGTGCAGGAAGTGATAAAAAGTGTTCAGGACACCAGTGGGAGTGTGCAGGACGTGATAGAAAGTGTGCAGGACACCAGTGGGAGTGTGCAGGACGTCATAGAAAGTGGGCAGGATTTTAGTGGGAGCGTGCAGGAAGTGATAGAAAGTGTGCAGGACGTCATAGAAAGTGTGCAGGACACCAGTGGGAGTGTGCAGGACGTGATAGAAAGTGTGCAGGACTTCAGTGGGAGTGTGAAGGATTTAGGGGAAGTGTGCAGGACGTGATAGAAAGTGTGCAGGACTTCAGTGGGAGTGTGTAGGACGTGATAGAAAGTGTGCAGGACGTCATAGAAAGTGTGCAGGACACCAGTGAGAGTGTGCAGGACGTGAGAGAAAGGAAGCTGGACACCAGTGGGAGTGAGCAGGACGTGATAGAAAGCGTGCAGGACTTCAGTGGGAGTGTGCAGGACTTTAGGGGGAAGTGTGCAGAACGTCATAGAAAGTGTGCAGGATTTTAGTGGGAGCGTGCAGGAAGAGATAGAAAGTGTGCAGGACGTCATAGAAAGTGTGCAGGACACCAGTGGGAGTGTGCAGGACGTGATAGAAAGTGTGCAGGACTTCAGTGGGAGTGTGCAGGATTTAGGGGGGAGTGTGCAGGACGTCATAGAAAGTGTGCAGGACACCAGTTGGAGTGTGCAGGACGTGATAGAAAGTGTGCAGGACGTGATAGAAAGTGCGCAGGACAACAGTGGGAGTGTGCAGGACGTGATAGAAAGTGTGCAGGACTTCAGTGGGAGTGTGCAGGACGTGATAGAAAGTGTGCAGGACTTCTGTGGGACTGTGTAGAAATTTAGGGGGGTGTGCAGGACGTCATAGAAAGTGCGCAGGACTTCAGTGGGAGTGTGCAGGACTTCAGGGGAGTGTGCAGGAAGTGATAGAAAGTGTGCAGGACACCAGTGGGAGTGTGCAGGACGTGATAGAAAGTGTGCAGGACACCAGTGGGAGTGTGCAGG
Source organism: Aplectana chamaeleonis (assembly GCA_029168955.1). Lineage (NCBI taxonomy): Eukaryota > Metazoa > Nematoda > Chromadorea > Rhabditida > Cosmocercidae > Aplectana > Aplectana chamaeleonis. Next base: position 577,052 of record JAPDOI010000188.1, read on the forward strand.
ATTTAGGGGAAGTGTGCAGAACGTCATAGAAAGTGTGCAGGATTTTAGTGGGAGTGTGCAGGAAGTGATAGAAAGTGTGCAGGACGTCATAGAAAGTGTGCAGGACACCAGTGGGAGTGTGCAGGACGTGATAGAAAGTGTGCAGGACTTCAGTGGGAGTGTGCAGGACTTCAGGGGGAGTGTGCAGGACGTCACAGAAAGTGTGCAGGACTTTAGTGGGAGTGTGCAGGACGTGATACAAAGTGTGCAGGACTTCAAAGGGAGTGTGCAGGACTTTAGAAGGAGTGTGCAGGAAGTGATAGAAAGTGTGCAGGACACCAGTGCGAGTGTGCGGGACGTGATAGAAAGTGTGCAGGACGTCATAGAAAGTGTGCAGGACACCAGTGGAAGTGTGCAGGACGTGATAGAAAGTGTGCAGGACTTCAGTGGGAGCGTGCAGGACTTTAGGGGGAGTGTGCAGGACGTCATAGAAAGTGTGCAGGATTTTAGTGGGAGTGTGCAGGAAGTGATAGAAAGTGTGCAGGACGTCATAGAAAGTGTGCAGGACACCAGTGGGAGTGTGCAGGATTTAGAGGAGTGTGCAGGACGTCATAGAAAGTGTGCAGGATTTTAGTGGGAGTGTGCAGGACGTGATAGAAAGTGTGTGCAGGACTTCAGTGATAGTGCGAAGGATTTGGGGAAGTGTGCAGGACGTGATAGAAAGTGTGCAGGACTTCAGTGGGAGTGTGAAGGACGTGATAGAAAGTGTGCAGGACTTCAATGGGAGTGTGCAGGACTTCAGGGGAGTGTGCAGGACGTCACAGAAAGTGTGCAGGACTTCAGTGGGAGTGTGCAGGACTTCAGGGAGTGTGCAGGAAGTGATAGAAAGTGTGCAGGACACCAGTGGGAGTGTGCAGGACGTGATAGAAAGTGTGCAGGACACCAGTGGGAGTGTGCAGGATTTGGGGGAAGTGTGCAGGACGTCATAGAAAGTGTGCAGGACTTTAGTGGGAGTGTGCAGGAAGAGATAGAAAGTGTGCAGGGCGTCATAGAGGGTGTGCAGGACACCAGTGGGAGTGGGCAGGACGTGATAGGAAGTGTGCAGAACTTCAGTGGGAGTGTGCAGGATTTAGGGGGAGTGTGCAGGACGTCACAGAAAGTGTGCAGGATTTTAGTGGGAGCGTGCAGGAAGAGATAGAAAGTGTGCAGGACGTCATAGAAAGTGTGCAGGACACCAGTGGGAGTGTGCAGGACGTGATAGAAAGTGTGCAGGACTTCAGTGGGAGTGTGAAGGACGTGATAGAAAGTGTGCAGGACTTCAATGGGAGTGTGCAGGACGTCATAGAAAGTGTGCAGGACTTCAGTGGGAGTGTGCAGGACTTCAGGGGGAGTAAACAGGAAGTGATAGAAAGTGTGCAGGACACCTGTGGGAGTGTGCAGAACGTGATAGAAAGTGTGCAGGACACCAGTGGGAGTGTGCAGGATTTAGGGGGAAGTGTGCAGAACGTCATAGAAAGTGTGCAGGATTTTAGTGGGAGCGTGCAGGAAGAGATAGAAAGTGTGCAGGACGTCATAGAAAGTGTGCAGGACACCAGTGGGAGTGTGCAGGACGTGATAGAAAGTGTGCAGGACTTCAGGGGGAGTGTACAAGACTTTAGGGGGAGTGTGCAGGACGTGATAAAAAGCGTGCAGGACACCAATGGGAGTGTGCAGGAAGTGATAGAAAGTGTGCAGGACTTCAGTGGGAGTGTGCAGGACTTTAGAAGGGAAAGGAGGACGTCATAGAAAGTGTGCAGGACTTTAGTGGGAGTGTGCAGGACGTGATAGAAAGTGTGCAGGACGTGATAGAAAGTGTGCAGGACTTTAGTGGGAGTGTGCAGGACGTGAGAGAAGGTGAGCAGGAGACCAGTCGGAGAGTGCAGGATTTAGGGATGTGTGCAGAACGTCATAGAAAGTGTGCAGGACTTTAGTGGGAGTGTGCAGGAAGTGATAGAAAGTGTGCAGGACGTCATAGAAAGTGTGCAGGACACCAGTGGGAGTGTGCAGGACGTGATAGAAAGTGTGCAGGACTTCAGTGGTAGTGCGAAGGATTTAGGGAGTGAGCAGGACGTGCAGGACTTTAGTAGGAGTGTGCAGGACGTGATAGAAAGTGTGCAGGACTTCAGTGGGAGTGTGCAGGACGTCATAGAAAGTGTGCAGGACGTGATAGAAAGTGTGCAGGACTTCAGTGGGAGTGTGAAGGATTTAGGAGGGAGTGTGCAGGACGTGATAGAAAGTGTTCAGGACACCAGTGGGAGTGTGCAGGACGTGATAGAAAGTGTGCAGGACACCAGTGGGAGTGTGCAGGATTTAGGGGGGAGTGTGCAGGACGTCATAGAAAGTGGGCAGGATTTTAGTGGGAGCGTGCAGGAAGTGATAGAAAGTGTGCAGGACGTCATAGAAAGTGTACAGGACACCAGTGGGAGTGTGCAGGACGTGATAGAAAGTGTGCAGGACTTCAGTGGGAGTGTGCAGGACGTGATAGAAAGTGTGCAGGACACCAGTGGGAAGGTGCAGGACTTCAGGGGGAGTGTGCAGGACGTCATAGGAAGAGTGCAGGACTTTAGTGGGAGTGTGCAGGACTTTGGGGAAAGTGTGCAGGACGTCATAGAAAGTGTGGAGGAGACCAGTGGGAGTGTGCAGGACGTGATAGAAAGTGTGCAGGACTTCAGTGGGAGTAAGAAGGATTTAGGGGAAGTGTGCAGGACGTGATAGAAAGTGTGCAGGACTTCAGTGGGAGTGTGTAGGAAGTGATAGAAAGTGTGCAGGACGTCATAGAAAGTGTGCAGGACACCAGTGGGAGTGTGCAGGACGTGATAGAAAGTGTGCAGGACTTCAGTGGGAGTGTGCAGGACTTTAGGGGTAGTGTGCAGAACGTCATAGAAAGTGTGCAGGACTTTAGTGGGAGTGTGCAGGACGTGATAGAAAGTGTGCAGGACTTCAGTGGGAGTGTGCAGGACTTTAGGGGAGTGTGCAGGACGTCATAAAAGTGTGCAGGACTTTAGTGGGAGTGTGCAGGACTTCAGGGGGAGTTTGCAGGACGTCATAGAAAGTGTGCAGGACTTTAGTGGGAGTGTGCAGGAAGTGATGGAAAGTGTGCAGGACGTCATAGAAAGTGTGCAGGACACCAGTGGGAGTGTGCAGGACGTGATAGAAAGTGTGCAGGACTTCAGTGGGAGTGTGAAGGATTTAGGGGGGAGTGTGCAGGACGTGATAGAAAGTGTGCAGGACTTCAGTGGGAGTGTGAAGGATTTAGGGGGGAGTGTGCAGGACGTGATAGAAAGTGTGCAGGACTTCAGTAGGAGCGTGCAGGACGGGGAGTGTGCAGGACGGGATAGAAAGTGTGCAGGACTTCAGTGGGAGTGTGCAGGACTTCAGGGGAGTGTGCAGGACGTCACAGAAAGTGTGCAGGACTTCAGTGGGAGTGTGCAGGACTTCAGGGGGAGTGTGCAGGAAGTGATAGAAAGTGTGCAGGACACCAGTGGGAGTGTGCAGGACGTGATAGAAAGTGTGCAGGACACCAGTGGGAGTGTGCAGGATTTAAGGGGAGTGTGCAGGACGTCATATAAAGTGTGCAGGACTTCAGGGGGAGTGTGCAGGAAGTGATAGAAAGTGTGCAGGACACCTGTGGGAGTGTGCAGAACGTGATAGAAAGTGTGCAGGACTTCAGGGGGAGTGTGCAGGACGTCACAGAAAGTGTGCAACTTCAGTGGGAGTGTGCAGGATTTAGGGGGAAGTGTGCAGAACGTCATAGAAAGTGTGCAGGACTTTAGTGGGAGTGTGCAAGAAGTGATAGAAAGTGTGCAGGACGTCATAGAAAGTGGGCAGGACTTTAGTGGGAGCGTGCAGGACGTGATAGAAAGTGTGCAGGACACCAGTGGGAGTGTGCAGGATTTAGGGGGGAGTGTGCAGGACGTCATAGAAAGTGGGCAGGATTTTAGTGGGAGCGTGCAGGAAGTGATAGAAAGTGTGCAGGACGTCATAGAAAGTGTACAGGACACCAGTGGGAGTGTGCAGGACGTGATATAAAGTGTGCAGGACTTCAGTGATAGTGCGAAGGATTTAGGGGGGAGTGAGCAGGACGTGATAGAAAGTGTGCAGGACTTTAGTAGGAGTGTGCAGGACGGGATAGAAAGTGTGCAGGACTTCAGTGGGAGTGTGCAGGACTTCAGGGGAGTGTGCAGGACGTCACAGAAATAGTGCAGGTCTTCAGTGGGAGTGTGCAGGACTTCAGGGGGAGTGTGCAGGAAGTGATAGAAAGTGTGCAGGACTTCAGGGGGAGTGTGCAGGACGTCACAGAAAGTGTGCAACTTCAGTGGGAGTGTGCAGGATTTAGGGGGAAGTGTGCAGAACGTCATAGAAAGTGTGCAGGATTTTAGTGGGAGCGTGCAGGAAGAGATAGAAAGTGTGCAGGACGTCATAGAAAGTATGCAGGACACCAGTGGGAGTGTGCAGGACGGGATAGAAAGTGTGCAGGACTTCAGTGGGAGTGTGCAGGACTTTAGAGGGAGTGAGCAGGACGTGATAGAAAGCGTGCAGGACTTCAGTGGGAGTGTGCAGGAAGTGATAGAAAGTGTGCAGGACACCAGTGGGAGTGTGCAGGACTTTAGAGGGAGTGAGCAGGACGTGATAGAAAGCGTGCAGGACTTCAGTGGGGAGTGTGCAGGACTTAGGGGAACTGTGCAGGACGTTATAGAAGGTCGCAGGACTTCAGTAGGAGTGTGCAGGACGTGATAGAAAGTGTGCAGGACACCAGTGGGAGTGTGCAGGACTTTAGGAGGAGCGTGCAGAACGTCATAGAAAGTGTGCAGGACTTCAGTAGGAGTGTGCAGGAAGAGATAGAAAGTGTGCAGGACGTCATAGAAAGTGTGCAGGACACCAGTGGGAGTGTGCAGGACGTGATATAAAGTGTGCAGGACTTCAGTGATAGTGCGAAGGATTTAGGGGGAGTGAGCAGGACGTGATAGAAAGTGTGCAGGACTTTAGTAGGAGTGTGCAGGACGTGATAGGAAGTGTGCAGAACTTCAGTGGGAGTGTGCAGGATTTAGGGGGAGTGTGCAGGACGTCACAGAAAGTGTGCAGGATTTTAGTGGGAGTGTGCAGGACACCAGTGGGAGTGTGCAGGACGTGATAGAAAGTGTGCAGGACTTCAGTGGGAGTGTGAAGGACGTGATAGAAAGTGTGCAGGACTTTAGTAGGAGTGTGCAGGACGTGATAGAAAGTGTGCAGGACTTCAGTGGGAGTGTGAAGGACGTGATAGAAAGTGTGCAGGACTTTACTGGGAGCGTGCAGGAAGAGATAGAAAGTGTGCAGGACGTCATAGAAAGTATGCAGGACACCAGTGGGAGTGTGCAGGACGTGATAGAAAGTGTGCAGGACTTCAGTGGTAGTGCGAAGGATTTAGGGGGAGTGAGCAGGACGTGATAGAAAGTGTGCAGGACTTTAGTAGGAGTGTGCAGGACGGGATAGAAAGTGTGCAGGACTTCAGTGGGAGTGTGCAGGACTTTAGGGGGAGTGTGCAGGAAGTGATAGAAAGTGTGCAGGACACCAGTGGGAGTGTGCAGGACGTGATAGAAAGTGTGCAGGACACCAGTGGGAGTGTGCAGGATTCAGGGGGAAGTGTGCAGAACGTCATAGAAAGTGTGCAGGATTTTAGTGGGAGCATGCAGGAAGTGATAGAAAGTGTGCAGGACGTCATAGAAAGTGTGCAGGACTTTAGTAGGAGTGTGCAGGACGGGATAGAAAGTGTGCAGGACTTTAGGGGGAGTGTGCAGGACGTCATAGAAAGTGTGCAGAACACCAGTGGGAGTGTGCATGACGTGATAGAAAGTGTGCAGGACTTCAGGGGGAGTGTGCAGGACGTCACAGAAAGTGTGCAACTTCAGTGGGAGTGTGCAGGATTTAGGGGGAGTGTGCAGGACGTGATATAAAGTGTGCAGGACTTCAGTGATAGTGCGAAGGATTTAGGGGGGAGTGAGCAGGACGTGATAGAAAGTGTGCAGGACTTTAGTAGGAGTGTGCAGGACGGGATAGAAAGTGTCTAGGACTTCAGTGGGAGTGTGCAGGACTTCAGGGGAGTGTGCAGGACGTCACAGAAAGTGTGCAGGACTTCAGTGGGAGTGTGCAGGACTTCAGGGGGAGTGTGCAGGAAGTGATAGAAAGTGTGCAGGACACCTGTGGGAGTGTGCAGAACGTGATAGAAAGTGTGCAGGACACCAGTGGGAGTGTGCAGGATTTAGGGGGAAGTGTGCAGAACGTCATAGAAAGTGTGCAGGATTTTAGTGGGAGCGTGCAGGAAGAGATAGAAAGTGTGCAGGACGTCATAGAAAGTATGCAGGACACCAGTGGGAGTGTGCAGGACGTGATAGAAAGTGTGCAGGACTTCAGTGGTAGTGCGAAGGATTTAGGGGGGAGTGAGCAGGACGTGATAGAAAGTGTGCAGGACTTTAGTAGGAGTGTGCAGGACGGGATAGAAAGTGTGCAGGACTTCAGTGGGAGTGTGCAGGACTTTAGGGGGAGTGTGCAGGACGTCATAGAAAGTGTGCAGAACACCAGTGGGAGTGTGCATGACGTGATAGAAAGTGTGCAGGACTTCAGGGGGAGTGTGCAGGACGTCACAGAAAGTGTGCAGGATTTTAGTGGGAGTGTGCAGGACACCAGTGGGAGTGTGCAGGACGTGATAGAAAGTGTGCAGGACACCAGTGGGAGTGTGCAGGACGTGATAGAAAGTGTGCAGGACTTCAGTGGGAGTGTGAAGGACGTGATAGAAAGTGTGCAGGACTTTACTGGGAGCGGGCAGGAAGTGATAGAAAGTGTGCAGGACACCAGTGGGAGTGTGCAGGACGTCATAGAAAGTGTGCAGGACACCAGTGGGAGTGTGCAGGACGTGATAGGAAGTGTGCAGAACTTCAGTGGGAGTGTGCAGGATTTAGGGGGAGTGTGCAGGACGTGATATAAAGTGTGCAGGACTTTAGTAGGAGTGTACAGAACATGAGAGAAAGCGTGCAGGACACCAGTGGTAGTGTGTAGGACGTGATAGAAAGTGTGCAGGACGTGATAGAAAGTGTGCAAGACACCAGTGGCAGTGTGCAGGACGTGATGGAAAGTGTGCAGGACACCAGTGGGAGTGTGCAGGACGTGATAGAAAGTGTGCAAGACTTTAGTGGGAGTGTGCAGGAAGTGATAGAAAGTGTGCAGGACTTCAGTGGGAGTGTCAGATGAACGACAACAGGAACCTGAATAACAACCAGCACGTCTTTCTGCTGCAGGCTGTCCAGTAAATCGCAGCGGAAGCAGACTTGTACACACTCTCCGAGCTGTCCTGCACGAGTATTGGGATCAGAATGTCATTTTTCCTAGATTCTCGGACCGGGCATTGCATTTGTTCATCTACAGTCTGTACGCATCGCATTGATACTGGGACGGATCGCACTGATGTGTTATAATATACGTGCACCTAGTTTGCGCCAACGCGAAATAAGAATCGCAAAGTACGACTGCGATCCGTGCCCAGTGTAGATGGATAAATGCAATACACGATCCGAGAATCCAGAATATGATGTTGTTATCCCAATACTCGTATAGGACAGCTCGGAGGGTCCGCAGAAGTTTGATACCGCTGCGCAGCACCAGACGGCACGCAGCAGAAAGGCGTGCAGGTTGTTGCCAGGTTTCTGTTTCTGCCCATCTGCGCACTCCCACTGACGTCCTGCACACTGCCACTGGTGTCCTGCACACTTTCTATGACGTCCTGCACACTTCACTCACTCACTTCACTCATCCCGTTAGCTGGCGTCTGGTGGAGCGGGATGCCCTCTCAACCAATACACTGCTGTAGGTGCCGTAGGAGCTCGTGCGGCCTGAACGATACGCTACCAATCAAAACGGTTTGCAGCAACAAGTTTAGCGTTAAGGACACTGCACCGTTGAGTCTTCAGATCCTCCTCTATATGTTTGAGCCATGTCTTCTTCGGGGCCGTTCGTTGAATTCTCCACGATAGTGGGCGCATGTCCGAACCATCGCAATCTTCTTGTCTGCAGCTGTTCTCCGACCGTCGGTTGATTCATGCAGCTCTTCCGTATATCGTCGTTGCAAACATGATCACGAATCGTAATTCCAAGAATCTGGCGCAAACATCGCATCTGGAAGACTTCTAGCTTGACGAGGTCTGACTTTAGCAGAGTCCAGGTTTCCGAGCCCTGTAGTAGTACGGGTATTATCAGCGCTCGGAACATTCGCACTTTAGTCTTCAGTGAAATGTTGTTTTTCTTCCACAAACACCAACCAAGCGAGACACCTGCCCGATTCTGCTGCACACCTCTGCCGTAGCCGCAACTTTTCGCTCCTGCACTACCGACCCAAGGTATTTGATTTCCTTGACCTGCTAAAGCTCAACTCCTTCAAACTGAACAGATGCAGGCGAACCATCCGATGTCATGACCTTGGTCTTCTCCTGGTTGATTCTTAAGCCGTAGGAGCTTGCAATCAGTGCCATATCGCTTATCAAGGACGTTGCCTCCGCATCAGTGTCCGTGAACACTGCGCTGTCATCCGCGAACATCAAATCTGTGACGTACTCATTACTTCCGTATTGAACGCCTCTTCTGTTCTCGAAGACCTTCCTCATAATAGCGTCCACAACAGTATTAAAGAGCAGAGGCGAGACCACATCGCCTTGACGAACTCCAGCGGTAACGGCAAACTCCTCGGACAACTGATCCCCAATGCGTACGGAACTGGTAGACCCTTCGTACGTTTCCTGGAGGAGCTTGACTATCTTCCTCGGTATGTGCTCGCTTTCAAGTGCTCTCCACAGCGCCGGCCAGTGAATACAATCGAACGCAGATTTGAAGTCTATAAATGTGATAACGACACGCTTCCCAGAGCGAATTATCTCTTCCATTCTCGTCCTGCACACTCCCCCTGAAGTCCTGCACACTCCCACTGATGTCCTGCGCACCTTCTATGACGTCCTGCACACTCCCCTTAAAGTCCTGCACACTCCCACTGGAGTTCTGCACACTTTCTATGATGTCCTGCACACTCCCACTGATGTCCTGCGCACTTTCTATGACGTCCTGCACACTCCCGCTAGAGTCCTGCACACTCCAACTGAAGTTCTGCACACTTTATATCATGTCCTGCTCACTCCCACTGATGTCCTGCACACTTTCTGTGGTGTCCTGCACACTCCCACTGATGTCCTGCGCGCTTTCTATGACGCCCTGCACACTCCCCCTGAAGTTCTGCACACTCCCACTGAAGTCTTTCACACTTTCTATGACGTCTTGCACACTCCCACTGGAGTCCTGCACACTTTCTATGATGTCCTGCACACTCCCACTGATGTCCTGCGCACTTTCTATGACGTCCTGCACACTCCCCCTAAAGTCCTGCACACTCCCGCTGAAGTCGTGCACACTTTCTATGACGTCCTGCACACTCCCACTGAAGTTCTGCACTTTTTCTATCATGTCCTGCACACTCTCACTGATGTTCTGCGCACTTTCTATGACGTCCTGCACACTCCACCGAAAGTTCTGCACACTCCAACTGAAGTCCTGAGCACTTTTATACACAACACTCTATGCGAGCTTAACAAAAATATGCTGCTAATAACTTCTCTAGGATGACGCTGTAGCGACAAGAATCATCTCAACCATTCTTCTCGCAAATCCTCAAGCTGCGAAAAAAATCGCTCAAAATTTTGCGATTAATTCGATAAAACGACTATGAGCGAAATTTATCGCTGCAATCCGCATCAAAAATCGCAGCTTGAACGTGCGATTTTTTTCGCCAGCGATAAAATTCGCGATACTCTGGTAAGCTTAACCATTGCATATCTGCGATTTTTTTTGCAGCTTTCGAAGTATGAAAGGGGGGTAAGGCCCCGGTCATAGTTGGTGCTATTTGCATCTGCATCCCCCGCACCCCCTCGCACCAACACCCCCCCGCACCCACCCGGTCGATACGTATGATTAAAATAATGGGGTATATTGAGAAAATCACTCGGTGTATTCAACTAGATATGACGATGATTACGTGGCCAACAGGATTGCACCTGTTCAGAGAAATAGTGAAGGAGAGTATAGTTAAGAACCGGAGGTAGCAGCAAGGTTAGCTTTCTGGTGATATGCAATGTTTTATCATCGGCCCGCCCCCCCGGTGATTTTCTCATCCGCCCTCATCCACGTATTGCATGGATATCGACCGCGTCGGATACACCGGGTGATTTTCTCAACCTCACTCTATCAATTTAATCATACGTATCGACCGGATGGGTGTTGGGGGTGTTGGGGTGTTGGGGTGTTGAGGGGTGTTGGGGGGGTGTTGCAGGATACAGCGAGTGATTTTCTCAACCTTACCGCACCACATTGTTCATACGTATCGACCGAGCTGGTGTCGGCGGGTGTTGGGGGGGGGGGGGGGGCTGTTTGAGGGGTACAGGGGGGGATTTTTGCATCCCATTTCAAATGCTTTCTGTGAGTATCGTCCGGGCTGGATACGTCGGCTCATCCAACTATGACCGGGGCCTAAATTAAGGTGTTTTTAGGACTTTATCGTTAAGCGTTAATCGTTTGTTTTTCCAAAAAAAACCGCATTAAGTCTTTAATGCGACATGTTAACGTTATCCGGGTGGTAAACACATATTGCTCACTCACTCACTCACTCATCCCGCTATCTGGCGTCTGGTGGAGCGGGATGCCCTCTCAACGATTACACTGCTGTAGGTGCCACAGGAGCTCGTGGAGCCCGAACGATATGCTTCCATTTAGTACGGTTTGCAGCAAATAAGTTTAGCGTTAAGAACACTGCACCGTTGGGTCTTTAGATCTTCCTCTACATGCTTGAGCCACGTCTCCTTTGGGGCCGTTCTCTGGATCTTCTACGATGGCTGGCGCTTCCGCCACAGCATACTGTACAGAAGTCGGCTAGCATCCATCCATCCTACATACATGTTCAAACCACCGTAATCTTCTTGTCTTCAAGTGCTCTTCAACCATCGGTTGATCCATACACCTCTTTCCAATATTATCCTTGCAAATACGGTCAGGAATCGTGATTTCAAGAATCTGACGCAGGCACCGCAACTGGAAGACTTCCAGCTTGACAAGATTTGGCTTCAGTAGAGTCCATGTTTCCGAACCGTACAGTAGTATCGGAATTATTAGCGCTCGGAACAATCCCATTTCAGGCTCTAGTGAAACATTGTTTTTCTTCAACAAACACCAACCGTGTGATGCAAACACACCGGATGCCTGCCCCATCCTGCTGCATAACTCTGCCGCGGCCGCAACTTTCCGTTCTTGCACGACTGATCCAAGGTATTTGAACTCCTTGACCTGCTGAAGTTCCGCTCCTTCGAAGTGCACAGTTGCAGGCGAGCCATCCGATGTCATCACTTTTGTCTTCTCCTGATTTATTCTTAGACCGTAAGAGCTTTTAACATGCGCCACTCTATTTAGTATCAGGTACGTTGCACACTCATCAGTATCCGCAAACACTGCACTGTCATCCTTGAAAATCGGCTCCGAAACGTACCCATTACTGCTATACTAAACACCTTTTCTGTTCTCAGAGACCTCCCTCATATTAGCGTCTACGACAGTATTGAAGAGCAATGGCGATATGACATCACCTTGACGAACACCTATTGCTATTCACTCAACACCAGACAATGAGTCAGAAAACCCGTTCGAAGGAAAAACTCCTTCTCTTGCATTTCTGAAAGTTAATCTATACTTTTGAAACAGCCAATTTTGTGGTTTTATGCCGAAAGTTGACAATTTGTCACTGCGTTCACTAAAGTGTTGTAGAATAGGGTTCTCTGGTATGGCAAGTTAAGCGGTAATCGGAAAATTTGGTTCAGACCAGGGACAAGCAACCAGGGTCAAGCGTACCCTGGGATGATCCCAGTGTGGGTGGAAGGGGGCCGCAGTCTGGCAGACCGGGCAGGAGGAGGGCCGCAGAATTTGGTCGTGTGCAAGTCGAAATCCTGATCTGCTCCGCTCAGAAGAATGTTCTGTTTCCCATATTTCTTTTTAGAACTTCAAGCTTCGATTCTCCTTCATCTCAATTTTCTATTTTTTTTTCACTTTCAGCCCCCAAATGTGAACATACAAATAAAAATTTCCATAAAAATTGTAGTTCAGTGTAAATGGCCATGCACTTTCCATGTGATTCTTTGAATACTGAAGTGATGCAATATGGATAAATTGCAACAACAAGAGTGCAAACAGGAGAAATCACGCATCATCGGACAAGAGTTTTTCCGAAGCTTCTGCAGTCATTTTGTTTCCACTGTGAGAACATTTAGCAAACGAATTTTTTTTCAAAAGCAAAAAAATCGAATGATTCATCGTTGTGGGAATCAGAAAGACAATGCCGCTTGTGAACTGGTGATTCATAAAGTGGGCAATGTGCTCACGTCCAAAAACCTCTTGAAATTTATTTATGAAATGGTATGATACGGTGACTCTTCGTAAAACTTTACGTATTCCGCCTCACTGGTAGAAAAAAGTGAGTGTGACATTAAGGTGTGACATATGGGCCCGTAGTAATTCCAAGTCAGCCGAGCGAAGACGGTTGGCGGCACACGGCTGGCTGTAGCAAGCAATAACGATCGAGGGCTGTGGTTAGTCGTATTGATGCCGGATGAGTGCAACGAATTCAGGGTTGGAGTGTTCCGCCAGGGGCTTGATTTTTTAGAGAACTCATCATATTGACCCTTCGCCAGAAAGTATGGCCTGTCTCAGGTCCGATATGTACCAGAACTTCACCAGAAGTTTCCCTGTAATCTCTGGCAGACGTGCAATTATCTTTCTTTTACGAGAATCAACTTGAGAATTTCCAGTAATTTTCGGTTTTTGTTTACTCTGTTAAATTATCAGACATATACTGTGCTTATCTGGGCCGAATTCCGGTCCATATTTGCGCCTCGACACGCTTTGCGACCGCACGTGCTCGAGTGAGTAGGGTTTCCAGCGCCAAAGCCGACTCGATGTGGGTTTTATACAACTTTCTCCAATTTAGCTTAGTTTCCAGTTTCCGAAATCCATCTAGAGTCAGTAGATCGGCGGCTGTGGCATTGTAAACTCTTCCGACTCTGGAGCGTGCGGCCGCAAAGCGTGTCGAGACGCAATTGCGGACCGGAATTTGGCCCAGATAAGCACAGTACAAGAAGATTCTCCTTGGACTAGTCACCTCCCAAAATCGATCAAAATGTGACGCCGGAAGCGCATATACGAACGCTTCATCCAACAATTGCGCGCGCGGACCTACTCGCGCTAAGGCCGATTCCCAGCAAAGCGCGACTGGCGACGCTACGTAGTGTTTTTCATCCACTTCTGCGAAAATCGATGAGGCTGATATGCATGGTTACGGTCACGTGTAGCGCAATGTGGCAACGCCGCCGTATCGGTCCACACTTACCCGCATGCGCGCACCACACGCACACTCACGCGCATTCGCGAAAATGCATGCAAGCACCTGCGTGTGTATACGCGCACGGGCACATGTGCTTTTATGTATATATGCGCACACCTGCCTCGTATACGCAAGCACACAAAACTCACGGAGATTTATGCGCGTTTATGGGTGCTCATGCGCGCATGTACAGTGGCTCATACGCGTACACAAAAACGAGCACATCCTTGCGTCCTTACGTGTACACAATTGCATTCATGCGCGCGGTGATTGAATGCACACACACGCACGCATTCACATGAACGCAAACGCAATCATCACTTCCGTTCACGGACGATCATATGCGCACACTCAGTTCTGCGCACGAGAACGCACGCGCATGCTGATGATTGCGCAGACACTGTCTATGCAGTGACACGCCCGCATAATCGCATTCGTATTCAGAAACGCGCGCATATTCACGCGCACTATTACGTACAGTCAGCAGGGATCGCACTGTTGGTTTGCGTTTTTTACTGTTCGTTGGCGCATGTTTGATGCACATATGTTATAATCGCGCCAGCGCACAATGAAGACACCAAGTATTTATGTAATCCTGGTCAACTTTCAAACACATGCGTGCTTTACCCGTGTTTATGCAAACACATTACCCGCATTTGAATAAACACACCCGTGTGAACACACACATAGACACATCTTGCGCACACTTAAGAGCGCAGTTGCGCATAGGCAAGCGCTCGCAAAACGCGCGGGCAAGCGCGCGCGTACAAGCACACAAAAGCAAAGTCGTTCACATATGTGCACGCGCACTTACCATCGCATGCGCATGCACACATACGCTAACACGCACGCGTATACACACACCTACGCACGCGAGCGTAGGCATAATTATGTTGATAGTTACGCCAAAAATCCGGTCGAAAACAGAAGATGCTTGCGTTTTCCTCAACAGTTCCTGACAGGCCGCGACGCTGCGATGGGCGTCTCTCTAGACGCGATTACTTCAACGACTATCGCAACCAGCGTACGCGTCATCACCTTCGCGAAGTCCTGGATCACGTCATCTGAAGCCCTACCTACTTTCCATTACATTCTGACGACGTCATATGAAGTCCTACAGATTTCCACGATATCCTTCTGACGTCATCTGAAGCCCTATCTATTTTCCACGATGTCCTGCTGACGTCACCTGAAGCCCTATCCATTTTCCACGATGTCCTGATGACGACATCTGAAGCCCTACCTACTTGCCATGACATCCTGACCACGTCATCTGAAGTTCTACAGATTTCCACGGCGTGCTGCTGATGTCATCTGAAGCCGTAACGCCTTTTCACGACGTCCTGACTACACAATCTGAAGTCCTACAGATCTTGCTGACGTCGTGGAAAGGTTTGAATCTCGTGTGTCGCAACTTTACGTCTCTTGCGAAACTTCAGCTCAAGTCGTGAGTTGCTAATTTGTAACTTACGACTTGTGCTGATATTGCAATGCTAATTCGCTTTCCGGCTGATTTCTCTGGTCCATCTGACTTCTGTCAGAATTATCGACCCGGCCAGGTATTGCGCCGGTGCCCTCGTCTGCTATCATTCAACGTGCGTGTCCGCATGCTGACAGCCGGCTGTCAGGTCAACAGTCCGGCTGATTCAATCAGCCGGACTAGGGGTTTACTACGGGCCATGGAATTAAGATGAACAGTTTTCTATCTTACTGTCTGGCTCCTCGCAAAATCTCATTTTCGAAGTGTGGTGTGGAGATGCTTCACCCTCCCAGGATCAGATCCGAAAATGTAACGGACGCGGTCAAGGTCGGAAAAAAGTCGTTTTCTTACCTATACTGTAATGATTTTTAAAACTTTCGCAGCATTTGGGAACCTACTCCTTTGGTACCGAAAAAAATTTTCCTCGGATAATCAGAGCCCAGAGGTGGTGGAGGTCAAAGAAAATGATGTTTTTCCACCTATACAGAAAAGATTTTTGGAACATTTGCAACATTTTGGGACCTACTTTCATGGTACCAAAAAAAAATTTTATCGGTTTTTTTCTTCGGACTTGTAAAAAAGTAAGAAAGGTTTTTTCTCGTGGAACGTGTCCATATGGGGTTCGTTTTGAAGTTTTTCACTATTACTACCCACATCCCGAGTTTGAGACCCCTAGCTCTTCAGTGAGCGAGAACGAGCCAGCAAACAAGAAAAGTATTGGTTATTTTGTTATATATTAAAAAAAACAAAAAACTAAAGTAGAGAGTGAATGGGAAAAAATCGAGTTTTTGTTCATTTGTTCGTTGAAGGGGGCCGCAGAGACGAGCCGCCCGCTAGGAGGGGGCTGCACTCTCCACCGACTGATCCCATTGCCACGCCTGACCGTGGCTCAGATCGAATGAGTAGCAAATTATGGAGTGCGTCCGTGCTTGTTGTTTTAATCATCGAATTTTCGAATAAATTCTAACACGGCATAATAAGATGCAACGCGTGTTACAGCACCATTACTACCTTTCAGTGGTTCTTTCGTGTAAGTGGTATTTAATTAATTTAAAGCTCATTTGTGATAACGGACCAAATTGAGGAGCCCCTCAGGACTTATGAAAAAATCGAAGCATTTGAAGTAAAAGTTTTCTTCAACTTCAATGAATGAAATTTGAGTGATCTCCAAACTACAGATCTGCACCCAGTGGGCCTGTTCTGCTTCTGATTGTCATAGTAAGGTTGACAACTCACGTAGGTGAATAGAACTGCACTAGTACAGTAGGATTTGCTTGAAGGAAGCGATCAAAATTTTTGTTATTCAGAACGTATACATCATTTTCTTTCACGACTTGCTCTTCAACAGGCTGAATTCCCACCAGAGACAGAAGACTCTCCATGAACCATGAAACGCTAAAGGAATACGATTATAATGTTCATCAACAGAATGGGCTGCGTTTTTTTTTGGTAAAGTCTTATATAGGTGCATACTAGAGGGCATTTCTACCGCTACTTGATTTTCTGTCTGCTACCGCAAAACTCATTGACCTTCGAATCTCACTCTCAATTTACCGTGTGCTCCAAACGCTGAATATTTTGAAAAGCTTCTATTTGCCTCCCACCGGAGCGACGAATCAATCAATTTTATTTATGTGATGCAACCTTTGACACCTCCGAAGACTAGGCGATAACATCAAAACAAATTTGCGGAAATCCTCCGAAACGGTGAACTTCGCATTTTTCGGAAGTTTCACAAATTTTTTTCTCTCACGGTTTCCCTTCCATACGAAGACTTCAAAGCACAAACCTCATGGTCAGGGCAGTGTTCGCGATAAAACGAAGAAGCGTGCCGACTGATCTTCGCTTTTGATCATGAAAGATGACAAGGAATTGATAAGTTCTTACACTGGCTAGAACAAGCTACAGTGTCCTCTATCCCTAACAGTAGTTGAAGGTAATCAACTGCCGTCCATTCGTTACATCGTGAGCACTGCCTTCAAAGGCATAGTCCAACCTTAGGATCGTTTTTCTGTTTTTCTACCTGTCTTAAAAACTGTCCCACGCTGATTCCAGTGATTTCTCTAGAATCGTATAAGACCCCTGGAAACGGAGTTATGGTCCGACAAAAGTTGAACTGCGGAAGCTTAGTGGACGAGTTGTCCGAGGCTTGTAACTTCCGTCATTTGCAACCAATGTATAGTGGAGTCCACCAAGAGTGTCTCAGTTACTTATCAATGAGAAGCAGTCGGCTGGGGATCAATGTGCATGAATCCCATACCAGCACGCTCGATACCGATTGAGCGAGAGGGCTCAGATAAAAACAGCTCACTTCCCGCCGGCCAAGTCGGGCTAGTCGACTTCGCGCGGCCCCAATTTTGTGGGCGTGGCACAGCGCCCCACTTCCCGCTGACAGAGAGGCTTTACCGTCTTTCCGCGGAGTGTCGGCGGGCAGTCGGCTATTTCTGGGGGTCATCGAACACTCACTCATCGATTGCCACTCTGATATCATCATTGCACCACCCACTAGAGTGAAGCCAATGAACAATTGACGAGCAGAGAACGCTGTGTTGAGACTCTTTCCAAAACCCGCGCTGTGTGCGACGCCGGCCTTGGGCAGGTGAGCCACTGTTCGTTAATGGCATCTGCGAATGGGAAGGCTGTAAGAAGCAGTGGGTGTAGGAAGCTTTCCCGTAGAAGCTCACCCCTTACTTGTCAAATGCAGTTCAAGATGAAATCCCAAGGAGCGGATTTTTCGAATTTTGTTAGGAGAGACCTCTACTTAAAGGGTGATTTTTAAATGTGCCGCAAAATGTTTTAGGATTGTCTTCTGTCCGTCAGCAGATTAGCCGTAAGGCGGTGGCAGAAGGGCCGCAAAGTGCGTGTTCACCGTATACGGGCAGTCAACGAAACAGCGCTGCCGACTGCCCGCGACCGATCTATTGGCCTTCTGCGGGAGGGGTTACGGGACGTCGGCTAGTGGTACCGCGGAAAGTGTGATGTCTCTATCTGAGGGGTTGTGCTGTAACGAGTTTCATGTTCATTGATCTCCAATCGACCGCTTCTCATTGATAAGTAAATGAGACACTCTTGGTGGACTCCACTATATGCGAGCGGACCTGAATAAAGAGAGAGGCTGAGAATGAAGGGAAGAACGGGGCTATTGGGCGGAGACCATCGCTTATCTTACCACTCCTTAGCTCGAAATTTGTAAAAGGGCGTGCCAAAATGGCTTCCTGATGTCGTCGCCACAGGTTGGCTTCCTCCTATATTCCGCTTATTCGGAGGAATGGAGAGCTCGCACTTGGCAGGTGTTATGAAGGGAGGGTCTGCTTTGCAATCATGTGGGGATTTCAGATTGCGTCCCTGAGGTTGGACTGTGCCTTCAAGGAATTGAATAAAAACAGGGAGCTAAGGACGCGAAAGCATCTCTCCGCACGCCCCCCCCCCTCCAACCAAATTTTGCGGACCTCAAAAAATAAGTCCTCACCTATCCAGAAATGCGCAGTTCTTTTGGTTTTCTGGCCTCCACTGATCCGAGTCTTCCGGGAGGACCATTGATTAGTAAGACAGGCGACCAGTTGCGAGTACAACACAGTTATGAATGCTTCACTCAGCCGAATTGTGCTTTACTTCTCCGTTTTTAGCTGAATTTCTATCACAATAGCCCGAGCGAAGCAGTTTCGATAAATATAACAGCAATACGTTTATGATACTGTTACGAAGCGGTCCCCGTCAGAGCTGGTTGCAAAAACGCCGTGGCACACTCGGTCGATACGCGGGAAAAACATGAAGGTTGCAAAAAAGATCCGGTGCGGCCAGGTGACGCGGTCAATATGCATGAATTATGCGCAACGATATCACGGATATGACTCATTTCTTACCTTATATCATGTGAACATTGGACGCGTCAGCCACATCGCGTGTTTTTTCCATCCCACCTCATTCACGTCTTTCATGATTTTTGACACGGCTTGTTGCTCCGATCTGCCAACTATGACCAAAACCTTCACTCACCTTGGTCATTAGTAGATATTTTTTCGCCTCCATGGTATCTATTCCGACTAAATTATGATTAAGTGTTTAACTAACTGACCCACTAAGTGACGACTCTCTACTACACTAGGTGACGACTCTCATGACTTCCCCCACTTCTGCCGTCATTTAAAGAAGATGTCGTCGAGTTAACATTTATATATAAAACTCGCCCCGTCGTCAAGTTTTATGTACATGCTCTGAAGACGCGATTGGCTCATTGGTATGGTCTCAAAACCTATTCGTTGAGCTGATTGGCTGCCTACGGTATTGGAGCACCAAAAAAATATGCTGACTCGAATCCGCTGCGTCATCGAGGCATAGTTGATAATCTTGCAGTCCATGTGAGCCTCTATCGATTTGCTTGGTTCCAAGGTCGTAATATTTAACTTCTCAGCTAGCTGCCACATATACTGACCGCTAGTTCCATAGAATTTATCGCTGAGGTGTGTCATTCATAGAGATCAATCCAGGTTAGAAGCACTACAGGACCGTTGAAGAGCTCAAAAGTGCGATTCTTGATCCATGAAAAGGAAGCAGGCGAAGCCTGTTATGGAAGCTCCGCAATTAGATGAGTAAATTTCTTTCCAATGTTGAATTCATGGAGGTTTAGGTTCCTGGCAAAAGTAAAGATTTGGCATGGCCAAATTTTCGGAAAGCTACAAATATACTCAGTGAAAAGGGGAAGTTAAAGGCAGCAGACACGTTCAAAAATGCTATCGATTTTATGACATAAATCAAACCTTTGGAGCTGGTTGTATTGGGAACTGACGAAAAAACGCACGAAAACTGTGTGGAAATAGAGGAATAACGGTTACTTTGTTATCATGTGAAAGTGGACGAGTTTTACGGCGCGCGGTTGAAACAGCGAATATTAGCAACAAAACGGTTGAGCTAGAGAAGCCGATATACTCTTATAGCCTGTGCTGGAACGTTAACCTCGTTGGAAGCATCAAAAACCAGCCAAAGGGATCGTATTGGTACTATCAATCTGGAGGAGTTTGCATTTTGGGGCGGGGTTGCAGAAGCTTAGGGGCGGTGTTGCAGAGATTTTTCGATTTGCATTGCTGAGATTTAGAAGTTTTGACTCGTTTTTGATGCTTCCAACGGCGTGAGCAGTCTACTAGGAGCCATGCGACTTCAGAAACGTAATTATCTCGACAACTTTTTCAAGCGTGTCCGCTGCCTTTAAAGAAAATTAGAAGAAAGTTTTGAAATATTCCAGAGTTTGATTTGGCGTAGAATTTGATTTTGTGGAAATGTGAAGAAATAGTTGAAAGTATGATTTGGCAGTCGAGTTTGAACCAACTATTGATAAGAGTTGTGCAAAACGAGAGATCGCATTGTATGAGCTTATCCGTAAACCATATCAAGGCGAAATCACGCGTTATATGAATCAATTTCAGTTTTTACAAGGAATGGGTAGTGTAGGGGCACACTGAAAGGTTGACGTTGAAAGAACGCTTGAAAACGAGTCAGGAAGAGCACAAAAGAGCCTGAAGTTGACACTTCGAGCGCACGGCAAACCCCAAAAGCGCAATACACGCCCACCGGCGTGACAAATGAATGCTCAAGATCGTGAGATGAACAATGATTTCCAATCATTAGCATCGTTCTTCCCTTCATTCTCAGCTTCTCTCTTTACTCATGTCAGCTCGCATAGATCGGCTTCAAGAGACGGAAGTTACAAGCCTCGGACAACTCGTCCACCATGTTTCCTTAGCTCAATCTTTGAGGAACCCTAACTCCGTTCTCAGGAGGTTTTGTACGATTTCAGAGACATCATTGGAATCAGCATGGGGTCGTTTTCAAGATAGACGGAAAAACAGAAAAACGATATTTATCGTGAACACTGCCTTTAATACGTGAGGATTGCCGAATTACAGCTCCCTAAAAAAATTTAAATGCTTTCCATATAACGCGCGAATTCGCCTTGATATGTTCTACGGATAAGCTCATACAAAGCGATCTCTCGTTTTGCACAACTCTTATTGTGGTGAGCGCGAAGCGCTCACCAGATTTGGCTTTGATTCGCCATCGCGCAACCCCTGATCTCAGTATCAGGGTCCAGAGTAAACATAGGAAGACCGTTCTTTTTGTATTTGATATACTTTAGAAAGGTGAATAACTGTTCAAAAAATGGTCCGGAATGGTAACCTGAGATTCGAGAAAAAGTGTCGAAACCACGTCATTTTGGTCGAAAAAATTGTGGTGAGTGCGAAGCGCTCACCAGATTTGGCTTTGATTCGCCATCGCGCAACGCCCTGATCTCAGTATCAGGGTCCAGAGTAAACGTAGGAAG
Organism: Aplectana chamaeleonis; assembly: GCA_029168955.1. Taxonomy (NCBI): domain Eukaryota; kingdom Metazoa; phylum Nematoda; class Chromadorea; order Rhabditida; family Cosmocercidae; genus Aplectana; species Aplectana chamaeleonis. The sequence continues at coordinate 598,292 of JAPDOI010000188.1, forward strand.
ACCGTTCTTTTTGCATTTGATATACTTTAGAAAGATGAAGAACTGTTCAAAAAATGGTCCGGAATGGTAACCTGAGATTCGAGAAAAAGTGTCAAAACCACGTCATTTTGGTCGAAAAAATGTTCATCTCCTTTTCTTTTTTCAGTTGGCGTTCACGATCTTGTTGGAACACTTATCGTTGAGCTAGAGAGCTCATTTTTGGCCAGGAAGCTGGTTTTGTTTGCACCTAGCTCCTGTCAAATTTTGGAGTTGGTAGCTCAATTTTTGCGGAACCTCAAAATTGAGGGTCAAGGCAGACAAAAACACGTAAACATGTTATTATAAACCATCCGACGTTTACTTATTCGTAAAAATGAACTAGTGAAAGAAACACCGTTACTGATAGGCTTTTGCTCAGGATTTGACGGGGCAACGCTTCAATCAATACGGCGGGATCTCGGAAGTACTTTTTGGAACGCCGCACCGTGTGACTCAGAAGTGCGCCACAGAACGCCGTAGATAGTGTGCGGGACCCCAGCAGAAGTGCGAAAGACGCCGTAGAAAGTGTGCGGGACCCAAGTGGGAGTGCGCCGGACGCCGTAGAAAGTGTGCGGGACCCAAATGGGTGTGCGCAGAACGCCGTAGAAAGTGTGTGGGACCCAAATGGGTGTGCGCAGAACGCAGTATAAAAAGTGCGGGACCCAAGTGAGGGTGCGTCGGACGCCGTAGAAAGTGTGTGGGACCCAAATGGGTGTGCGCGGAACGCCGTAAAAAGTGTGCGGGACCCAAGTGGGAGTGCGCCGGACGCCGTAGAAAGTGTGCGGGACCCAAATTGGTGTGCGCAGAACGCCCTAGAAAGTATGTGGGACCCAAATGAGAGTGCGCCGGACGCCGTAGAAAGTGTGCGGGACCCAAATGGGTGTGCACAAAACGCTCTAGAAAGTGTGTGGAACCCAAATGAGAGTGCGCCGGAAGCCGTAGAAAGTGTGCGGGACCCACGTGGGAGTGCGCCGAACGCCGTAGAAAGTGTGCGCGACCCTAGTGGGAGTGCGCCGGACGCCGTAGAAAGTGTGGGCGACCCTAGTGGGAGTGCGCCGGACGCCGTAGAAAGTGTACGGGACCCAAATAGGTGTGCGCAGAACGCCGTAGAAAGTGTGCGGGACCCAAGTGGGAGTGCGCCGGACGCCGTAGAAAGTGTGCGGGACCCAAATGGATGTGCGCAGAACGCTCTAGAAAGTGTGTGGAACCCAAATGAGAGTGCGGCGGTCGACGTAGAAAGTGTGCGGGACCCAATGAGAGTAGCGCCGGACGCCGTAGAAAGTGTGCGGGACCCAAATGAGAGTGCGCCGGACGCCGTAGAAAGTGTGCGGTACCCGACTGGGAGTGCGCCGGACGCCGTAGAAAGTGTGCAGGACCCAAATGGGAGTGCGCCGGACGCCGTAGAAAGTGTGCAGGACTTAAGTGAGAGTGCGCCGGACGCCTAGAAAGTGTGCGGGACCCAAATGAGAGTGCGCCAGACGCCGTAGAAAGTGTGCGGGACCCAAATGGGAGTGCGCCGGACGCCGTAGAAAGTGTGCAGGACTTAAGTGAGAGTGCGCCGGACGCCGTAGAAAGTGTGCGGGACCCAATGAGAGTGCGCCGGACGCCGTAGAAAGTGTGCGGGACCCAAATGGGTGTGCGCAGAACGCCCTAGAAAGTGTGTGGAACCCAAATGAGAGTGCGCCGGACGCCGTCGAAAGTGTGCGGGACCCAAATGAGAGTGCGCCGGACGCCGTAGAAAGTGTGCGCGACCCTAGTGGGAGTGCGCCGGACGCCGTAGAAAGTGTGCGGGACCCAAATGGGTGTGCGCAGAACGCCGTAGAAAGTGTGTGGGACCCAAATGGGTGTGCGCAGAACGCAGTATAAAAAGTGCGGGACCCAAGTGAGGGTGCGTCGGACGCCGTAGAAAGTGTGTGGGACCCAAATGGGTGTGCGCGGAACGCCGTAGAAAGTGTGCGGGACCCAAGTGGGAGTGCGCCGGACGCCGTAGAAAGTGTGCGGGACCCAAATTGGTGTGCGCAGAACGCCCTAGAAAGTATGTGGGACCCAAATGAGAGTGCGCCGGACGCCGTAGAAAGTGTGCGGGACCCAAATGGGTGTGCACAAAACGCTCTAGAAAGTGTGTGGAACCCAAATGAGAGTGCGCCGGAAACCGTAGAAAGTGTGCGGGACCCACGTGGGAGTGCGCCGGACGCCGTAGAAAGTGTGCGCGACCCTAGTGGGAGTGCGCCGGACGCCGTAGAAAGTGTGCGGGACCCAAATGGGTGTGCGCAGAACGCCGTAGAAAGTGTGTGGGACCCAAATGGATGTGCGCAGAACGCTCTAGAAAGTGTGTGGAACCCAAATGAGAGTGCGCCGGACGCCGTAGAAAGTGTGCGGGACCCAAATGGGTGTGCGCAGAACGCCCTAGAAAGTGTGCGGGACCCAAGTGGGAGTGCGCCGGACGCCATAGAAAGTGTGCGGGATCCAAATGGGTGTGCGCAGAACGCCCTAGAAAGTGTGCGGGACCCAAACGGGTGTACGCAGAACGAGGTAGAAAGTGTGTGGGACCCACGTGGGAGTGCGCCGGACGCCGTATAAAGTGTGCGGGACCCAAGCGGGTGTGCGCAGAACGCCATAGAAAGTGTGCGGGATCCAAATGGGTGTGCGCAGAACGCCCTAGAAAGTGTGTGGGACCCAAATGAGAGTGCGCCGGACGCCTTAGAAAGTGTGCGGGACCCAAATGAGAGTGCGCCGCACGCCCTAGAAAGTGTGCGGGACCCAAATGGGTGTGCGCAGAACGCCGTAGAAAGTGTGCGGGACCCAAGTGGGAGTGCGCCGGACGCCATAGAAGGTGTGCGGGATCCAAATGGGTGTGCGCAGAACGCCCTAGAAAGTCTGTGGGACCCAAATGAGAGTGCGCCGTAAGCCGTAGAAAGTGTGCGGGATTCAAATGAGAGTGCGCCGGACGCCGCATAAAGTGTGCGGGACCCACGTGGGAGTGCGCCGGACGCCGTGGAAAGTGTGCGCGACCCAAATGGGTGTGCGCAGAACGCCGAAGAAAGTGTGCAGGACCCACGTGGGAGTGCGCCGGACGCCGTATAAAGTGCACGGGACCCAAATGGGTGTGCGCAGAATGCCGTAGTAAGTGTGTGGGACCCAAATGAGAGTGCGCCGGACGCCGTAGAAAGTGAGCGGGACCCAAATGAGATAGCGCCGGATGCCGTAGAAAGTGTGCGGGACCCAAACGGGTGTGCGCAGAACGCCGTAGAAAGTGTGCGGGACCCACGTGGGAGAACGCCGGACGCCGTATAAAGTGTGCGGGACCCAAATGGGTGTGCGCAGAATGCCGTAGTAAGTGTGTGGGACCCAAATGAGAGTGCGCCGGACGCCGTAGAAAGTGCGCGGCACCCAAATGAGAGTGCGCCGGACGCCGTAGAAAGTGTGCGGGACCCAAATAGAAGCACGCCCATGCCGATCATTTTTTCCGCAGGGCTACCGTAACCATTCTTGAGCAAAACATGATAACGAACGATAACACACGCTCATAACATGCCGGGTATAAAAGGGCAGAGGAGCAGTATGCACTCATTCACATACCGTTCTCTTCGAGAAGCCGCCGGGAAGTGGCTGAGGAGGTCGAAATCCTGCAAACACGTTTGTTGGCTATTACGATGTGCTCATATACAAGCTGACACTCAGAAAATTTTTGAAGGAGGGTTACGGTAGCCCTGCGGAAAAATGACCGGAGTGAGCGTGCTTGTGACCCAAATGGGTATACGCAGAACGCCGTAGAAAGTGTGTGGGACCCAAATGAGAGTGCGTTGGACACCGTAGGAAGTGCCGGACTCAAATGGGTGTGCGCAGAACGCCGTAGAAAGTGTGCAGGACATCAGTGGGAGTGTGCAAGATGTAACAGAATGTGCGCAGGACATTAGTGGGAGTGCGCAGGATGACATAGAAAGTGTGCAGGACATCACTGGGAGCGTGCAGGACTATAGTGGGAGTGTGCAGCACCTCATAGAAAGTGTGTATGACATCAGTGGAAGGGTGCAGGCCATCAGTTGGAGTGCGCAGGACGTCACAGAAGGGGGGGGGGGGGCAGGACATCAGTGGGTTTACTTTCACCTTACACCACCAGGCATAAATCATGTTAGAAAGGAAACCTTTCGGAGAATAAATGAAATTCCTGAAAGTTTAGGTTCCTGGCAAAGTAAAGATTTGGCATGGCCATAGAAATATACTCAGTTAAAAAGGGAAGATAAAGAAAAATGAAAAAAGGTTTTGAAATATTCCTGAGAACGATTTGGCGTAGAATAAATTGTTTTTCGGGAAATGAAGTGAAATAGTTGAAAGTATGATTTGGCAGTCGAGTTTGAACAAACTATTGATAAGAGTTGTGCAAAACGAGAGATCGCCTTGTCTGTGCTTGTCCGTAAAACATATCGAAGCAAAATCACGCGTTTTGATTTTACTTCACCTAATACGTGAAGACCGCCGCATTACAGCTCCCGAAAAAGTTTTCGTGCTTCCCTTTTCACGCGTGATTTCGCTTTGATAAGTTCTACGGATAAGCACAGACAAGGCGATCTGTCGTTTTGCACAACTTTTATCGCTCCAGCCGCGAAGCGGCTGGAGAGGTTTGGTTTTGCCCGGGACTTGTGATCACTTAGAATTCTGTAAAGTAGTTAATAAAACCTGTTAAACAAATTCCCCAGAGATTTCCATCGGGATATAGGTGAGAGGGTCCAGGAGACACATGCTGGCAAAATTTGAGCCCAATCGGTTCAAAACTAACAGAGTTAGATCGGCGATACCTTAGCAAAAATTCTTGTTGTGCGCTGTTACTCGTTCCTGCTTCCTGCTTCGTGCTTCGTGCTTCGTGCTTCGCTCCTCGTGCGTTGCGCACCCTTAGTAGTGGCCACTGGCAATGGTCGCAGGCGATCAGTTGGGCATACAGGTAAGTTGGTATGTGGACAGATAAGCGGGCTGGTGAGTAGGTAGACAATGAGTACTTACTGTTTAACATTAACTACTTCACCTTTTACTACTTATCATATCAAGTGATATTATCAGTTGGTAGGCCAAATCGCTTAAACACGTCGTAGGCTGTACTTTTCGATGGGAAGGGACAAGGGAAGTGACTATCAAGTTTGTTACTTACTGTTTAACATTAACTACTTCACTTATTACTGCTTATCATATCAAGTGATGTTATCAGTTGGTAGATCAAATCGCTAAAACACGTCGTAGGCTGTTCTTTTCGATGGGAAGGGACAAGGAAAGTTATTATCAAGTTTGTTACTTACTGTTTAACATTAACTACTTCACCTACTACTGCTTATCATATCAAGTGATATTGTCAGTTGGCAGATGAAATCGCTAAAACACGTACTTTTTCGTAGGGAAGGGACAGGGGAAGTGACTAACAAGTTTGTTACTTACTGCTTGACATTACCTACTTCACTTATTACTGCTTATCATATCAAGTGATGTTATCAGTTGGTAGATCAAATCGCTAAAACACGTCGTAGGCTGTACTTTTCGATGGGAAGGAACAAGGGAAGTGACTAACAAGTTTGTTACCTACTGTTTAGCATTAACTACTTTACTTATTACTGCTTAACATATCAAGTGATGTTATCAGTTCGTAGATCAAATCGCTAAAACACGTCGTAGGCTGTACTTTTCGATGGGAAGGGACAAGGAAAGTGACTATCAAGTTTGTTACTTACTGTTTAACATTAACTACTTCACCTACTACTGCTTATCATATCAAGTGATATTATCAGTTGGCAGATGAAATCGCTAAAACACGTACTTTTTCGTAGGGAAGGGACAGGGGAAGTGACTAACAAGTTTGTTACTTACTGTTTGACATTAACTACTTCACTTATTACTGCTTATCATATCAAGTGATGTTATCAGTTGGTAGATCAAATCGCTAAAACACGTCGTAGGCTGTACTTTTCGATGGGAAGAACAAGGGAAGTGACTAACAAGTTTGTTACCTACTGTTAAAATTAACTACTTTACTTATTACTGCTTAACATATCAAGTGATGTTATCAGTTCGTAGATCAAATCGCTAAAACACGTCGTAGGCTGTACTTTTCGATGGGAAGGAACAAGGGAAGTGACTAACAAGTTTGTTACCTACTGTTTAGCATTAACTACTTTACTTATTACTGCTTAACATATCAAGTGATGTTATCAGTTCGTAGATCAAATCGCTAAAACACGTCGTAGGCTGTACTTTTCGATGGGAAGGGACAAGGAAAGTGACTATCAAGTTTGTTACTTACTGTTTAACATTAACTACTTCACCTACTACTGCTTATCATATCAAGTGATATTATCAGTTGGCAGATGAAATCGCTAAAACACGTACTTTTTCGTAGGGAAGGGACAGGGGAAGTGACTAACAAGTTTGTTACTTACTGCTTGACATTACCTACTTCACTTATTACTGCTTATCATATCAAGTGATGTTATCAATTGGTAGATCAAATCGCTAAAACACGTCGTAGGCTGTACTTTTCGATGGGAAGGAACAAGGGAAGTGACTAACAAGTTTGTTACCTACTGTTTAACATTAACTACTTTACTTATTACTGCTTAACATATCAAGTGATGTTATCAGTTCGTAGATCAAATCGCTAAAACACGTCGTAAGCTGTACTTTCCGATGGGAAGGGACAAGGGAAGTGACTATCAAGTTTGTTACTTACTGTTTAACATTAACTACTTCACCTACTACTGCTTATCATATCAAGTGATATTATCAGTTGGCAGATGAAATCGCTAAAACACGTACTTTTTCGTAGGGAAGGGACAGGGGAAGTGACTAACAAGTTTGTTACTTACTGTTTGACATTAACTACTTCACTTATTACTGCTTATCATATCAAGTGATGTTATCAGTTGGTAGATCAAATCGCTAAAACACGTCGTAGGCTGTTCTTTTCGATGGGAAGGGACAAGGAAAGTGACTATCAAGTTTGTTACTTACTGTTTAACATTAACTACTTCACCTACTACTGCTTATCATATCAAGTGATATTATCAGTTGGCAGATGAAATCGCTAAAACACGTACTTTTTCGTAGGGAAGGGACAGGGGAAGTGACTAACAAGTTTGTTACTTACTGCTTGACATTACCTACTTCACTTATTACTGCTTATCATATCAAGTGATGTTATCAGTTGGTAGATCAAATCGCTAAAACACGTCGTAGGCTGTACTTTTCGATGGGAAGGAACAAGGGAAGTGACTAACAAGTTTGTTACCTACTGTTTAGCATTAACTACTTTACTTATTGCTGCTTAACATATCAAGTGATGTTATCAGTTCGTAGATCAAATCGCTAAAACACGTCGTAGGCTGTACTTTTCGATGGGAAGGGACAAGGAAAGTGACTATCAAGTTTGTTACTTACTGTTTAACATTAACTACTTCACCTACTACTGCTTATCATATCAAGTGATATTGTCAGTTGGCAGATGAAATCGCTAAAACACGTACTTTTTCGTAGGGAAGGGACAGGGAAGTGACTTACAAGTTTGTTACTTACTGCTTGACATTACCTACTTCACTTATTACTGCTTATCATATCAAGTGATGTTATCAGTTGGTAGATCAAATCGCTAAAACACGTCGTAGGCTGTACTTTTCGATGGGAAGAACAAGGGAAGTGACTAACAAGTTTGTTACCTACTGTTAAAATTAACTACTTTACTTATTACTGCTTAACATATCAAGTGATGTTATAAGTTCGTAGATCAAATCGCTAAAACACGTCGTAGGCTGTACTTTCCGATGGGAAGGGACAAGGGAAGTGACTATCAAGTTTGTTACTTACTGTTTAACATTAACTACTTCACCTACTACTGCTTATCATATCAAGTGATATTATCAGTTGGCAGATGAAATCGCTAAAACACGTACTTTTTCGTAGGGAAGGGACAGGGGAAGTGACTAACAAGTTTGTTACTTACTGTTTGACATTAACTACTTCACTTATTACTGCTTATCATATCAAGTGATGTTATCAGTTGGTAGATCAAATCGCTAAAACACGTCGTAGGCTGTTCTTTTCGATGGGAAGGGACAAGGAAAGTGACTATCAAGTTTGTTACTTACTGTTTAACATTAACTACTTCACCTACTACTGCTTATCATATCAAGTGATATTATCAGTTGGCAGATGAAATCGCTAAAACACGTACTTTTTCGTAGGGAAGGGACAGGGGAAGTGACTAACAAGTTTGTTACTTACTGCTTGACATTACCTACTTCACTTATTACTGCTTATCATATCAAGTGATGTTATCAGTTGGTAGATCAAATCGCTAAAACACGTCGTAGGCTGTACTTTTCGATGGGAAGGGACAAGGAAAGTGACTATCAAGTTTGTTACTTACTGTTTAACATTAACTACCTTACTTATTACTGCTTAACATATCAAGTGATGTTATCAGTTCGTAGATCAAATCGCTAAAACACGTCGTAGGCTGTACTTTCCGATGGGAAGGGACAAGGAAAGTGACTATCAAGTTTGTTACTTACTGTTTAACATTAACTACTTCACCTACTACTGCTTATCATATCAAGTGATATTATCAGTTGGCAGATGAAATCGCTAAAACACGTACTTTTTCGTAGGGAAGGGACAGGGGAAGTGACTAACAAGTTTGTTACTTACTGCTTGACATTAACTACTTCACTTATTACTGCTTATCATATCAAGTGATGTTATCAGTTGGTAGATCAAATCGCTAAAACACGTCGTAGGCTGTACTTTTCGATGGGAAGGAACAAGGGAAGTGACTAACAAGTTTGTTACCTACTGTTTAGCATTAACTACTTTACTTATTGCTGCTTAACATATCAAGTGATGTTATCAGTTCGTAGATCAAATCGCTAAAACACGTCGTAGGCTGTACTTTTCGATGGGAAGGGACAAGGAAAGTGACTATCAAGTTTGTTACTTACTGTTTAACATTAACTACTTCACCTACTACTGCTTATCATATCAAGTGATATTGTCAGTTGGCAGATGAAATCGCTAAAACACGTACTTTTTCGTAGGGAAGGGACAGGGGAAGTGACTTACAAGTTTGTTACTTACTGCTTGACATTACCTACTTCACTTATTACTGCTTATCATATCAAGTGATGTTATCAGTTGGTAGATCAAATCGCTAAAACACGTCGTAGGCTGTACTTTTCGATGGGAAGAACAAGGGAAGTGACTAACAAGTTTGTTACCTACTGTTAAAATTAACTACTTTACTTATTACTGCTTAACATATCAAGTGATGTTATCAGTTCGTAGATCAAATCGCTAAAACACGTCGTAGGCTGTACTTTCCGATGGGAAGGGACAAGGGAAGTGACTATCAAGTTTGTTACTTACTGTTTAACATTAACTACTTCACCTACTACTGCTTATCATATCAAGTGATATTATCAGTTGGCAGATGAAATCGCTAAAACACGTACTTTTTCGTAGGGAAGGGACAGGGAAGTGACTAACAAGTTTGTTACTTACTGTTTGACATTAACTACTTCACTTATTACTGCTTATCATATCAAGTGATGTTATCAGTTGGTAGATCAAATCGCTAAAACACGTCGTAGGCTGTTCTTTTCGATGGGAAGGGACAAGGAAAGTGACTATCAAGTTTGTTACTTACTGTTTAACATTAACTACTTCACCTACTACTGCTTATCATATCAAGTGATATTATCAGTTGGCCGATGAAATCGCTAAAACACGTACTTTTTCGTAGGGAAGGGACAGGGGAAGTGACTAACAAGTTTGTTACTTACTGCTTGACATTACCTACTTCACTTATTACTGCTTATCATATCAAGTGATGTTATCAGTTGGTAGATCAAATCGCTAAAACACGTCGTAGGCTGTACTTTTCGATGGGAAGGAACAAGGGAAGTGACTAACAAGTTTGTTACCTACTGTTTAGCATTAACTACTTTACTTATTGCTGCTTAACATATCAAGTGATGTTATCAGTTCGTAGATCAAATCGCTAAAACACGTCGTAGGCTGTACTTTTCGATGGGAAGGGACAAGGAAAGTGACTATCAAGTTTGTTACTTACTGTTTAACATTAACTACTTCACCTACTACTGCTTATCATATCAAGTGATATTGTCAGTTGGCAGATGAAATCGCTAAAACACGTACTTTTTCGTAGGGAAGGGACAGGGGAAGTGACTAACAAGTTTGTTACTTACTGCTTGACATTACCTACGTCACTTATTACTGCTTATCATATCAAGTGATGTTATCAGTTGGTAGATCAAATCGCTAAAACACGTCGTAGGCTGTACTTTTCGATGGGAAGGGACAAGGAAAGTGACTATCAAGTTTGTTACTTACTGTTTAACATTAACTACCTTACTTATTACTGCTTAACATATCAAGTGATGTTATCAGTTCGTAGATCAAATCGCTAAAACACGTCGTAGGCTGTACTTTCCGATGGGAAGGGACAAGGAAAGTGACTATCAAGTTTGTTACTTACTGTTTAACATTAACTACTTCACCTACTACTGCTTATCATATCAAGTGATATTATCAGTTGGCAGATGAAATCGCTAAAACACGTACTTTTTCGTAGGGAAGGGACAGGGGAAGTGACTAACAAGTTTGTTACTTACTGCTTGACATTAACTACTTCACTTATTACTGCTTATCATATCAAGTGATGTTATCAGTTGGTAGATCAAATCGCTAAAACACGTCGTAGGCTGTTCTTTTCGATGGGAAGGGACAAGGAAAGTGACTATCAAGTTTGTTACTTACTGTTTAACATTAACTACTTCACCTACTACTGCTTATCATATCAAGTGATATTATCAGTTGGCAGATGAAATCGCTAAAACACGTGCTTTTTCGTAGGCAAGGGACAGGGGAAGTGACTAACAAGTTTGTTACTTACTGCTTGACATTACCTACTTCACTTATTACTGCTTATCATATCAAGTGATGTTATCAGTTGGTAGATCAAATCGCTAAAACACGTCGTAGGCTCTACTTTTCGATGGGAAGGGACAAGGAAAGTGACTATCAAGTTTGTTACTTACTGTTTAACATTAACTACTTCACCTACTACTGCTTATCATATCAAGTGATATTATCAGTTGGCAGATGAAATCGCTAAAACACGTACCTTTTCGTAGGGAAGGGACAGGGGAAGTGACTAACAAGTTTGTTACTTACAGTTTAACATTAACTACTTCACTTATTACAGCTTATCATATCAAGTGATGTTATCAGCTGGCAGATGAGATCGCTAAAACACGTACTTTTTCGTAGGGAAGGGACAGGGGAAGTGACTAACGAGTTTGTTACTTACTGTTTAACATTAACTACTTCACTTATTACAGCTTATCATATCAAGTGATATTATCAGTTGGCAGATGAAATCGCTAAAACACGTACTTTTTCGTAGGGAAGGGACAGGGGAAGTGACTAACAAGTTTGTTACTTACAGTTTAACATTAACTACTTCACTTATTACAGCTTATCATATCAAGTGATATTATCAGCTGGCAGATGAGATCGCTAAAACACGTACTTTTTCGTAGGGAAGGGACAGGGGAAGTGACTAACAAGTTTGTTACTTACTGTTTAACATTAAGTACTTCACTTATTACAGCTTATCATATCAAGTGATATTATCAGCTGGCAGATGAAATCGCTAAAACACGTACTTTTTCGTAGGGAAGGGACAGGGGAAGTGACTAACAAGTTTGTTACTTACTGTTTAACATTAACTACTTCACTTATTACAGCTTATCATATCAAGTGATATTATCAGCTGGCAGATGAAATCGCTAAAACACGTACTTTTTCGTAGGGAAGGGACAGGGGAAGTGACTAACAAGTTTGTTACTTACTGTTTAACATTAACTTCACTTATTACAGCTTATCATATCAAGTGATATTATCAGCTGGCAGATGAAATCGCTAAAACACGTTGTAGGCTGTACTTTTCGATGGGAAGGGACAAGGAAAGTTACTATCAAGTTTGTTACTTACTGTTTAACATTAACTACTTCACCTACTACTGCTTATCATATCAAGTGATATTGTCAGTTGGCAGATGAAATCGCTAAAACACGTACTTTTTCGTAGGGAAGGGACAGAGGAAGTGACTAACAAGTTTGTTACTTACAGTTTAACATTAACTACTTCACTTATTACAGCTTATCATATCAAGTGATATTATCAGCTGGCAGATGAAATCGCTAAAACACGTTGTAGGCTGTACTTTTCGATGGGAAAGGACAAGGAAAGTGACTAACAAGTTTGTTACTTACTGTTTAACATTAACAACTTCACTTATTACAGCTTATCATATCAAGTGATATTATCAGTGCGCAGATGAAATCGCTAAAACACGTACTTTTTTGTAGGGAAGGGACAGGGGAATAAACTAACAAGTTTGTTACTTACTGTTTAACATTAACTACTCCACTTATTACTGCTTATCATATCAAGTGATATTATCAGTTGGCAGATGAAATCGCTAAAACACGTACTTTTTCGTAGGGAAGGGACAGGAAAAGTTACTAACAAGTTTGTTACTCTCTGATGACGTCATCAAAGTGCATGGGGCATGTGACAACGTCATCAGAACGTCGTTCCAAGTACATAGGGCATCTGATGACTTCATCAGGACGTCGTGCCTAGTAAATAGGGCATCTGCTGACGTCATCAAGACGTCGTGCCCAGGTCGTGCTAAGTGCATAGGGCATCTTATGACGTCATCAGGATGTCGAGGAAAGTGAGTCGCGCATTATTTGTAGCGTGCGCAACAAGTCAATCACTTACTGATTGTCATATCAATCCATGCTATTTGGAAAATATTGAAGATTTTTACAGATATTACTTCGTAACTAGCGAGACCTAGCGAAGTTTTCGCTCACAGAAACTTTTGCGTGAGCCAACTACCTGAGACGGATTAGTTAGTTAGAACGGTGGTGACTGACTTCCGTCTAACCGAAAGTTGCTGTACGTAGGTATGGACTCTCCTGAGCAGAGCAGGAAGCCGTACATTTACAGCAGGCCGTGGGGGTATCACAATGTGGGATCAAAAAGCAAAACATAAGAAGCCAGCAGTAAATCGTCGGTTGCTACCGGCATAAAATTCACAACCCCTTCTGCACTTCCTTCCCTTACTCTGCCAATTCGAGACTTGATGCCGCAGCAAAAGAGACTTGATGCTCATGTACAAGTCGGCATGAAGTCTTAATTTGCCGCGCTAAATTCACTGTATGGGTGAATTTGCCGCTAGGAGAGGTGAGAATGAGGTGAATTTCCCGTGAAAATGGTGCGAACTGGCAGCGAGAGAGGGTCCAATTTACCCCGAAAATGAGGTGAATCAACCTCGAAAAATGGGTGAATTTACCCCGAAAATTTCACGAATTTGAAGGTCCACAGCAAGGAAGCCCCCCCTTGTCCGCAACATGAGCGTAATCTTCACCGAGGTCTGCGGTGAGGAGCCACCCTCTGCGGACCCCGGCGTAACTCGTCCCCCCGTCGTGAGGATACCCACTGTATCCTCCCAGCAACCAAAATTATGCTGGCCTCCGGAGAGTGACCCGAAGTCACCTCTCAGGGCCGGCAGCAGAATGCCGAATGAGGACTCTGGTGGGATGAGGCTGTTTTTATACCGGCGGTGCTCATAGTAAACACATTGAGACGTGATCACATTGAGACGTGATTATTCGTTTTATCATGTTTTCGCTGGGATGTTTTCATTTGTTTAGAAATTTCTGAGATGCCAGCTGAGATGCCAGCAACGGCGGTCATTTCACCCTTTGCGCTGAGTGGTATCCAGCCGCTCAACAACTGATATGCATTAACATGTTAGCGCAGGCGGTATTTTCACGCTTTGCGCTGACTGATATCCAACCGCTCAGCAAATTCACCCTTTGCGCGGATAAGCTTTCATGACGGCGCTAAAGGTGAATTTGATGCCTTATGATAACAAAGCGTGATAAAGGCCGCTTTCGCCGAAGCATCAAGTCTCGAATTGGCAGAGTACGTCGCTACCCACTGCCCTTTCTTCCAATTTGTAGAGTTCACAAGCTATTAATCTCGCCTTACCGTCTCTATCATGATAAGGACAAACGCATTCTCATTTTATATGATGTTTCCCTAGTTCACCAACGTCATGCCCTTGTTCTGAATGAATGAAATTAGTAGGTGGTTGTTTATGTTTTTGTGGTGCAGATTTTGATAAGCTCAGACTTGCAACATATAAAAAACTGGTTTTTGGAAGTTAGGGAATCGAAATGACTGAGCGGTTGCAATGAGTGGCGAACAGAGAAGGTGCGGAAGTGGACCTGCTACTTGTTTCCTAAAACTGGCAAGAAAATGTCTCAGGAGTTCTGCGTCAATCTCGAAACGCGTCGCACGCTTCTCAAAATTCATGTTTTCTAATCTGTTTTCTTCTCCACAAAAGGTTAAGATTTAGCATTAAAAAATTAAAAAAAACCTTTTTTCAAATTCTTCACTCTTGGTAACGTCCTGCACACTCCCGCTGGGGACCTGCAAACTTTTGATGACCTGCACACTCCCACTCGGGACCTCTGCATTTTCTATGACGCCCTGCACACTCCCACTGGGGACCTGCGCACCCTCTATGACGTCCTGCACCCTACCATTTGGGTCCTGCACACTATCTGTGACGTGCTGCACACTCGCGTTGGGGTCCTGCACACATTCAATGACGTCCTGCGCACTCCTACTCAGGACCTGCACATTTTCTGTTATGTCCTGCACACTCCAGCTGGGGTCCTGCACAATTTCTATGACGTCCTGCACACTCCCGCTGGGGACCTGCACATTTTCTATGATGTCCTGCGCACTTCCACCGGGGTCCTGCACACTTTCTATGACGTCCTGCACACTTCCTCTGGGGTCCTGCACATTTTCTACGATGTCCTGCACACTCCCGCTGGGGTCCTGCACAATTTCTATGACGTCCTGCACACTTCCTTTTGGGGTCCTGTACACTTTCAATGACGTCCTGCACACTCCCGCTGGAGACCTGCAAATTTTCTATGATGTCCTGCACACTTCCACCGGGGTCCTGCACACTTTCTATGACGTCGTGCATACTCCCACTGGGGTCTTGCACACTTTCTACGACGTCCTGCACACTTCCGCTGGGGTCCTGCACACTTTCCATGACGCCCTGCACACTCCCACTGGGGTCCTCCACACTTTCTATGACGTCCTACACACTTCCGCTGGGGTCCTGCACATTCCTACTTAGGGCCTGCGCACTTTCTATGACGTCCTGCACACTCCGATTAGGGTCCTGCACACTTTCTATGACTTCTTGCACACCCTCACTGGGGTCCTGCACTCCTTTTATGACGCCCTGCATTTTTCGCATCGCTAGACGACTCGCAGAAGTTATCATGACCCACGGCCAAAAGTGCGCTCCACGGACAAACTCGGTTGCCCCGAGGCACGTAAGAGGTGACTCGGGCTGATTTTTCGGTAATCGATAAATGTCGCACCCACCTAAATGTTGGTACCATTTCATACAAGTTTTGATCGGCCATTCCTAAGATATGCGGGACACATGCACACACATACACACACACACACACACACACATCGGGACATAACTGCTTTAAGTATAAGTATATCAATAAAAAGTGAACAATTCTATCAAAAAGGGGTCTTCCAAGCGAAAGAGGTTTGGTTGGCGTCAGAAACGTTCCAACAAAAAGGGAACAATAGGCAAGTAGGATGAGGAGAGTCTACAAAAATTGAACAATATTTTCTGAGACTGATTTTCTTGGCCGAAACTTCTTAACAGCGAAAACAAACCGTTGTGGCATTTCACGAGGAAGAGTTCAATGGTTTCCAAGAATGGACTTCTATTCTTGACGAGATTATAAGAAAATACTCTTATTTCATGCTGCACTTTGAGTTCGCTTCTCGTAGCAGCTGGAGCTAGCCGTCTGTGTAGGTAAAGTTGAAATCATTTTCTCTTCTAATGATAACTAGTAGGTGCACATAATTATACATTTTTATCGTTACTCGCATAATCGGAGACTATTTGGAACCACAGAGTGCTTCCGTGTGAAACACCGCAACGGTTTGTTTTCGCTGTTAAGAAGTTTCGGCCAAGAAAATCAGTCTCAGAAAATATTGTTCAATTTTTGTAGACTCTCCTCATCCTATTTGCCTATTGTTCCCTTTTTGTTGGAACGTTTCTGACGCCAACCAAACCTCTTTCGCTTGGAAGACCCCTTTTTGATAGAATCAATAATTGGTTCAAACTCGACTGCCAAATCATACTTTTAACTATTTCACTTCATTTCCCGAAAAACAAATTATTCTACGCCAAATCGTTCTCAGGAAAATTTCAAAACCTTTTTCCATTTTTCTTTATCTTCCATTTTTAACTGAGTATATTTCTATGGCCATGCCAAATCTTTACTTTGCCAGGAACCTAAACTTTCAGGAATCAATAGTTGGTTCGAACTCGACTGCCAAATCATACTTTCAACTATTTCACTACATTTCCACATAATCAAATTATCCTACGCCAGTTCATTCTCTGAAATATTTCAAAACTTTTTTTTGTTTGTCTTCAACTTTCTTGTTCTCTAACTTTACTGAGTATATTTCTAGTTTTTCGAAAATATGGCCATGCCAAATCTTTACTTTTGCCAGGAACTGCCAGGAACCTGAGCTTTCAGGAAATTCGTTTATTTTTCCTTAAAGACACAGGCCAACCTCGGAATCGATCTTTCGTCTTTCGTTTTCTGCCTATCTTGGAGAAAATTTTACGCTGATCACAATGGTGTTTCCAGAATCGCTCAAAACTGACTAAGAACGGAGTTACGGCTCCTCAAAAATTTCGATTTGAACGGCTAAGTTCTCGGACGAGTTTTCTCGAGCCTGTATTTTCTCGTTATTCGCAGCCATCGCTCTGTAGCAGGCCACAATATAAAGCCAGCCCGAAAAGAAATAGAAGAAAATAGGTTTTGGAAAAAAAATCATTCGCGCGTCTCTTCCCTATTGAGGTCGAAAACCTGGCAATGGGCGTTACCCACTCCTTTCAAGGGCGTGGCCGACCTTTTCCTAGCTTTTTTCGCTCATTTTAGCGAATTGAGATTTCGCGCTTGGCAGGGTTGCTATAGGCGGCGACCGGACCATGATATCAAAAATTACCTCTACCTCAGACATAGGAGCAGACTTATCGCGACGCACAATAGGAACAATCACGTGATCGACGGCGATCATACCGGCAATTGGAGCGATCAGCCCGTCTTTAGAGCGCGGTCAACACTAAAAGAGCAAGCGATCAGTACTTTTTCATCATAATAGGACATACCGCGCACAAACCTTCAGGACGTAGCCGTAGGCCTGCGTGCTGTCAACCCTACAGGGCCAAACAAGATTTTTCCACGGGGGGCCCTCGAAAGTAAACAGTATGGGGTTCTATGGAGCGCCCATAGCCACAAACACAAAAGATCACCGTCGCTAGGGGAGGTGCGGCTAAAAATTTATTACTGATTGTATCTTGAGCTACCGCGGCTATCTACAGCTCAATAGAGCGAGGCATGTATAGATAGCCACAATCGTCAAGGATACAATCATTATATCATTCTCAACCGTACCTCCCGTAACGACAGAGGTCGCTTGTTATTCTTAACTATGGGCGCTCACTTAGAGGTCACCCAAGAATGACTTGGATAGCCTACAATACCGGAAATCGGTCTACAAATCGAGACAAGGCTCAATTTGCACTCGCTACGGGCCGGATTCATACTTACCGCGACAAATGAAGAGAAGCTGTGCTTACAATCCTTAT
This sequence comes from Aplectana chamaeleonis, assembly GCA_029168955.1. Taxonomy (NCBI): domain Eukaryota; kingdom Metazoa; phylum Nematoda; class Chromadorea; order Rhabditida; family Cosmocercidae; genus Aplectana; species Aplectana chamaeleonis. The sequence goes on from JAPDOI010000188.1 coordinate 616,167, forward strand.
CGACCAAAAATCTATGTGCATCCATCGACGATTGAAATAAACTCTGTATCGCGTCGGCGGTGAATATGGTTCCAGGCCATTTTCACTAATTCTCAGTCTTAACATCAAAATAGATATCATTTCATTTTCGTTCGCATTTTGAACAAATCGCAAAGGCATATTAATGTACTGGACGCACAGTTATGTGAATCATTAAAGAAAAATTCGAATAATGCCTAGTGGATACTGGATATTTAATACTACTGTGGATAATGGATACATATAGTCTACAGCAATGGAAGAAGGACCTGGTGAGGTTGCGGACTCGTCCTAACATACGGTAGTTTGCTAGTGGTGTCACTCATTTTTCCGAAACAGCTGTCCTAGATCTGTGTCTATGTTTTCACCGATATGACCGCATCTGTGGAAGCAACGAAAACAGGTGAAAATGTGAGAGTGGAAATCAAAACTCACCGACCAATCTCAGTTATTTTGAAAAACCTCACCAGGTCCTACTTCCATTGCTGTAGACTATAGAGTTAACGTAATAAATTTAATCTGAGGAATGGACGGGGCTGCGACGGTAGATCGCCGCGCGCGAATCGAAATCCCGTTGGCCAAAGAGGCCGCCAACACCGCACGACCAGCCGCCTGGTCCATGCGTCAGACTAAATCGAATACCGAAACCATACATGTACCGAACAGAAAAAATGCAAACAATTTTTAGAGAAGTAGACTCGAGATGCGGAAGGATCATAAACGGAATGCAAACAAATTCCAGGACCCGCAAATGAATGAGCATACAAGAGCATGGTAGAAGAGACATTGCGCACCAAAACAACAGTACAACAGAAAACAAAAATTTAACACTAACAGAAATGGCAAAACATTCGATGACACGACAAAATTGCCATCATAAGCGATCGAATGAAAAAAAGAGCATTCCGAAATAGATAATCAAATATAAAGCACAGCTCGTGCGTGGTGTTGCTTATAGGATACATGCAAAACTATAAGACAGATGCGAACATCTCATCTCCAAAGGTTATTAAACAAGCGGGACATGGATGAACTCTGAATTTTTTCATGGGCAACTGTGTCTCGGAAACGTGATATGTCTTCGAGCCGGGTCAATCAGGCCGTTGTGTAGGACCAACACGGAGGTACGATACTGTTGGTGCCCGAAATTTCAGAGAAGTTTTACGACTGCATCGCAAATCATTGTTGAGTATCAGAATTGTGACGATCCCCACTGGGAAGTTTCATAACAGGGTTTTCTTTCGTAAAAAAACCCGTTTGAAAATCTCGTAGCATTCAGCTTCCTTTTTTCCACGTCTGTCTGACGTGGTTTGTGTAATACACAAATGTCGAAAATGCTGGACATCTGAAAGGGTTTAGCTCCTGTTACTTGTTAGGTTGATTATTTCTTTTAGCACTTTCATTGTCAAAATTTCTCTAAAAATAAGAAGCTTTCAATACACACGCTTGAGTGAGAGGATTTCTCGAAATAAAGAATATGAAATTTCAGATTTCCCCAGCCTACCGGAGCCAGTTGTAGCGCTTCTGCTCTTCGCGCTAGGTGATCGACCGGGAAAAAGCCTTTTCAGACCTCGAAGCGGTTTACAAGATGCTATAGCATTCTGAATACGCAGCATTGAGGTCTCAAGCCTTGTCATCTATCTCCACTTGGTTCAAGCAGTGGATTAAGAAGACAAAACCAAGTGCGGTTTTCTGCGCGGAGGCTGCCTTTAACGGCCCTTCGATAACGTACACAATCGCGCTAGTACCTGTTTTTGCAGCATTTCAACGAAATGATGTCATAGTAAAAGTATGGCTAAAACGGGTAGTAAACCCAATCCTACCCTTTTGAGACAATTCGGCGCCAACCAAGTGTACGAACGCCAGTGTCAGGCGGATACAGACTGTGTCACAGAGAAACTCTCATGCTTCCTACGAATGCGTGTCGGTAGCAGAGGTAAGAGACAGCGAGAGTGGAGGAGAAGCGAAGACAGTAGCCTCGCGAGCGTGGCTTGCGCTGTGAATAAAGGGAATTCCGATTTTTTACAAAAGATACCATCCCACAGACCAATAGAGGGACATTTATAAGCATTCACCAAATGTAGAAATTCGTGGTCGTGAGAGCGGGCAATTTCGTGCCAAAAATGGCGAATTTTGTGCCAGGCAATTACAGACTGATCACTATCCAAATGATTCACATACGGCATAAAATCGCTCTGAAATCATGAAAAAGAGTTTTTATCAGAAACTCAGGAAACAACTAGGTTAAACTAACCGTGAGCTTCACAGGAAATCAACTGGAGCCAGGCCGGAACGATAGAAAGCTGAGCATATTGTGGCTAATATAAATCAAGAGACCACGACCCAACGCATTCTGAAGCGAAAAATCACAAACTCGGGATGAAAACGGTACAAATGACGCAATTGACAGGAAAATTGTAATTGTTTATTACGGGATGAACCAGCGTAATGACATCGTAGTAGATCAACAAACTCGTAGGGACAGGGTGTAACGACATCATGAAGCAGTAGCACGTAGAGATTTTAGCACTCGGATTCTTGTGCTACCGTAAGCTTCGGCTAGCCACGGAGCGCTTTATTGTATCATAAACGTCAACACCGTGTTCCGCGTAGGATTTGAAGCTGGGCCGAATGCATCAACAGGCCGGGTTGGGGCAGGGGCAGGGCAGTCTGCGCCTTTGAAGATCTCTGTTATTCAAAAAACCCAGCTAGGGGGCTGGGGCAGCTAGCGCAGCAAAAAACACTGCTGGGGCACTATTGATTAGATGATCTACTGCCCTCGCACTGCTATCGTCAAAGATGCCGACTGCCCTGCCCCAACCCGACGCGTTGATGCATCCGGCCCCTGAAGTCTAGCGCTGTTGATGTTACCTCATTCAATAGCACGCCTGGATAGCGAAAAACTTTATAGGACGCCATAGGCGAAGAATACTACGTGGCCTTGAGCTGTGGCTCACTACGCGCCGCGGTCGCGTCGCGGCGTTGCAATTAGAGCACGCTCATACGTCGCCAACGCCTTTAGATGGGGTTGTGGTGGGATGAAGAAGAACATGACAGACAACAATGTACAGGTTTTCAGGCGGCATAAAGGCCGCTGTCTACAAAGCCATTATTGGCAATCAACAATGGTTCCTACTTCCAGTGATGGAGCATGGGTGTTAAATGTCAGGTAAAACTGACGGAGGTCAAACTCCATCACTCGTCATCATGTTAATAGTGTCTGGTTTCTAACAGTCATCACTCTCTTCTATACTCAGGCAAACCATCGCTCCGAGCGGGACCGGCTCCTCCCAATTATGACGTCATCGCCCGGACAGCGGCCGAGGGGCCAACTGGCACCGCGGTCCCTGTCCGGTGCCAGTTCGCCCCTCGGTCGCTCTCGGAGCCACAGCGGTGCCATCGCCAGAGATTGAGAGACGCGGGATTGGTTGTTCTTTGAGTGATAACGTGCGAGCCACGTTATCACTCAAAGAACAACCAATCCTGCGGGTATAAAAGGCGGCTCGCCTCGTGTAGACGGGTAGTTGGCCTTTCGAGGCCACTCTTGAGAGGTGACCTCGGATCACTCTCAGGATGACAATTTTTGGCGGCCGAGGGGATCCCTCATGGCCCGCGGTGGGGAAGGCTTCCTCATTGCGGACCATGCTGGGATGGTATCCTTGTTGCGGCCTGTGGCAGGATTAACCTCCTGGCCCGCAGGCTGTGACAGGTACCTTATCCTCTTAAAGGCTTAATCCTCTCCAGAAGAGGCGGAAATAAAGAAAAAATAGCAATTAGGAAATTTTTGAAAATCGCCCGAACAGAGACCGCAGTGCCAGTTGGGACCGAAGATCGCTCCGAGCGATACTGCTGTGGCCCGGAGAGCGGCTGCTGTGGCCCGAGTAGATGGCTAATTCTCGCTCGGAGCGGAGAGGCAGCGCCGCTCGAGTAGCTCTCCGGCACCGCTCGGAGCGATGGTTTGCCTGAGTAGTTGTACAATTTCGAAAAAAATTCGAACAAACGAAAAATGAAAAAAATTCGTTCGACGAAATTTCGAACGAACGGAATTTGAAAAAACTTAGTTCGACGAATTTTCGAACGAAAGAAGACGTATAGAGAAGACTCTCTATTTTCGATATATTTGTTGTTATTGTATACTATCACTTGCTATTGTAATTTTGTATTGCATAGTTGTACTTTGTCCTCAGTGTAATCCTGTAGCTTCGAGAAAGTTATCTGCTAGCTGATCTCACTTAGCGAGCCACAACATAGCATTCCATGAAGCTCGGCCCGCCCACTTATCACTGAATATAAGGGTCGCGCTCCTCGTTGTATTCAACTGCTTAGTCACGTCTAAGCCTCAAGTGCCTCCTTCGCTGTCTACACTAACCGCTGCAATAAACCGTCATTAAAGACTGCGTACGACTACAAGACGAACGAAAAAAATTTCGCAAATTTCGTTCGTGTACAACTATACTCTCTTCTTCTATACTTTAAATAATTTCTTATTGTGAGACATTCTTCTTCCGTATTTCCTAGGATTAACACCTGAGATTATCAGTTATCTCTCACAAGACTGCCAACAGAGGATCGGTCTCAGAAACCCATACGGAAATCATTCAGGCACGGAGAACACATCAACTTTTTGCCCCTTGTGCAAGCTAAAGCCTTTTGCATTCAAGAACCTGTATAGGCACATAAGGGGGTTCACGAGTGCTCAGAGGCGCAGGTGTAGCAGGTGAAAAATGATGTTAAAATGGCTAAATTCAAGGACTGCAATACATTTCCCTGACATACATACTTGCGAGAGAACCTATCATTCAGCAAGCGGTCTAAAAAAGACGGAGGGGTATGTTTCAAAAATTGCAATGCTCCAGTTCCCACGTTAATAGCGAACTGAGGCCGAAACTACTCCACTACCGTCCTCGAGATGAAATATGGCAAAGAAACACCACGTGTCAAAGAAGAATCGCAGCCGGTTGGCAGAATACACTCTTCACAAGATCACATATAGTGGAGTCCACCAAGAGTGTCTCATTTACTTATCAATGAGAAGCGGTCGATTGGAGATCAATGAACAAGAAACTAGTTGTAGCACAACCGTTCTCGCTCAATCGGTATCGAGCGTGCTGGTATGGGATTCATGCACATTGATCCCCAGCCGACCGCTTATTATTGATAAGTAAATGAGACACTCTTGGTGGACTCCACTATAAACATTTCGTATAAATATTTGGGTGAAAAAATGATCGGGATGACCTTTGGGCAATGAAAGAGGATTAGTTCTGACTAAAAATTAGGTATCTTCCGAATTATGAAGGTTCTGACGCTGATGTATCAAAGTGCGAGGAGGGTTCAGATTAGGTATATCAGGAAATGCGGTGATAATCAGTTATATGAAACAAAGAGATAGTAACACTATAGTGAAGATAACACAACAAAATTGTAATATTATTATTCCTGAAAGTTTAGGTTCCTGGAAAAAGTAAAGATTTGGCATGGCCATTTTTTCGAAAACTTAAAAATATACTCCATTAAAAAGGGAAGGTAAAACAAAATGGAAAAAAGTTTTGAAATATTCCTGAGAACGATTTGGCGTAGAATAATTTGATTTTTGGGAAATGTAGTGAAATAGTTGGAAGTATGATTTGGCAGTCGAGTTTGAACCAACTATTGACAAGAGTTGTGCAAAACGAGAGATCGCATTGTATGAGCTTATCCGTAGAACATATCGAAGCTAAATCACGCGTGGTATGGAACAAACAGTTGATTTTGCTGTTCTGCATTCGTTCTGCATTCGTTCTGCATTCTGCGATTCGTCAGCGAGAAAGCGCTTCGCGCTCACCACAATTATCCTGAAAATAGTACCTAGTTGATTTACTCTATACTCGAAATGCACGCTGCCCTGAGTCATAATCAGTTGCCAATACTTGAGGTGAAATGATTTCTTGTGTTTGTTACACCACCTCAAATGATGGAAGGAAACTAGAGCATGTGAATGATTACGCATTCGGCTCCCACTCTGACATCCCACTGAAACAGAGGTAAGCGTGCTCTTATTGCGACGCCGCAATGCGACCGCGGCGCGTAGTGAGCCACAGCTCAAGGCCACGTAGTATTCTTCGGTATAGGCAACAGCTGCGGTGGTCCCACCACGATTGGTAACAGAGAAACTTTAAAGGACACAATATGCAACTACTACGATGGTCCCACTACGTTTCGTAACCGAGAAACTATAAATGACGCAATTCGCAACTATTATGGTGTTCCCACCACGTTTGTGACGGAGAAGCTTGAAAGGGCCCAATACGCAACAAATGAGGTGGTCCCACCACGATCCGAAAAGAAGAAAGCTCAAAGGATTCAATATGCAACACCCACGGTGGTCCCACCACCATTTATCACTGAGAAAGTTTGAATGATGCAATATGCAACGGCTGTTGTGGTCCCACCACGACTCGCAACGGGGAAACTTCAAAGGAAGCAATGCAGAACAGCTATGGTGGTCCCACGATTCGTCAGCGAGAAATTTATGGAAAATCAGAAAGAACAACAATGTTGTTGTTGTTCCTTCCGAGAACAAACAACAAAAACAACATCCATGAATGAATACGAGATCAACATGAACCAATAAGAAAGAACCGTGATGAAGTACAGATAAATACAAAACAATGGACTCCACCATGAAGAAGCGCGCAAATTCGAATTTTGGCTTTGTGCGTGAACTGAGACGCAGAACCGCCCAGAACACACCACACACACCACCTCACGGTTGAACGCGGTCAGTCCGATTTTTGTGCGACATCAGTCCTATTACTGCGTTTGCGCGCGATCCGACCGGATGGCGAAGCGGTTGTATCGCGAGCACAGGAATGCAATCGCTCTGACCGCGAGTTTATTCGCGGTAAGTCCTAATTGGGCTTTCGGTCGCGGTCAAAACGGTTCCTGAGCGCGGTAAGTACTATTCGGCAGGTTCTGTGCGCGACAAGTCCGCCCTTATGTCTGAGTACGGTTGGAATGTGCCTTTAAGGTTCCCTTTCTAACATGATTTATGCCTGGTGGTGTTAATTCAAAGTAAACCCACTGATGCCCTGCCCCCCTTCTATGACGTCCTGCCCACTCTAACTGATGGCCTGAACACTTTCTATGACGTCCTCCACACTCCCACTGATGTCCTGCACACTTTATATGACGCCTAGTGCACTCCCATTGATTTTTTTATTGGACGCGGACATTTGATCACGCGTGTATGTACATTAAACAAACACGCAACACAATAAATATAGTCCTATAGAAAGAAAATCTACAAGTCCAGCAGCTCTTGGTGACGATTGAGGAATGTCTTAAATGAATTTGGTGACATGGACAAAACATTTGCTTGCATCAGAGACCGGAAGTTCCGAAATACCCTGTTGCATAAGAAATTAGCTGTGACCTAGCTTCTCACTACGGGGCCCCGGATGGTGAGTCCTCCGCTCCTTGTACTGGTTGGGATAATACTCACGATTTGCCGAAGAGATATGGATATTCGCCTAGTTATGATTCTGTGCATCATTATCAAATCGCTTTTGTTTCTTCTGCTTTTTAACGACGATAGTTTCAGTTCTCAATTTATCTCTATACCGTAAGGAATACGGCTGTATTTGAGTCCAGAACATCCCAAAAGTAGTTTGCGAGTGTAGTTGTTCTGAAAACTTTCTAACAGCACTATATCTTTCTTCTTATAGGGGATAAAAACAGTCGTTCCACTTTCAACTTAGGGGGAACATAGACTTTGTACGCTTCCAAAAGCAATTAGGGATTTTTCGTCTTCATAAGTTTGAACAGGTTATACGTTCTGTATGTTGTTCATTTAACAAGTTGTCAGCAATGAGGGCCAAAATCTAACTTACTGCTTATTAGAAACCCCAGGTCCCTCATCTCATTAGTTCGAGTCAGGGGTGAGCCGTCCATGAAATCGTCTGCAGAAACCGTACTCTTACCCATAGTAGGTACTCTGGATTTTTCGGCTGCTAAGGGTAAACAATATTCAGTAGCCCACATGTGAATGAAAGATATTGCATCAAGTAATTTCTCTTCGTCCGCTTGGTTTTCAATGGTCTTATAAATGTTGATATCATCGGCGTACATCTTGAGAGCTAAACCAAGGCTTGTGCTACGGTTTGGAAGTTCATAAGTGTAAATCAGAAACAGTATTGGTGAGAGCACTCCACCTTGCGGCACACTATTGGAGGCGCGATGAACGGAAGAGTATACTATCTTAACTTTCACCAGGAATGTCCGAGTGTCAAGCAAATCCGAAATCCATTTCACAATTTTAGGATGAACGCCAACTCTAGTTAGCGTCATGATCAACTTTTTTGTGGAAATTCTGTCAAAAGCTTCCGCAAAGTCAAAATAGACTGTGTCTACATGTTTCCTTGATTCGATAGCATTTGCCCTACCATTATGTCAAAAGAGTTGATTGATGTCAAAAGAGCCGTTTCAGTCGATCTACCTTTCCAGAATCCGAATTGTTCACTAGAAATTATGCCTTTCGAGGTGATCCAAAACGTGACGCTTTACAATTTTTTCAGAAGTCCGGGAGAACACAGAGGTGATACTAATGGGTCTATAATGTTTTGGATCACTGAATGGTGGTTTCTTCGGTACAGGGGTGACATGAGCGTGTTTCCAGCGCAGGGGGACCTCACTTTTCATGTAACTCAGATTAAAAATGTATTCTAGAGGTTGAGCGACTTGAAACAGAACTTTCTTAATGAAGGCGTGGGGAACAAAATCCGGCTCAAACTTATGACCCTCTAGCCTTTCGACCACGTTAAGTGTAACTGCACAGTTTATATTTGCGTTATTACCAACTAATGAGGGTAAATTCAAGTCACCTAAAACAACGCAAGGAAGTTCGAATGCTGAAAAATCACTCACTACTTTAGAAAGCTGACGTGTGTCTTTCACACAACAAGAGGGAGTTCTGTAAACAGAAATAGCCTGGTCGGCTTGGAGAAGTAAATGTCATACACTAGAATTTCATAAGAATCCTTCACAGACTCCTGGAACATCACTTTCGAAGCCAAGGAATTTTTTATCAGCAGAACAATCCCACCACTTTTTTTGTACTTGCAATCACAACATACTACCCTGTAATGTGAACTGGCAAATCCTAAGATTGAATCTAGATCATTTTTTGAACAAAGCCAGGACCCCGTAAGTAAAACCAAGTCAAAGTTTTGATGACACAGTTTTGCAACAAGAAAATCACAATTTTTAACCAAAGATCTAATATTTCTTGATTCCTGGGCTTCATTTTGTAGTGTTATCAAGATATGTTTTCGAAGCTCGTTATGCGGTTGAAGATGTTGACCAACCGCTTTATTCGCAACGTTCCGGGTCGTAGACCCTTCTTCGGGCGGCTGTAATCGTTATCACATAGGGAATTTTGCACAAACTATAACATACAATATTCATTCTATGCATACCTAGTAGAGTGAGGACCGAATATTCGAGTTCGAATAAATATTCGAATTTTTCGAACGAATTTTTATTCGAACATTCGAATATTCGAAAAGTGTGAATTTTCGAACATTATTCGAATTCGACTATTCGCAAAAGGTGAAAATTCGAACATTATTCGAATTCGACTATTCGCAAAAGGTGAAAATTCGAACATTATTCGAATTCGACTATTCGCAAACGGTGAGAATTCGAACATTATTCGAATTCGACTATTCGCAAAAGGTGAAAATTCGAACATTATTCGAATTCGACTATTCGCAAAAGGTGAAAATTCGAACATTATTCGAATTCGACTATTCGCAAAAGGTGAAAATTCGAACATTATTCGAATTCGACTATTCGCAAAAGGTGAAAATTCGAACATTATTCGAATTCGACTATTCGCAAACGGTGAGAATTCGAACATTATTCGAATTCGACTATTCGGGAAAGGTGAATATTCGAATATTATTCGAATTCGATTATTCGCAGAGGTGAATATTCGAACGTTATTCCAATTTGAATACCCGAGCTGGTTTAACAAAAAATATGAAAATCAGCTCCAATGTATGAAGGAATCGACATACCTTTCAAGACTGATGTCAGTCTCTTCATTACTCCATTGTTCGATTTTTCCGAACGCAAGAACTAAATTTTTTCCCCACACCGTCTGATTGTTCCATTTTTCCGAACGTTTTCTACGAGGGCGGTTCTAACAGGGGGAGCCATATGGCAATCGCACTTGGCCACTCCCATTTGTCCATGCCGCTGGGCAATGATAACACCAACCATAGCTTCGTTGGGCGGAACCATGTACTCCACCAACCCTCACCTCTGGGCAGGTGAAGGGGGAACCTCCATCATTGGGGAAATTGGGAAAACCGGTGACAACCGGTGAAACGCCCCGAGGCACAGGAGGAGATGGGAATACGTGGGGGTGGGGTTTATCCCGCCGTTGACCAATCACCCACGTCTTAAAGGCACAGTACACCGTCAGATATGAATTTCGAGATTTTCATATAATTGTGTAGAAGACCCCTTGTGTATAACACGTGCCAAATGCCTGATCTCATTTCCTCCAAATAAGCGAGATATAAGCGACCACCACAGGCCCGGCCCCCTTCGCTCACCACCACAGGCCCGACCCCCTTACAGATTTTCGAACTCAATAGCGGCTCGATGGATGGATGAATTCCAACGAGTCGTCGTTCTTCAGTCCATCACCGTTCTGTCTCCTTATCCTGGCTTTCTCTCACGCAATGATTGCGAATGGAGAGAAATACAGGCCTGAGACAACTCGTCCACCAATTTTTCACCCTCAAAATCTATGCATCTTTGAAGAGCCATAACTCTGTTCAAAGGGGATCTTGAACGATTTCAGAGATACCACTGTGATCAGCGTGTGACTCTCTCCAAGAAAAGCATAAAATCTGAAAATTAATTTTTTGGGTGTCCTGTGCCTTTAAGTGAAGGAGAGACGTCTGTCGATTGGCCGACGGAGCAATAAACTCCGCTCCGTACTCCGATCTCCCCCCAGTACACGCCTCGAAAAAGAATGAAAGTCACCCAACACTCATGCAAGTCATTTTCAAGATTGTGTGGGTGTCACTGCCGGTTTTTCGTCCATAACTTTTTTGTGCTTGGAGATATAATTCTGCGTCAACTTGTGCTTCCAGTTTGAAAAACTATTCTCGATCCTCCAGCCTTATTCATTTTACGAAACACCGGTTTTTTGCCTATAACTCTTTAAACTGGTGAGGGTTGTTTTTGAAATCTACGTAAAATTCTGCGTCGAATGATCCTAACTTTGCTCGCTCCATACTCTGAGAGGATCCCCCGCGATCGTTCACGGATAGAATCTCCGGTTTCTGGTAGGGGCCGAGAGGATTCTAGCATGGGGCTATCGCGCAACGATCGCGAAATTCTGCCAGTCTCAAACCGAGAGTGCGTTTTCATCGATGCTCCCACGATGCTCTATAGCAAAACCGCGAGGAGTCGAGCCTGGGCCTATCACGGAACAATTGCGAGATCCTACCTGTTTCAACCTTAGGGCGAATCGCGTCTATACATTGACGTATTCTGGGCGTCACATCGCGGATCCGCGACGAACCGAGCCCGGAACTATCGCGGGACGGTCGCGAGATCCTGCCATCCTCCACCCCTGATCGTACCGCGTCCAGGCCCTCTCGATGTTTCACCCGAGCGAGTGTTGCCTATCAGATCAACACGAAGCTGTAAGGTATTGCCCTCGCCGCGTTTCGCGCTGCTTTACAAATCTGCACAAGATGAGAACGCGGGAGCGGGGGGAGACGATCACGGTACCATCGCGGATCGCGAGTGTACCACGGTATTAGCGCGGTAAACCTCTCAACGATCGCGGTATTATCACGGTATGAGAACGAGAATGTCAACGGATGAGTCGATTGGGTGACTATCGCGGAACGAACGCGGATCACGGGAGCATCACGGTACTAGCGCAAAAGATTCTCTCAGAGTAAGCCAGCCAGGTCGGTGGAGCCCAACCCCGTTGTTGGCTCCAGCAGAACTCTGCGCCTCTCATTCAAAGGCAGTGTTCACGATGATTTTCATCCGCGAGTTCTTAACATAAAACAATGCGCTGGCCTCCAAGTGTTACCAAAATTACGAAGAAATGGCGAGAAACGCATTAAAACGTCGTATTTCAGTGACATTATTCTTTAACATGGGCCAGTTGTCCGGTCGGATAAACATGTTAATGGTGGTTGTCACCGTTGGAAAACTGTGTCAATCGAAAATAGAAGATCATTTCATGCAAAGCAGAATCAGTTAGGGCTCTAAGGAAGGAACGGAGCAATAGAGAGTAAAGAATTGCAAAGGACGCGTCCACAAAAGATTTCATTGTCACAACATACAATTCCTGTGATACTTAAGAGGCGGGGTGATACTTAAGGATTCCGCGTACTTCTGTTGCGTTTTTCTCAATTTCTACGTCATTTCAGATCCACCCGGGGGCCAGTTAATCGATATAGCGAATAATCTCAAAATTAAAGATTGTCGTGAACACTGCCTTTAAACCATAGAGGCGAAAGCACCCTCTGAAGATAACTATGGAGCTCGGCTCCACCAATCTCGCTGGCTTATGGTGCAGGCAAAGTCAGTAAGGTCCTCGAATAAGCTCCTTAGGCTAAGCTACAGAGAAAAAGTTGACTTTGTAGCATCCTTTGCATTGTAGCCCGTACAGGTCTAGAGATGAGTCGTGCCTTATTAATTCCAATTGTAAGTGGAAATAAAGCTCTAGAAGAAGAATTCAACTTGTTAGTGCCGCTCACTTCGCAGTTGCGCGATAATGCTATGGATGCTTGAATTATTCGTCATTCGAATATTCGAATTTTGAATATTCGTTCGTTCGAAATGAAAAATGAACGAATTTATTCGAAATTCGTTCGTTCGGAATAAAAAATGAACGAACTTACCCGAAATTCGTCCGTTCGGATTAAAAAATGAACAAATTTATTCGAAATTCGTTCGTTCGAAATAAAAAGTGAACGAATTTCTTCGAAATTCGTTCGTTCGGAATAAAAAATGAACGAATTTATTCGAAATTCGTTCGTTCGGAATAAAAAATCAACGAATTTATTCGAAATTCGTTCGTTCGAAAGAAAAAATGAACGAATTTATTCGAAATTCGTTCGTTCGGTCTCTTTCTAAAAAGTCCTCACTCTAATACCTAGCAGCTGCGGCAGCGGCACGGTGTTAGAGCGGGAGGGATGAACCGTCTCGGCGGTCGGCCAGCTTCAGCAGTGCTATAGGAGCGAATGAGCAGAGCGGCGTTCATTTTCAGTGACCACTGTCATCGTGCCGGATAGTCAGCATCCTCATCGCGTCCTTCATCTCTTCCCGGTTGTTCATGGGCGGTGCATTCATCTTTATTTCTAGCGCTTCTCTAATCTTTCTCTCGGCTGTATCCGGAATATTCTTCCATATCACGCTGACACTCATTCCGGGTGCGGCTTCGTTCGCATGCCTAAGTGTTCTGTGTCTCGAGAATGCATTGTTCGGGTATGAGGCCGGCGAATTCCCCACACATTTGGCACGTGACCCTATAGACGGTATTCGGGACCTGGCATATTTGTGCTTCAGTGGTGCAGTATAGGCAACCTGGTCTCCCACAGCGGTCCTCGTAAGGTCGTGACGGAGTGAGAATTTCACGGAGTGTTGCTGGGGGGCGAAATACAAGGCGAAGAGGAAGGGCAGCTCTATGAACGGCTGCATTTACGTCCTTTGCAAACTCTTCGCTAACGAAAGGGAGAACGAGAGAAGTGTCGGACAGAGCATGGTACGGGCGCCAAGTATCGAAATTGCCTTCGATGTAGTAGCCATTCTGTTGTAGCACCTGTCCTAATTGCCTTTCCACATCCTCCTCTTGGTCAGATGTATGTCTCCTAGCCGAGTTCAACAAATTGCGTATGACACTTCTTTTCATGTAGATCGGATGGCAGCTGCGTGCATGTAAGAGGATATTCTTCGAAGCCGGCTTCCTGTACCACATCGTTTGGACGTCACCGGACTCGATCTTGATACGCGTGTCCAGAAATGGAAGGTAGTGGTCTGCTCCTGGCTCTTCGACTGTCAGACTGATGGCTGCATCTTGGGAATTTAGACGATTGAAAACATCACTCAGCATTGTTCGGGATTCTGCCACTACGAAAATGTCATCTATGTAACGACCATAGTACAGTATCCCTGCCGTGGTTAAAGAGTTTCTTTCCAATCTATCCATGAAGAGTATCGCCAAGAGTGGCGCCAATCTGTTTCCCATGGCTAAGCCTCGCTTCTGTCGATACACGACATCATGGAATCGGAAGAAATTGAATCCGACTGCTGCCTTCAATAGCCTTTCAATATCTCCGTATTCCAGATGATAGAGCTGGATGTCTTCCTCGTGCTGACGCAAAGAATCTAAGCAGGCGTCGATCGCTGCGTTCGTATCCACGTTAGTGTACAGCGCTGTCACATCAAAACTCTGCCATTGCACCTCGTTCGTTGGAAATTCACTGTTGCTCAGACTTCGCAGAAACTGCTCTGTGTTAGTCAAGTGCGAAGAAACGAATTTTAGGAGAGGTGACAGGAGTTGATTCAGAAACCAGCCTATACCATCGGTGGGGCCTCCACATGACGACACAATAGGACGCGTCTTGATTTGATCATTAGTCGGAGCATCATTCTCATCAAGAGGGGGGAGTTTGTGGGTTTTCACAAGCTGGTAATACGTTGGAACGACAGCATGGGTGGGAAGGATACGTCTTATGATGTTCACATCGACTTTCTTGTCCAAAGTAGTCTTTATGATGTTCTGCAAGATCCTACAGTTGCTGTTGTACTCCTCCATGGAGGAAACACTGTATGTACTTTGATCAGAAAGTGTCTCCAGGCATAATTCAACATCCCTGTCTTTTGTCATGACCAGAAATCCTCCACACTTGTCTCCTACTGAAAAGCGTAAGGTAGATCGAAGTTCTATAGATTTCTTTAGTCCAGCTCGCTCTGAAATCGTCATGTTATCCGGCGCTCTTGTTCTGCGATGATTATCCACAACACGGAGTGATTCACACTCCAATGTAGCCAGTCTGGAGGACCATGCAGGGATATTCCTGGGCGCGCTCACAAACTTTCTCGGGAATGGCACTGATCTCGCTAGATGTTCGTTTAGGGTAGGTACGGTCGAGCCGATTTGTTCCCTCCATTTTTGAATGTACGCGTATTTGTGTAGAGCGGTCACTACATCAGTCTTTATATTGTCATTCATATGTGGTCGAGGTGCAAAGCTCGGCCCAAGGTTCAATGTTGATTCTACCTCATTGTCTATCATGTCTCTATCGATGACGGTGCAACGCTTGGGTGGGACTGCGTTCTGGATAATGAAGCTTCTACGATGAGGTTCGGATAGTCGTCTCAAGTCGCTAAGTTTTCGATGCAATCTTTCTCTCGTCGAAGATCGAAGAACATCACTCGATGAGCTGTGGAACTGGAGCAGTTGCCTCCAACATTCTTCACTTAGTCTTGTTCGCAGTATAGTTCTATGACTCACTATTTTTCGTATGCAGTGTTAACGAGTCTGCTTCTGCTCTGATATCGCCGAAGATAGAAGAGCTGTGCTCAGAGAATTGAGAGCTTGTCGAACGATGTTCTGGCGATAGTTTGTGAAACGGTTCAACATGTTTCTGAAAACGCGAAATGCCGGACGGCACCGATTGCCAACACAGGCGTAAAATGCAGTGTTTGTTGGTGCAACTGCACAACACACTGCAGATGTTACGCCTAAGTTATTGATTCCACCACAAATCATGGTAGAACCACGAATTCATAGCGGAAACGCTATTTGTGAGGTAGATGTTCATTTGATACGCTACTAAAAGAAGATGTGAGAGAATGATCAACATAAGAACTAAGAGAGAATTCTAAAATATATGAAACGTGAAAAAAAGGAAGTAGCAGAAACTAGTAATGAATGGCTTAGGCCTTGTAACAGTTTTCATAGTTTTCGCTTGAAGAATAGGCCGTCACCCAGGGATCTCCCTCCGTTGAAGCAAATAGAGTAGAACGGATTTTCACCCCTGATATACGACAGATTTTGCCTCCACGAAGGGTTTTCCTCCCTGAGCCACCGTCCAAATACGTTTCAAACGGATTCCCACCCGCGAAATACCCGATGTACGACAGATTTTGCCTCCACGAAGAGGTTTGCCTCCCTGAGCCATCGTCCAAATACGTTTCAAACGGATTCCCACCCGCGAAATACCCGATGTACGACAGATTTTGCCTCCACGAAGGGAATTTCCTCCCCTAAGCAACGGTGCAGCCGCAGGCTGCAACCGTCCAAATAGGGTTTAAATGATTTCCACTCCCGAAATACCCGATACACGACAGATTTAGCCTCCACGCAGGGGATTTCTCCTAAGCGACGGTGCAGCCGCAGGCTGCACCGTCCAAATAGGGTTTACACTGATTTTCACCCCCGAAATACCCGATACAGGACAGATTTAGCCTTCACGCAGGGGATTTCCTCCCCAAAGCGACGGTGCACCCGCAGGCTGCTCCGTCCAAATAGGGTTTAAACTGGTTTTCACCCCCGGAATACCCGACACACGACCGATTTAGCCTCCACGCAGGGGATTTCCTCCCCTAAGCGACGGTGCAGCCGCAGGCTGCACCGTCCAAATAGGGTTTAAACTGATTTTCACCCCCGAAATACCCGATACACGACAGATTTAGCCTCCACGCAGGGGATTTCCTCCCCAAAGCGACGTTGCAGCCGCAGGCTGCACCGTCCAAATAGGGTTTAAACTGGTTTTCACCCCCGAAACACCCGATACACGACCGATTTAGCCTCCACGCAGGGGATTTCCTCCCCTATGCGACGGTGCAGGCGCAGGCTGCACCGTCCAAATAGGGTTTAAACTGATTTCCACCCCGAAATACCCGGTACACGACAGATTTAGTCCCACGCAGGGGATTTCCTCTCCTGAGCACCGTCCAGATAGGGTTATAAATGATTTCTAGAGAGTTTCCACCTCGAAATCAACGGATGACAGCCGACATCCTCAATACTACTAAATTTTCATTCTCATTAATGAATTGCGATCAGTTAGTCTTGAATTGAGTTAGGGGGTCGTGAATTACATTATAGGCGTAGCTGGGAGAGGTGTGTGCAAGTGCATACCACACACCACAATGCATTATTTGACGGCTATGCTGGCAATTGGTGCTGTCCGGCATTTCTCCTCCAGTACATGTTTCTGATGAAAGATGGGACCAGGGAATTAATTTCGCACTCGCGCAAGAAATTAATGGACTCATCCAAACAGATCGCATGCTGATGAAGCGCTATGTAATTTAACATAAATTTAAAAGTATCACTACATAGATGGTAATGTCGTTGTAGGAACTTCAGATCATTCAATATTTCTTGATTCCTGAGCTTCATTTTGTAGTGTTATCAAGATATGTTTTCGAAGCTCGGTATGCGGTTGAAGATGTTGACCAACCGCTTTATTCGCAACGTTTCGGGTCGTAGACCCTTCTTCGGGCGGCTGTAATCGTTATCACATAGGGAATTTTGCACAAACTATAACATACAATATTCATTCTATGCATACCTAGCAGCTGCGGCAGCGGCACGGTGTTAGAGCGGGAGGGATGAACCGTCTCGGCGGTCGGCCAGCTTCAGCAGTGCTATAGGAGCGATTGAGCAGAGCGGCGTTCATTTTCAGTGACCACTGTCATCGTGCCGGATAGTCAGCATCCTCATCGCGTCCTTCATCTCTTCCCGGTTGTTCATGGGCGGTGCATTCATCTTTATTTCTAGCGCTTCTCTAATCTTTCTCTCGGCCGTATCCGGAATATTCTTCCATATCACGCTGACACTCATTCCGGGTGCGGCTTCGTTCGCATGCCTAAGTGTTCTGTGTCTCGAGAATGCATTGTTCGATATGAGGCGGTATGAGGCCGGCGATCTGAGAGCTCGCATGTGTTCATCCAATCGCTTGTACAAGGGCCTCCCAGTCTCGCCTATGTAAAATTCCCCACACATTTGGCACGTGACCCTATAGACGGTATTCGGGACCTGGCATATTTGTGCTTCAGTGGTGCAGTATAGGCAACCTGGTCTCCCACAGCGGTCCTCGTAAGGTCGTGACGAAGTGAGAATTTCACGGAGTGTTGCTGGGGGGCGAAATACAAGGCGAAGAGGAAGGGCAGCTCTATGAACGGCTGCATTTACGTCCTTTGCAAACTCTTCGCTAACAAAAGGGAGAACGAGAGGAGTGTCGGACAGAGCATGGTACGGGCGCCAAGTATCGAAATCGCCTTCGATGTAGTAGCCACTCTGTTGTAGCACCTGTCCTAATTGCCTTTCCACATCCTACTCTCGGTCAGATGTATGTCTCCTAGCCGAGTTCAACAAATTGCGAATGACACTTCTTTTCATGTAGATCGGATGGCAGCTGCGTGCATGTAAGAGGATATTCTTCGAAGCCGGCTTCCTGTACCACATCGTTTGGACGTCACCGAACTCGATCTTGATACGCGTGTCCAGAAATGGAAGGTAGTAGTCTGCTCCTGGCTCTTCGACTGTCAGACTGATGGCTGCATCTTGGGAATTTAGACGATTGAAAACATCACTCAGCATTTTCCGGGATTCTGCCACTACGAAAATGTCATCTATGTAACGACCATAGTACAGTATCCCTGCCGTGGTTAAAGAGTTTCTTTCCAATCTATCCATGAAGATCTAATGTTTGATAGCAGGCATGAAATGGATTGACCAGTTATCCGGAGATCAGTCACAGGTTTCCCGCTAGACTACCTGGGGCGGCATTAAGAATCGAGGTAGCGCGCGCCAAATCTAGCGCAAACGCGCTATGGGGACGGCATAGCGCAATCCGCAATCAAGAACTATGCAGTCGCGCGCTTGTCTTAGTCTAAACGCGCTTGGCATAGCCCAACCGCGCCTGGCATAGCCTAGACGCGCTTGGCATAGCCTAAACGCACTTTGCATGGCCCAAACGTGCTATCATGGAGATCTTGGCGCTGTTTGATATCAAGTACTTGCAAGACGCGCTACGGGAAGCGCGACAGACCCTCTGAAACCGCGCCACCGCTAGCGCTCTACACGAAGCGCGCTATCAGTGGCGCGCGAACGACTCCACGTCGCTTTTCGTTCTAAACATTCTTTTCAATCTTTCAAACGTTTAATACCCTGTCGTTTGTGTGAGGAGAACTCTCTTATGCCCACTTTTCAGGTTTTTCTTTGAATTACTCCGCTTCAATGGCTCGTTTTGAACAGCGATTAAATAACTTGTGACGTCGAAGTGTGAAAATATTAATGAAACCATGGTGGCATTAGAGTGTGCTTCACTAGGTCCTACTCCAGATTTCCTGCTAGTAAAAAAACAGTGCTTTCACAGTTGCAGATGTGCAACAGTACATAAACAATCCGAGTTCAAAACTCGCTTATGCTTTGGAGGATTCAGAAAAACGATCTCTTTCTTAGCTTCTGCAAAAATCCGTAACCAAAAGGCAACTTTCGGGGTGTTCCAGAACATTGTTTTCCGAATTTGGCTTTCTAGAGATTGTTCCGGGTGCTGATACGGAGTTTTTCTCTGACAAGGGGACTACTTTTAGTCAGCCTGTCTTTTAGATGAAATATACGTTTCTTACCGTTTTCAGCGTAGAATACGATCTGTCTTCGCAGCTGCCTGAAGCCTCTCTGAAAAATGTTTCAAGCGTTTTTCGTCAGATTTCCGTACCTATTGTACCTTCCGAAACAAGCATTAGTCTTTGGAGAATCTGTAAGTGACCTCATAAATGTGTTCAGTTCCCAAAACTACCCCCTGAGCAAATTTTGTGTGAAAGCACATTTTCCAAACTTCGCACAGGCTGATACCTTTGTGGACTTGTACGGATTTGCGGTAGGGCGTTTATTTATACCCGCTAGAAGGCTCTTGAAGCGTTTTCAAAAATTTCGGGTATTCACTTGCTATCTTACGAGGTGGGTTATTTGGGCCGCTGATCACCAATCCGAGGTTCGTTTATCGATTTTTGACAGATTACGGTAGATTACGGTGATTATACGGTAGTTTCTTCAGTCTCAGATTCTACTCAAAATTTCTGAGCGGGGGTTATTTGGGGGTGCTGAATACGAATTCAATGACCATTTGTCGACTTTCGAATAAATGAGGTAGGTTTTGCTCCTAAATGGCACTATACCTACCGTAACCTAAAGTAAACCTCAGAATCGCGACAAACGGACTCGAGATTTCTGTTCAACACCTAAGATTATCCCTATATACAAGTTTTGAGCCGGATTCGAGTTTTTTTTTCAAAACACCGTAAACTTTTCATGGGGGTGAAACCCCTACATTGCAGCCGGACTTTATTGCAGCCGGCATACAACTTTTTTAGAGTGTTTTTAGGCAGCTGCGAAGAACATAATTGTACTCTACGCCAAAAACTGTTCTAGAGAAGCACACTTTATACGGAATGGCCAGGCTGACTAAAAGTAGTTCCCTTGTGAGGAAATTTTTGCTAGCCAAACACGACTTTTAGCGATGCAACGATAAAATTGTCTCAAACCTCTTCAAAGGAGTTTTTGAGCTACCTAACACGAATCAGTTCGTTTATCCAATTTTTCTTGGCTTAACGGTGGGTATACGAAAGCTTGGTCGAAGTCTCAGATTGGGCTCTAAAATTCCTTGTAGAAGTGGGACGCCAAACACAGATTTGAGGATAACTTGTCAATGCTCGAAACACTAAGGTGCCCAACTTAGTAGGCACTATGAATACCGTAACTTAGAGTAACCCACAGACTAGCAACAGAAGGATCCCCCGATTCGTGATCAGCGCCCGAGATTACCCCAATTGGATTTTTTGAGCGGAATTCAGAGAAGTTTTTTGAACATCTCGAAAATTCCCTGATGAAATTCGAAAACACCTCGGAAAAAAGATTTACCTGTGCGTGAAGTTATAAACACGCCCTTTTTAGAATCCCTCGAGGCACTAAAAAAATTATGAGCACGGACTATTCATGTACTGTCACACTCCTACTATACTTAGGCCAAATCGAATGATGGAATCATCATCCGATTGAAAAAAGTCGACTTCGATTAAATCGACTAAGTCGACTATTCGAGAAGTGGAAATCCGGCTAAATCGAAAAGTCGATCATTCGAAAAAGGGCGATTTTCCGATAAGTCGAGAAGTCGATCATTCGAAAAAGGGCGATTTTCGGATAAGTCGAGAAGTCGATCATTCGAAAAGAGTAATATCCGACTTATTCGAAATTTTTGCCGCTTTCAAGAGTACATGGTATACTTGTTATCCGAAGATAATTCTTCGGATAATGGATCGATTCAGATATTGCCGATTTTAAATTTTCCGGATATTGGTCCTATTCAGATATTGCGTTTTTTCTTCGAATTTTCGGATGATCGATCGATTCAGATTATGCATTTTTTCGATGATTCGGATACGGATATCCAGTCGGATAATTTCGGCTATTTTCGGAAACAAATTCAATTGAGGCAAAACGGTGAAAAATGAACCATTTACTCAAGGCAAGCCTTTGAAAACATCTAAAATTGAAGAAACAGAAGTACTTCATTGCATTTGCAGCATGTTCACATACGAACATCAATCTTCAGAAATGCATATTAATAAAAATATTAAAACAAATCTCCAATTTGTAACTGTTTTGCTTTGCTATAAAAGGGTTATGATTTGGCATTGAAGAAATCGAGAAAATCTCGTTAAAAGAAGTGAAATACTTCTTGTGTATGATTTGGCACATTTGGCACGAGGGAACGCCAAAAAGTGAGTGAAATGATGGCCCATTGATTTGGCCGTGCGCTTGTTTAATGAACAGCAAAAATTGAGAGTAGCATTGAAAAATCAAATCACACCCGTCTTACTGAGCACCCACATATCTTTGTGTGACCGCAATAATTTTCAAATTAATTAAATAATGTTTCTCATACAAATGTGGTTCATTACTTATCCGCTAGCGAATATATAGACATGAAGAAATCAGTAATGTTCGAAATTATGTGTTCCTGAATATGGTAAACGCCAAGACTTGATTCTCAGCTTTGCAAAGCTAAGTTGTAAACATTAGCTTGATTGGAGAAAATTCGGGTGTGATTTGTTTTTTCAATGCTACTCTCAATTTTTGCTTTATTAAACAAGTGCACGGCCAAATCAATGGTCCATCATTTCACTCACTTTTTGGCGTTCCTTTGTGCCAAATGTGCCGAATCATACACAAGAAGTATTTCACTTCTTTTAACGAGATTCTCGCGATTTCTTCAATGCCATATCAAAACCCTTTTATAGCGAAGCAAAACAGTCACAACTTTCATTTTATTTTAGCAAAGGTTCCCTTTGAGAGAAAAAGCAAAAAGGTCGTTTATGATCTTCCGGTCGTTATCTTCCGTAATCTACTGGAAACTTGAAAAAGGACTTGATAATTGCGTTCAGCGCCCCAGATAACATTCACTGTGGGCGGACTATAACACCAAATTTTACCCCGGAGGTGGGATGGTGCCTTCAAGAAGCGACCTGCGCACTCCCAGTGGGGTCCCATGCACTTATTAAAGCGTCCTGCATACACCTACTAAGGTCACGTACACTTCCCACGGCGTCCTGCGCACTTCCACTTGGGTCCCGCGCACTTTCTACGGCGTCCGGCGCACTCACTAATGGGTCCCGCACACTTTCTACGGCGTCCGGCGCACTCCCATATGGGCCCCGCACACTTTCTACGGCGTCCGGCGCACTCCCATATGGGTCCCACACACTTTCTACGGCGTTCTGCGCACTCCCACTTGGGTCCCGCACACTTTCTACGGCGTCCGGCGCGCTCCCATATGGGTCCCACACACATTCTACGGCGTCCTGCCACTCTCACCGTGTTCCCGTACGCCTTCTACGGCATCCTGCGCGCTCTTGGAATCCTACTCACACCATACGGTGGTCCGAAAGATACTTCCAAGGTCTCGTCGAATTCGTACAGCTTGAAACCAAAACCGTCTCAAACGGGGCACAATCTTGTTTGGAAGCCTATCAGTAACTGTGTTGATTTTCATTAGTTCATTTTCAAGGATAAATGAGCGTCGGCTGGTTTGTATAAACATGTTTACTTGTTTTTGCCTATCTTCGACCTCAATTTTGAGGTCCCGCTAAAATTGAGCTTTCAACTCCAAATTTTGATAGGAGCGACCTGCAGCCATTTCCAGCCTCCTGTCCAAAAATGAGCTTCCTACCTCGATTTTAAGTGTACCAACAAGATCGTGAACGCCAACTGAATAAAAAGAAAGAGATTAACATCATAATTTGGCGGGTTATTCAATTTTTCTCGAAAACTAGTCAACCATTCCAAACCATCTTTGGGTGTTTACCCTAACTTTTTATGCTCTTCTCAATGAAAGAAAAATCACTTCCCCAAGTTTTCTCACAACGTTGATTTCGGTATCGCGGGTTCGCGCACGTGCAGTTTAAAACCAAATCAGGTGAGCGCTTCGCGCTCACCACAATTAATCTATCGCCGTTTGGAGGCACATTAATATCCATACACAGGTTTTTCTAAGCAACTAGCTAGTAAAAAGTATGAAAAGCAACTATACAAAAAAACTTCTACGCTAAATGACTAGCCACTTGGTCATCTCACTTGGCTACGCCCATTTTTCCGCGCCGCAACGACTCTTCTGATTTGGGAAGGAGGAGGAAAACCCTGGGTTGATGTACTAAACAGAAGGCGGTACGGACAAATGGGCGTGGCCGAATGCAATTTCATCCCAATTTATCCGATTTTATCCCAAAAATTATCCGATTTTTTCCAAAAATTATCCGATTTTATCCGAAATTTTACCCGAATTTTATCCGAATTTTTTACCCTTCGGACAATGGTTCGATTCAGATAATGCCGATTTTAAATTTCCCAAATATTGGTTCGATTCGGAGATCGGGTCGGATATTCGAAAAGGAGTGATTCGGATGTTAAGTATAGTACCTGGTTACTGAGAAAGATTTTGGAAATGCCAGCTACTCCATCTGGACACATTTTTCTAATTTGCGCGTAATCTTCTTCTTCTTCTTCTTCTTCTTCTTCAGCGTTTGTCCCGCATTGTAGTGGGTCCGCTTTTCTCGAGCGTTGCCGCCATTTGACCTTGTCATTCGCGTTGTCAGGATGGAGGCCTGCAATTTTCATAACGTTGTGCAAAACATCCAGCCATCTCTGCTGAGGTCGTCCTCTTGGTCGCTGGCCCGTCACTTGGAGCTGCATAGCCGCTTTTGCTATCGAGTGTTCTCCAGCTCGCAGAACGTGCCCATACCATCTTAGGCGATTTTCGCCAAGTTTGTCCGAAATGGGCGCGACACCGAATCTTTCACGCACATCTTCATTCCGAACTCGATCCAGTCGGGTCAATCCACCACTCCACCTGAGCATCTTCGTTTCCATCACGCCGAGCCGTCGTTCTGCTTCCTTGGTCATTGGATAACACTCTGTGCCATACTGTGCGACGGGCCTCACAACCGAACGCTAAATCTTTGACTTGAGCCTGCCGCAAACCTTTTTATCACAGAGCACTCCACTTGCGGTACGCCACTTCAACCAAGCAGCATTGATACGTGCGTCGACTTCAGCCGTCAGCGTCCCATCATCGCAAATCGTTGATCCAAGATATCGAAACGCATGCGCTTTTGGCAAGACTGTGTTGTCGACTTGGATGGAGTCGTCACAACTCGCATTTGTCATGTATTCGGTTTTCTTTTTATTGAGTCGTATGCCGAATGCTGCCAGTCTGTTGTGCCAAGCTTCAACTTGTGCTTGGAGATTTCCTTTGCTGTCTGAGGCGAGCATCACGTCGTCAGCATTCAACAGTGATTCGAAAAGGCCTTAATGTTCCTGCCGCGGATCGTATGCAACTTGACGTGTCCACGTACAAAAGCTTCACCCAATCGATCGATTCTTCGGGGACATCTCGGCTACGCAGAGCATACCATATTACTTCGTGAGGGACTCTGTCGAACGCTTTCTCAAGATCAAGAAAGGCGAGGTGAACAACATTTCCTTTTTCACGATGCTTTTCCACAAGAAGTCGGGTCGCATGGATAGCGTCGACGGTGCCGCAGTTCCTGACAAAACCACACTGATTTACGCTCAGCTCAACGACACCACAAATTCTTCTATCCAGAATCCTCTCGAAAATCTTCATTGTATGGCTAAGAAGTCGGATGGGCCGGTAGTTGCAACAGTCAGCAGGACTCCCTTTCTTCTTGAAGATCGGGACTGTGGTGCTTGACTTCCAGTCTGAGGGAACCTCGCGCTCAGTCACAATGCGGTTGAATAACAATGCAAGCCAGGCAGTTGGGTTCCAACTTCGACTCTTCCATAACTCGGCGGCAATATCATCAGGTAATTTGCGCGTAATCAATGCAGAATTTTTGTAGCCGCAGACAAACATAATTGATGCCTTCTTTCTACTATCTAATTAGTTTTTTTTTCTTATTTTTTAAATGTGCGCAGCGTTCAACGAATTTTATACTGGATTAAAAGCTCATGAGATTTTAAATAAAGGTTTCTGAATGGAAATGAAAATGGGGAAACTGCGGGCGAATTATGCTGATCATCGAGGAGGAAAATTGTCTTATTAGAGGGATCGTACGCGTAGAAAACCATAGGTTTTTTCATATTCTGTATAGCTTGGCCTCTTTAGTGAAAGAAAATGTCGGAGGAGTCCCTGAAAAAAAATTTATTTGTAAAGAAAAACCAGTTTGAATACACTGTAAAAAATGACTTGAAATTCGCGCCAAAATCGTTTTTGATTGATTTCTGCACCGTTTTCGCTGTTTTTTTTTACCCTATCCCCTCTAGCATCTGCCAGCGTAGTATTTCACACTAAAAACTTGAAAGCGAGATTCATCGTGAACACTGCTTTTAGAAGCTGAAATAGGCCTCGGCTGATACCTAAGCTAGGTATGGGGTGTCAGCTTGTGCGCTACATTGAGAATGTCGCGACGCATCCGCGCGCGCACGAGGAAAAAGGGCCATTCTTATCAAAGCTCTGTTCATACAGTCGGCGCAGATCGCACTGATACTTTGCGTTCCTTGTTGTGCGGTAGCGCAAGCTCGGTGCCCGCATGTTATAACACGTGGCACATAGTTTACCCTAACCGTCGATAGGAACCGCCAAGTATTAGCTCGATCCGAGCAGACTGTACACTCGTTGCCCCATACCTCGGTAAATTTAGGAGACTCGCTTTAGTTCCCAAGTTCCCCCGGACAATAGCCGTTAGACCCTGAAGCCAGCTTCCAAAATTAACGATTCTTTAATTTTTATTTAAAGACTTCCCTAAGTCACAAATAACTCCTAGTGAATCCTTCCAACTTTTTTGTGCTTAAGCTATTCCTTTTTCGCATTCCAGTTTCATAAATATGCGGGAAAATATGTAATGGAGCTGTTGCGGAAACGAAAAGTCAATTAGGCTGTCATGTCTTCATGTACCGTCCGAATGGTTGAATGGAAGGGTAGATAATTTTTTAAGTCGATTGAAAAAGTTGACTTTTTATTCGAAAAGTCGATCATTCGAATAAGTGGAATTTTCGACTTATCCGAAAAAGTCGATCATTCGAAAAGTGGAAATTCCGGCTAAATCGAAAAGTCGATCATTCAAAAAATGTGTTTCTCGAATAATTCGGAAAAGTCGATCATTCGAAAAAATTTCTAATTTGCCCAAGTATAACTCCTACAACAGTCTTAAGATGATTTTGCAGAAATTTTAAGAAAGTTTTAGGCAAGGAATAGTTCGCAAAGGTGGTGCTAATTTTTTTTCCGTCGTCGTATTCGAGGTTGATTGAACGCGTATTAGTAAACAATTGAAAACCGTCTTCCTTGAGAATTTTGTTGGTACTAACACAGTTTGAATGTAAGCAAACGCTTCCTATCGCAAAAGGCTGATCAATGCACCAAGGGAAAACGCGCGCTTGGCATTAGCGTGGGCTAGCCTTCCGATTCTTTATAGTAGGCAAGCAGGCGCGCGCTATGGGCCTCTTCTAGCGCCAGCACAACCGCGCGAGTTCTGGCGCGCGCTACCGGGTTTCTTAATGCCGCCCCAAGACACCGTATGCAAGTTATGCCTCCGAGTCAGACGTGCAACTGATCATGTTCAATCGTTTCATTTTAAAACCGATTTCTCCATTTTCTCGACTTTTAAATCTAAAAAGTATATGCCTTGTAACCTAATTTTAGAAAGCCGCGATGCAGCTATCACCTAGCAGCCGAGCGGTTGTTTCTCCATTTTTACCACTATGTTTTCTCGAAAACATCAACCTGGCTCTTATAATAAAACTATCATAATAGCATCGCCGCTATCCCCTTCAGAGATTGACGATATTGTGCTAGGAAAACCCTTGGGAAGTGTTGTGAAATTTTTGAAAGATGGGCTTCGCCAGAAAAAGGTTAAGGATTTGGCATTGTTCCCATATGTCGTGAAAATGTTCTATTTGATTTGGCTCTGAACTTGATTTTTTAAATGTATTGAAATTGTTGGCTGGATTTGGCTGCTTATTAAATATGTAGACAACGTTATCATTAAAATATAGTGAAACAGTTGCAAATGGATTTGGCACACGTTCTATCAATTATCAGAATCAAATCACGCCTCAGAAGGAGTTTTGAGTCGAGCGTAATTTGTACCAAATCAGAACAAGAATTAGTCTAGTAACAAAAACGTTCCCATACAATGTGAACCGTGAAAGCGTTGAAGAAACAAAGACTGTCATGAGAAATACTTCTGACGCGTGATTTAACTCTGATAATTTGTACAGCGCCTGCCAAATCCGTTTGCAACTGTTTCACTATATTTTAATGATTACATCTTGAAAACGGTCGCATGCTTATTCCAATGATGTCTCCCGTTTCGCTCAAGACCCCTTAGTAACGGAGTTATGGCCCCTCGGAAATTGAGCCACGGTAGCATTGTGGACGAGTTGTCCGTAGTTTGTAACTTCCTTCGTTTGCAGCCGATGTGTGCGAGCTGATCTGAGTAAAGAGAGAAGCTGAGAATGAAGGGAAGAACGGGGCTTTTGATCGGAAACAATCGCTCATCTCACGATCTCGAGCGTTCATTTGTTCACATCGAGGGGGCGGACCTGGAGCACGGGGCGGATCTGGAACACCAGAACGCTTGTTTGCAGCCGCTATTTTGCCACTCCTGGCTCGTTTCTACCGTTACTACGACACCGGGAGCCTATGAACCTGCTCGCGTATCATTTCACTGCGGAAGGTCACTGAGGATGATTATCGTAAACGCTGCCTTTGAAGGCAGCGTTCACGATGAGAATCGTTTTTCTGATTTTCCGCCTATCTTGAAGACGGTCCCATGCTGATTCCAATGATGTTCTTGGAATCGTACAAGACCTAGGAACGGAGCTATGGTCCCTCAAAACTTGAGCTAGGAAAGCATGGTGGACGAGTAGTCCGAGGCTTGTAACTTCCGTCTTTTGCAGGCAATGTATGCGAGCTGATCTGAGTAAAGAGAGAAGTTGAGAATGAAGGGAAGAACGGGGCCATTGATCGGAAACCACCGCTGAAATCACAATCTCGAGCACTCATTTGTTTTTGTCGGTGGGCGTGGAAAGTGCATCTGGGGTGTGACGAGCTGACGGGTGTCCAACTTTGAGGCCGTTGGGACCGTTCCAAGCTCATTTTTTCTTAGTTTTTTCAACGTATGGGGTGCGCTAGGCCCCGCAGCTGCCTATCTCCACCAAAAAATCAGGCATAGTTTTTATCGTGGACACTGCATTTAACCTTTTTTTGTGAAGCCCGTCTTCAGAAATCACACCTATTCGTATTGCTCTTATTGCACTCCTTTTACTCTTACCTATGAGTGTTTGTAGGTATATTTATCTGTACAGGCCATAAAACGGCCAATGTCTCACCGTCGACTGCGTACCACGCGCTGCGCGTCCGCACGTGCGTCGGAAGCACACGAGTTTTGGCCGCCGCGCGACGAGTTTCGGCCGCCGCGCGGCGGCCGAAACGTCGCGCGGTGGCCAAAACTCGTCGCGCGGCGGCCAAAACCCGTCTGCTTCCAACGCGCGTGCGGTCGCGCAGCGCGTGGTACGCAGTCGACAGTGAGACATTGGCCGTTTTATGGCCTGTATATGACGTCTGCCTTAAGTGACGTAATGAACAAGACAAAACGCAGCCACAGCTGCTAGCCTTTTCGGTTCATCATGAGGTATTATATATTTAGTATTATCTCATTCTGAATCTATTGAGTTGGGGAATGAGTTCGTTCAGTTTTTTCAAAGAGCTTTATTTGAACAGAAAACAATAATTATAACAATAAATTAATCAATGATGTATTCGCTGCTACAGTTTACGACCTTCTCCCACCTACATATCGACCAATTTGTAGATGCAGTTCCGCCAAAAATCGCCCGGTCTGGTTGCCGAAGAAATTGGTGAGCCAGTTTTTGAGGTCCACTTCGCCGTCGAAGGTGACACTCCTCATTTGATGTGACAAGCAGCGTAAAAGGTGATGTTCGGTTGGCGCAAGGTCCGGAGAGTACGGTGGGCAAGAAGACTTGGTGCAGTTGGGCAATAAGGTGCTCCATGTTCACTGCTGCGTTCCTTTCAAGCATTTCCCAGTGAATCGTGCCTTCCCACTCCCACCAAACGCAGATCATGGTCTTTTTCCGGTGAAAATCTTGTTTGACTCTCGGCTTCGGCTTGTCTCCTGGAGCCACCCACTAGAGTGTTGGAACGAATAATTTTTTTTGAATATTCGAATAAACGAATAATTCGAATAATCCACTTCTTCG
This sequence comes from Aplectana chamaeleonis, assembly GCA_029168955.1. Classification (NCBI taxonomy): domain Eukaryota; kingdom Metazoa; phylum Nematoda; class Chromadorea; order Rhabditida; family Cosmocercidae; genus Aplectana; species Aplectana chamaeleonis. The sequence continues at coordinate 646,018 of JAPDOI010000188.1, forward strand.
AATATTCGATTATTCGAATAAACGAATATTTCACTTTTCTGAATATTCGATTATTCGAATAACCCGAATAATCCACTTCTTTGAATATTCGAATATTATTCGAATAAACGAATATTTGGGCAACACTATCGCGTACTATCCCATCCAATCCACTCGGGCAAACTGGGGCATCGACAACAGGTTGAGAAGTTGTCATCTCATAAACTGCACCCTCTTGACAACTCATCGCTCGCATTGTAAGCCTGACAACTGCCCGTTGCCCAGCGACGTCCGCTTGTTGTCGGGCTGTTGACATTTTGACCTGTCGCGTTTAGCGGCCTATTTAGCAGCGGTTCACATCCTGCAAGACTTTTATGTGGCTTAGGAACTACTTTGCACCGACCCGCGTCGCGGTCGGCGCATCGACATGCATCGCGGTCAGCACACTTACACGTATCGCGGTCAGCACACCTACACGCATCGCGGTCGGCACACCAACGCGCGTAGCGGTCGACACACCGACACGCAGCGTGGTCGGTACACCCACGCGTCGCGGCTGGGTCGCTTAACCTCCACTGAGGCCGCCACCGGATGGGCAGAGCTTCCAGATGCTGGGCGGGGCCAATATACCGCATACTTGGGTAATTGAAGCGGCTGCACTCTTGTCACTTAAATTAAGCATACACTCTCGTAAACGTGGTTGAGATACTAACCACGGAAATTGAATGGTATGGCTCAGAACACAACGCCTACGCATTCCGAAGCGTTAAAAACGACCCAAAGTGACGCTACACGACTGAGGAGTCGGCCCCGCACCTGTATCAGCCCGCCCCCGTATTTGCGTCCTCCCCCAAACAGGAGTGCTGAGCCATTCCCACCATCGTCGATGTGTATGGCTCACTTATTGTACTCATTGTACCACCCACAAGCGTCGCCGATGGTGGGAATGTCCCAGCACCCCTCTTTTGGAGGAGGACGCAAATACAAGGGCGGGCAGATACGGGGGCGGGGCCAACTTCTCACTCGTGTAGCGTCATTGTGGATCGTTTTTGACGCTTCAAAATGCGTAGGCGTTGTGTTCTGAGCCATACTTTATATTTCCGTAGTTATCTCTACAACGTTTACGAGCGTGTACGCTGAGTTTTGGCCGAGAAATAGCCGCGGAACAGACACAAAATGTCTTTTTCCCGAGTAATAGTCGCGAAATAGCCGCTAAATATAGCTGGCTGCGGAATAGTCGCCAAATAATGCTCGCCGTGAAATAGCCGCAAAATACCCGCTAAATTGCCGCCAAATTTGTGGTCTGCTTCGGTCTAGTTTGGTTTAGCTTAGTTGGGTTCAGTTGAGTTATGCGCGGTTTATGCGATGGCGAACTTCCTAGTGCTGCTTAGCCGTGCCCTACTCCGGAATCTCAGCGACAATTCGAAAAAACTCAGCGACAACTCGTAGGCAGTCGTTGAGACCGACACCATGTCACTGGGAACTCGCCGTGTAATATCTCGCTTCCCAGTTCCATCAGACGTCTGGGCGACAACAGACGTTGAGTGGCTCAGGATCTGGCACGAACTTGAGACTACATCCAGCTGGTCGTCCTAGGTGGCTGGAAACCATCGAATTCTACGTCCAGCATTATGGAAGGAGAGAACTTGGGCTTTTGCGTCAGAATTCAGGTGAAGTTCACCGGGAAAGTAGACAAATAGCATCACCTCGAACCAGTTTCATGAAAATACACATGAAAATGGCTCATTCTGGCCATCATCGTGAGAAATTTCCATGTTGCTCAAGTGTTGCTATACTTATGAGCCGCTCGAGATTTAAACTTTTCTCTATAACTAAAGGTGAAATGGGCATTTCTAGCGTTTTGACAAAATCCTACGAGCGATTTAATATATTGTAAATACTTGCTATACTAACTTGATATTTATGAGGTACTGAAGAATTGTGAGAAATTAGTAGTTACTACGCTAAGATGTTTGAAATGTAAAATCAGGGCAATATGGAGTGCGATCTTGACGAATATTCAAATTATTCGTGCTGAGTATTCGAATAAACCGAATATTTCACTTCTTTGAATATTCGAATAAACGAATATTCCACTTCTTTGAATATTCGATTATTCGAATAACCCGAATAATCCACTTCTTTGAATATTCGAATTATTCGAATATTCGAATATTGTTCGAATAAACGAATATTCGGGCAACACTCTACCACCCACTCCTTTCTTTGCTTTTTATTGACGTACAGATACAATTTCTCATCTCCAGCGGCAATTCTGTACAAACAGCGCGGTTTATGACCGCGTGTTGCTCGATAGCGCCTGAGGTGCTCAGAAGCGATTTGAAGGGTATTTGATTTTCAAGCCAGAAAAATAGGAAAAAATAAAATTATACGAAAAAACAAATACAAGTTTCGTAGAGCAGAAAGAGCACTTTTTAATGAATACAGAACTTTGCTAAACGAACAAACAAATCATTCAAATAAAGCTCTGAAAAAAAAACCGAAAGAACTTATTCCCCAACCTAATATTTTGCTACTTCAGAGTGGAATCCACCAGTCTTCTTCCATAAGAAGGCTCATGTCAGTTATTGAGCACAATGCCTAGGTAAAACAACAAAAAATGCTGAGAAAGTAAAAAAATGAATCGGAATGTGAAAATGGAGCATGTTAGATTAACGAACAAACAGGAAAATTCAACAGAGCGGGGATTCCATCACTGGATTCGAACCCTTGATACCTCTCCATTCGTGCTATCTTGTAATCCACTTCGTTATCCTCTCGGCCATCGCTGCTATTAACGTTTTGTTGCTGTAGTCTAGTGAAAAAAAAGAGGGTAAACTATGCAATGATTTCGGACGATGCAGTGTCCGGTGTGAAAACCCTGCATACATTAATGTTACTTTATTCATCCCGCACTTCCACGTTTTCCGAAGCGTCGCGGGATCTGAAAATCTTTCCCTAGTAAGAGAACGAAGCTTTCTGTCGATTTCTTAAAGGCAGTGGTTGCGATCATATACGCTTGTCGTCTTTTTCTCTCACCATTTTCTGGGTCTCGAGTAGTAGGACCTGGAAGAAAAATCGCGAGAAAAACCACCGTTTTTGGGCCAAATTTTAAGCCTGAACTTTCCTGTCTTTTTATGGTAGACGAGCCCACTCCACATCATCGACATTCATGACCTCTTATATCAAGAACATCAGCTGGCTTGAAATTGAATTTCAATCAATAAACCTTCGGATTTATGTACACATCTAGTCAAAAACATTGAATGTAGGGCCTTCTTTCATTGCTCAACTGTTTTTATTAGGTAAATTTGCATTTATATCTTCCTCTGAATGTCGATCATTTTTGACTGCTCGACATGCGAATGCGATCTTTTTGGTCGGCGCTGTGCACTTGTGCACGAACTGGCTTATTTGGGCCCTGGAAACTCTAATGCTAGCCCTTTTTTTCGCCTCGCTACCTTCACATTTTCAGCTGCTTTTGATCTAAGCTGATTTTTGTAGTTTTTTTTTTCGATAACGTTTCTCATCGTGACCACTGCCTTTAAGTGAACAATTACTGATGATGCTATCAGATATCTGATATCGGAAAGAACCCATTTTTCACAAATGAATCATGAGTGGCTGTTTTTAGCGAGTTATATTCATCGGCGCACACAGTGTCAAAAAGGGTCGCTGTTCCACCTTACAGCGTTGATGATGTGCCCAATTTTACGATGAATCCTCATGTACATGAGAGAACCGACACCAAAATAATTTATCAATGACCTTCTTACACTTATACACGTAAACAATGAGACACGTTGATAATTTGCCACCGGCACAAAATTCTCACTCAGAAATTACCCTGTTAAAGTTCCGCTCTGGAATACTGAGGCAAGTTAAAACCTGTTTTACGTTCACCATGTTAAGAAGCGTAATTATGAACCTGAAGCTTCTCCGAACGATTTGATTTGTTTTATTACACGTTAGAACCATGTAAAAGAAAAACAATATAACGCGACATCTTAACGGCAAGTTAAAGAGGCTAATTCCTGAAAGTTTAGGTTCCTGGCAAAAGTAAAGATTTGGCATGGCCATAGAAATATATTCAGTTAAAGAGGGAAAATGAAGAAAAATGAAAAAAGGTTTTGAAATATTCCTGAGAACGATTTGGCGTAGAATATATTGTTTTTTGGGAAATGAAGTGAAATAGTTGAAAGTATGATTTGGCAGTCGAGTTTGAACCAATTATTGATGAGAGTTGTGCAAAACGAGAGATTGCCTTGTCTGTGCTTATCCGTAGAACATATCGAAGCAAAATCACGCGTGAAATGGGAAGCATCATAACTTTTTCAGGAGCTGTAATGCGGCGGTCTTCACGTATTAGGTGATGTAAAATCAACACGCGTGATTTCGCTTTGATATGTTCTACGGATAAGCACAGACAAGGCAATCTCTCGTTTTGCACAACTCTTATCAATAGTTTGTTCAAACTCGACTGCCAAATCATACTTTCAACTATTTCACTTCATTTCCCGAAAAACAATATATTCTACGCCAAATCGTTCTCAGGAATATTTCAAAACCTTTTTTCATTTTTCTTTATTTTCCCTCTTTAACTGAATATATTTCTATGGCCATGCCAAATCTTTACTTTTGCCAGGAACCTAAACTTTCAGGAATTTCATTTATTTTTCCGAAAGGTTTCCTTTCTAACATGATTTATGCCTGATGGTGTTAGGTGAAAGTAAACCCACTGATGTCCTGCCCCCCCCCTTCTGTGACGTCCTGCGCACTCCAGCTGATGGCCTGCACACTTTCTTTGACGTCCTTCACACGCCCACTGATGTCCTGCACATCCTTCTGATGTCCTGCACACTTTCTATGATGTCCTGCACACTCCCACTAATGTCCTGTACCCTTTCACTGATGTCCTACACACTTTCTATGAGGTGCTGCACACTCCCACTAATGTCCTGCACACTCCCACGAATGTCCTGCAATCTTCCACTGATGTCATACACACTTTATATGAGGTGCTGCACACTCCCACTATAGTCCTGCACCCTCCCACTGATGTCCTGCACACTTTCTATGTCATCCTGCGCACTCACACTAATGTCCACCGCACATTCTGTTACATCTTGCACACTCCCACCGGGATGTCCTGCACACTTTCTACGGCGTCCGGCGCACTCTCATTCGGGTCCCGCACACTTTCTACGGCGGTCTGCGCACGCCCATTTGGGTCCCGCACACTTTCTACGGCGTCCGGCGCACTCCCACTTTGGTCCCGCACGCTTTCTACGGCGTCTGGCGCACTCTCATTTGGGTCCCGCACACTTTCTAGGCGACCGGCGCACTCTCACTTAAGTCCTGCACACTTTCTACGGTGTCCGGCGCACTCCCATTTGGGTCCCGCACACTTTCTACGGCGTCCGGCGCATTCCCACTTGGTTACCGCACACTTTCTACGGCATCCGACGCTCTCTCATTTGGGTCCCGCTCACTTTCTACGGCTTCCGGCGCACTCTCATTTGGGTTCCACACACTTTCTACGGCGTCCGGCGCACTCTCATTTGGGTCCCGCACACTTTATACGGCGTCCGGCGCACTCCCACGTGGGTCCCGCACACTTCCTACGGCGTCCGGCGCACTCTCATTTGGGTCACGCACACTTTCGACGGCGTCCGGCGCACTCTCACTTGGGTTCCACACACTTTCTAGGGCGTTCTGCGCACACCCATTTGGGTCCCGCACACTTTCTACGGCGTCCGGCGCACTCCCACTTGGGTCCCTCACACTTTCTACGGCGTTCTGCGCCCACCCATTTGGGTCCCGTACACTTTCTACGGCGTCCGGCGCACTCCCACTAGGGTCGCGCACACTTTCTACGGCGTCCGGCGCACTCTCATTTGGGTCCCGCACACTTTCGACGGCGTCCGGCGCACTCTCATTTGGGTTCCACACACTTTCTAGGGCGTTCTGCGCACACCCATTTGGGTCCCGCACACTTTCTACGGCGTCCGGCGCACTCTCATTGGGTCCCGCACACTTTCTACGGCGTCCGGCGCACTCTCACTTAAGTCCTGCACACTTTCTACGGCGTCCGGCGCACTCCCATTTGGGTCCCGCACACTTTCTACGGCGTCTGGCGCACTCTCATTTGGGTCCCGCACACTTTCTAGGCGTCCGGCGCACTCTCACTTAAGTCCTGCACACTTTCTACGGCGTCCGGCGCACTCCCATTTGGGTCCTGCACACTTTCTACGGCGTCCGGCGCACTCCCACTTGGGTACCGCACACTTTCTACGGCGTCCGGCGCACTCTCATTTGGGTCCCGCACACTTTCTACGGCGTCCGGCGCACTCTCATTGGGTCCCGCACACTTTCTACGGCGTCCGGCGCACTCTCATTTGGGTTCCACACACTTTCTAGAGCGTTCTGCGCACATCCATTTGGGTCCCGCACACTTTCTACGGCGTCCGGCGCACTCCCGCTTGGGTCCCGCACACTTTCTACGGCGTTCTGCGCACACCCTATTTGGGTTCCGTACACTTTCTACGGCGTCCGGCGCACTCCCACTCAGGGTCGCGCACACTTTCTACGGCGTCCGGCGCACTCCCACCAGGTCGCGCACACTTTCTACGGCATGTTCGGCGCACTCCCACGTGGGTCCCGCACACTTTCTACGGCTTCCGGCGCACTCTCATTTGGGTTCCACACACTTTCTAGAGCGTTTTGTGCACACCCATTTGGGTCCCGCACACTTTCTACGGCGTCCGGCGCACTCTCATTTGGGTCCCACATACTTTCTAGGGCGTTCTGCGCACACCAATTTGGGTCCCGCACACTTTCTACGGCGTCCGGCGCACTCCCACTTGGGTCCCGCACACTTTCTACGGCGTTCCGCGCACACCCATTTGGGTCCCACACACTTTCTACGGCGTCCGACGCACCCCCACTTGGGTCCCGCACTTTCTATACTGCGTTCTGCGCACACCTATTTGGGTCCCACACACTTTCTACGGCGTTCTGCGCACACCCATTTGGGTCCCGCACACTTTCTACGGCGTCCGGCGCACTCCCACTTGGGTCCCGCACACTTTCTACGGCGTCTTTCGCACTTCTGCTGGGGTCCCGCACACTATCTACGGCGTTCTGTGGCGCACTTCTGAGTCACACACTGTGGCGTTCCACAAAGTACTTCCGAGATCCCGCCGTATTGATTGAAGCGTTGCCCCGTCTCAGGGAGCGGTCAATCCTGAGCAAAAGCCTATCAGTAACGGTGTTTATTTCACTAGTTCATTTTTACGAATAAGTAAACGTCGGATGGTTTATAATAACATGTTTACGTGTTTTTGTCTGTCTTGACCCTCAATTTTGAGGTTCCGCAAAAATTGAGCTACCAACTCCAAAATTTGACAGGAGCTAGGTGCAAACAAAACCAGATTCCTGGCCAAAAATGAGCTCTCTAGCTCAACGATAAGTGTTCCAACAAGATCGTGAACGCCAACTGAAAAAGAAAAGGAGATGAACATTTTTTCGACCAAAAATGACGTGGTTTTGACACTTTTTCTCGAATCTCAGGTTACCATTCCGGACCATTTTTTGAACAGTTCTTCATCTTTCTAAAGTATATCAAATGCAAAAAGAACAGTCTTCCTACGTTTACTCTGGACCCTGATACTGAGATCAGGGCGTTGCGCGATGGCGAATCAAAGCCAAATCTGGTGAGCGCTTCGCGCTCACCACAATTATAGTAGGGCAATAATAAAACAAATCGATAACGATATGTCGGCTTATGACGGTCTTTGTTAGTGGCTATGTATAGCACTCCTTTGGCTTCACTAAACGATAGACCGAATTTGCCGTCCTCTCTCCATCAACAATGTGTAGCATGAAAGCTTCGCTAAACGATATACCGGCTTAACCGCTGGCATCCCCCATTAACTATGTGTAGATTTCGTTTGGCTTCGCCAAACCATATACCGGCTTTGCATGTTCTCCTCCATCAACAATGTGTAACATTCTTTTAGCTAAACTGGACAACAGGTTGGCTTTGTCGACATCATTCCAATAACCAGTAACCATAGCATTCTACGTGGGTTCCACAATGATCCGTCACAATGGAAGATTGTAGGACGCAGTATGCAACTATGTCGTGGGTGTCACAACAATATCCGCCCAAAGTCTTTTTCCGTCACGTTATGGATTGTCTCATTCTCACGTTTCAGTCAACAATTATTAATTATTCAAACTACATGAAATCTGTATGAGGTATTCAACGATAGCTAATCCTTGCTCCTTGAAAATCCAAAAAGACAGTATCATAAATTACTCAGTATTTTTAGCTGCACCTTCGAAGCAGTGTACAGCCTGTCTCCCGGAAACAAGTTTAAGCTGCTCTGTGTATAGATGAATGCGGGAGGCCGCGCTAAGTGTTCAAGGCCCATCAGAAGTCAATCTTCAGATTCTCACCTACGACTTTTTAGATTTCAATTTGGACCTCACTTGCCTACCGGAGCTAATACTACACGAATGAATTCAGAAAGTCAAAAAAAATCTGTTCATTGACGAAAGGAAAATTCGATTGTGATCCGCCTCTAACCCGCAGTGCTGCTTCCCGGGAAAACTTCCACCTGTCTCCGCCTAGACTCCTTCCTGGAGGATATGCTGTTCGTACCGAAAAACCGTGTACGAATTCCTATTGCTGTCGTGGAGGTAGAAAAACTAAAAATCATTCATTTTCGGACAAGAAGTTTTTCGAAAAATCTCCCGAAAAGCGGTTCAATCATTGCCACGCCTAACTTGTGTCATCATTCTGGGAGGGTGGCAATTTTAAAACCTCGAACTTTGTCGAGAATCTCAACCAGGCTCAGATATTGTATTGAACACAAGTTTTGGAAAGTGCTTTTCTCCGCCTCATAATGCCTTCAAATACCCTTGCCTAGATCCACTACCATTAACCGTGCAGCACTATAACCTTCCTTTTCCGGCGCCAAATAGTCGGAAACGGAAGCGGGACGGAACAGCCCAAAAAAACAACGGAAATACGGAAACAGAATAGGAACAGTTCCGCACAGCCCTGGTAAGGACATTCGGCGACGAGTGCGACCGAACTTCTTTTTACGCTGCGACAACCCCGCATAACTGCCAGCGAGCGGCAACCGACGCGGCTACGATAATGTCAGAAAACATTTTTGTTGCCGCGTCAAGGCTGACGCTCGGCGACCAGTCGCCGGTCGGTGCAACTCTGCAGACCTCTTAACTGCGCTGAGTGATCTAAAATCGATTGTATTCTGGGACGGGGGAGACCGACGCGGCGTGAAGGGTTACGAGGGGCGCCGCAGTGTTTTAACACTGCGATGGCCCTGCGTCACCGCCAGCGGCCGTCGCACTGTTGGCCGCCGAGCCAAGCCTCAAATCAGCGCATCGATGTCAAAAGGTGCGCAGACCGGCGTCCTCTAGTGAAATCCGTCTGTCCGCAGCCTCTTAGCGGTTCAAAATTTGTCCGTAAGCGGTTCAAGAACTGTCCATGTCGATTTTCGGCGTTTCCGTGTTTGCACAGGGGACTCCGTGGACATTATACTTGTTATCCGAAGGCAATTCCTCGGATAATGGATCGATTCGGATAATGCCATTTTAAATTTACCGGATATTGGTTCGATTCAGATAATGCGTTTTTTCAAATTTTCGGATATTGGATCGATTCAGATAATGCCATTTTTCCGATGATTCGGATACGGATATCCGTCGGATAATTTCGGATAAATTTCGGATATTATCGGAACAAACCTCAGGCAACACACAAACACACACCCACATACACACATACACACACATACACACATACACATGTACACACACACCCACATACACACATACACACGTACACACATACACACATACACACATACACACATATACACACGTACACACGTACACACATACACACGTACACACATACACACATACACACACATACACACATACACACGTACACACATACACATATACACACATACATACACACGTACACACATACACACATACACACATACACACGTACACACACACACACACACACACACACACACACACACACACACACACACACACACACTTTCCTACATTTAACCTAAAATGAACCGATTTTTATCCGTTTTATCCGTTTTTATCCGATTTTATCCGATTTTACGCAAATTTTATCCGTTTAATCCGGTTTTTATCCGATTTCATCCGTTTTATCCGATTTTATCCGATTTTACGCAAATTTTATCCGTTTTATCCGGTTTTTATCCGATTTTTATCCGTTTTATCCGTTTTTATCCGATTTTATCCGAATTTTTGACCCTTCGGATAATGGTTCGATTCAGATAATGCCGATTTTAAAATTCCCGGATATTGGTTCGATTCAGATAATGCGTGTTTTCAAATTTTCAGATATCGGATTATCCGAATCTCGGATATCCGGTCGGATAACTAAGACCTTCCAGGTCCGGCTCCGAAGGGCCGACTGAGACACACGGTGAGATGAGGAGCCTTTTATACCGGCAACATTGTTAATACCCTTGTCTAAACATGTCTCTGTTCATACGCGTCTTGACATAGTACACGTAAAACAGGTTTTTACTTGCCCCAATTGGCCAGAGCGCAACTTTAAGAGGATAATTCCTGAGTGAGAATTTTTTGCCGGTGGCAAATTATAATCGTCTAACAATGAGACGCCGCCAAATTCGATAAATGAATTCTGCACATAGAACACCCATCAATGATCTTTACTAAGAAAGCAAATACCTATAACGCTCTACACATAATCACAACAGTGGCTGTCCGTTAACAATAAATAAGCAAAAGAGAAACTTTCAGGCCGATAACAACAGAAATCGAATGAAAGAAAAGAACAGAATGATCGAGGCACCAAGTGAAACAGTAACCAGTAAGATTTGCGACCGTCGTACCTAGAGTTCCTCCTTTTGGAATGATTTTACGGCGTGCTTCTTCATGAATTTCATCAAATCTTCCGCATCGCGATTTCCCCCATATTTGAGAGGAGTTGACTAAATGATTTGACCATGATGTTTATTAGCACTTAACGCCTACATCAAAACAATCACCTCACCTTCTTTCCACTTGGAGCAAAGTAAAGAGTTGGAAACCCTTCCACAGGATATGCCTGAGGCGCGTCGTTTGCAGTTGCATCAAACTTCGCAAGAATCAGATTAGGCTGCGATTTCTTCAATTTGGCTGCCATATCCTTGTACTTCGGTTCAAAGGCCTGAAAAGACTGATGAATCCCAATGCAGGAGATAGATGAAAACGTAAAACGAAAGTTGAACCGAGTATACCAACCTTGCAGTGGCCACACCATGGAGCATAGAACTCTATCAGCACATCCTGGTTCTCATCACCAACCACCTAATTGATCATGTTATCGAAGGATGACAAATGAAGGACGCGAATCTATTCACACTCGATTACCCAGCAAAACGATGTTACTAAAACGCATACCTTGTCAAAGTTGGAAGCAACCAACGTGCGAACTGGGCCCTTGTCATCTCGTGGTAATGGCGCCGACTTCACAAATGGCTTGATCTTTCCTGAAAATGTGCAATAACATACGATTCAAGCATAGCAAGCATGAGCTAGAACTTCGTGAATTATTGCCACCAACCGGCACTGATCTTCTTCATGAATTGTTCAAAGTTCTCATCAAACTCTCCATCAAACTGAGTGGGATCCATAGGATATTTCTTTCCATCATATCCGAATACAACAACGTTCTGCTCCAGCCCAGAGTCACCTGAGAAGAAAATATGTGTACACAACTAACAGTATTCTATGTATATACATACCAATGTTTGAATTTCAGTTGGATATTCAATAAGAAGATTAAATGCATACTAACACAACTTCGATGTGTAATCTAGCTTCTTGGGCAGAGAATTCAACGAACGTTTTCTCTGATTCGCAAAATGTCCAACAGGCGAAATGTCTGAAACCTACCCTCAAACACTGCACAATGTAAGGATCCAGACGCTACTGTTTCAATATACATAAGTAGTTGTCCCTCTAATCGAACAACCCACAATGTCCTATGAAGGATTTTGAACGGGAGACAGGAGGAGATATGGTTTGTATCTAAACTAGAGGAAGCCGCGAAGTAGCGTTTACCTCGCTATCTTGGGAGCGGAGCGGTTGTTTCTCCATTACTACCATTGTGTTTTCTTGGAAACGTTAGCTCTACTTTCATGATAAAGCAATCACAGCAACGTCGCGGCTACCGCCCATCCAGCAATCGACGATATATGGTATCGAAGAATTCCCCATGATATCCCCTTCTCTATCTATTCATCGGTGTACGCTATTTCGACTAAATTGTGGTGCGCGCGAAGCGCGCACCAGGATTCGGCTTTCATCTCTTCCCGCGCGGATGCCCTACAATGAGATCACCTATTCATACCGTCACCAGAGGTATGAACTGTACACCATCGATGCGCTGCAAGAAATCACATATGTGTGCAACTTTTCATCCCAACTGGTCCCTGCTTTCTAAAGTTATGACCTCTCAACGTACGCAAAAACGTTCTCCACCACCGCCTCCGCCTCCGCCTCTCCGCCTCCGCCTCAGCCACTGCCTTCTGCCTCCGCCTCCGCCACCGCCACCGCCACCGCCACCGCCTCCGCCTCCGCCTCCGCCTCCGCCTGCCGCTCCCTCCGCCTCCGCCCCCGCCCCGCCCCCGCCCCCCCCGCCCCTCCGCCTCCGCCTCCGCCTCCGCCTTCCGCCTCCGCCTCCGCCTCCGCCTCCGCCTCCGCCTCCGCCTCCACCTCCGTCCGTCGAAAACCATTTTTTGTAAGGCGTGGACCAATCGCTCGAAAATTTGTGACCTAGGTAATCGGCCACACGGGAATGACGAAAATAATTGGCAGAACTCACCATAATGACTTCTGGGCCCCTAACGGCCGTTTCAAACTCGGAAACCGGCCTCTCAAGATTAGCTTATGAAAATGGTGGGTTTTTCGTTATCAGTCATTGTTTTCTGAGACTCCATATAGATACCTTGCTCTCCGGGGTGGTGTACTTTAAACGCCCGGCTCGGAAGAGGACGCTGTGCGGGATTGATGTACTTGACCGCGGCGCGTATTCGTTCCAAGCGCCCCATCGATAAGAAGGCGTCGCAGGGTGTGCTGACGTGTCGGTTGACTATGTGAGACCTCAGTAGGGATGTGCAGGATGCTGTAGAATGTATACAGGGCCTCAGTGGGAGTATGCAGGACATCATCGAACGAGTGCAGGACCTTAGTAGGAGTGTTCAGTACATCATGGAACCTGTGCAGGACCTCAGTAGGAGTGTGCAGGACATCATGGAACGTGTGCAAGACCTTAGTAGGAGTGTGCAGGACATCATGGAACGTGTGCTGGACCGTAGTAGGAGCGGGCAGGACGTCGTAGAATGTGTGCAGGACCTCAGTAGGAGTGTGCAGGACATCATGGAACCTGTGCAGGATCCCAGTATGGGTGTGCAGGACGTCGTAGAATGTGTGCAGGACCTCAGTAGGAGTGTTCAGTACATCATGGAACCTGTGCAGGACCTCAGTAGGAGTGTGCAGGACATCATGGAACGTGTGCAAGACCTTAGTAGGAGTGTGCAGGACATCATGGAACGTGTGCTGGACCGTAGTAGGAGCGGGCAGGACGTCGTAGAATGTGTGCAGGACCTTAGTAGGAGTGTGCAGGACATCATGGAACGTGTGCAAGACCTTAGCAGAAGTGTGCAGAACATCATGGGACCTGTGCGGCACCTCAGTGGGAGTGTGCAGGACATCACGGAACGTGTGCAAGACCTAAGTAGGAGTGTTCAGGACATCATGGAACCTGTGCAGGATCCCAGTATGGGTGTGCAGGACGTCGTAGAATGTGTGCAGGACCTCAGTAGGAGTGTGCAGGACATCATGGGACCTGTGCAGGACCTCATTAGGAGTGTGCAGGACATCATGGAACGTGTGCTGGACCGTAGTAGGAGTGGGAAGGACATCATGGGCCGTGTGCAGGACCCCAGTAGGGGTGTGCAGGACGTCATAGAATGTGTGCAGGACCTCAGTAGGAGTGTGCAGGTTATCATGGAACGTGTGCAAGACCTTAGTAGGAGTCTGCAGGACATCATGGAACGTGTGCAAGACCTTAGTAGGAGTGTGCAGGACATCATGGGACCTGTGCAGGACCTCAGTAGGAGTGTGCAGGACATCATGGAACGTGTGTTGGACCGTAGTAGGAGCGGGCAGGACGTCGTAGAATGTGTGCAGGACCTCAGTAGGAGTGTGCAGGACATCATGGAACGTGTGCAAGACCTTATTAGAAGTGTGCAGAACATCATGGGACCTGTGCGGGACCTCAGTGGGAGTGTGCAGGACATCACGGAACGTGTGCAAGACCTTAGTAGGGGTGTGCAGGACGTCGTAGAATGTGTGTAGGACCTCAGTAGGAGTGTGCAGGACATCATGGAACGTGTGCAAGACCTTAGTAGGGGTGTGCAGAACATCATGGAACGTGTGCAGGACCGTAGTAGGAGTGGGCAGGACATCATGGGCCGTGTGCAGGACCCCAGTAGGGGTGTGCAGGACGTCGTAGAATGTGTGCAGGACATCATGGGACCTGTGCAGGACCTCAGTAGGAGTGTGCAGAACATCATGGAACGTGTGCAAGACCTTAGTAGGAGTGTGCAGGACATCATGGGACCTGTGCAGGACCTCAGTAGGAGTGTGCAGGACATCATGGAACGTGTGCTGGACCGTAGTAGGAGTGGGAAGGACATCATGGGCCGTGTGCAGGACCCCAGTAGGAGTCTGCAGGACATCATGGAACGTGTGCAAGACCTTAGTAGGAGTGTGCAGGACATCATGGGACCTGGGCAGGGCCTCAGGAGGAGTGTGCAGGAGAGCATGGAACGTGTGCTGGACCGTAGTAGGAGCGGGCAGGACGTCGTAGAATGTGTGCAGGACCTCAGTAGGAAAATGCAGGACATCATGGAACGTGTGCAAGACCTTAGTAGAAGTGTGCAGAACATCATGGGACCTGTGCGGGACCTCAGTGGGAGTGTGCAGGACATCACGGAACGTGTGCAAGACCTTAGTAGGGATGTGCAGGACGTCGTAGAATGTGTGCAGGACCCCAGTAGGAGTGTACAGGACATCATGGAACGTGTGCAAGACCTTAGTAGGAGTATGCAGGACATCATCGAACGTGTGCAGGACCGTAGTAGGAGTGGGCAGGACATCATGGGCCGTGTGCAGGACCCCAGTACGGGTGTGCAGGACGTCGTAGAATGTCTGCAGGACATCATGGGACCTGTGCGGGACCTCAGTAGGAGTGTGCAGAACATCATGGAACGTGTGCAAGACCTTAGTAGGAGTGTGCAGGACATCATGGGACCTGTGCAGGACCTCAGTAGGAGTCTGCAGGACATCATGGAACGTGTGCAAGACCTTAGTAGGAGTGTGCAGGACATCATGGGACCTGTGCAGGACCTCAGTAGGAGTGTGCAGGACATCATGGAACGTGTGCTGGACCGTAGTAGGAGCGGGCAGGACGTCGTAGAATGTGTGCAGGACCTCAGTAGGAAAATGCAGGACATCATGGAACGTGTGCAAGACCTTAGTAGAAGTGTGCAGAACATCATGGGACCTGTGCGGGACCTCAGTGGGAGTGTGCAGGACATCACGGAACGTGTGCAAGACCTTAGTAGGGATGTGCAGGACGTCGTAGAATGTGTGTAGGACCTCAGTAGGAGTGTGCAGGACATCATGGAACGTGTGCAAGACCTTAGTAGGGGTGTGCAGAACATCATGGAACGTGTGCAGGACCGTAGTAGGAGTGGGCAGGACATCATGGGCCGTGTGCAGGACCCCAGTAGGGGTGTGCAGGACATCATGGAACGTGTGCAAGACCTCCAGTAGGAGTGTGCAGGACATTATGGGACCTGTGCAGGACCTGAGTAGGAGTGTGCAGAACATCATGGAACGTGTGCAAGACCTTAGTAGGAGTGTGCAGGACATCATGGGACCTGTGCAGGACCTCAGTAGGAGTGTGCAGGAAATCATGGAACGTGTGCTGGACCGTAGTAGGAGTGGGCAGGACATCATGGGCCGTGTGCAGGACCCCAGTAGGGGTGTGCAGGACGTCGTAGAATGTGCGCAGGACCTCAGTAGGAGTGTGCAGGACATCAGGGAACGTGTGCAAGACCTCAGTAGGAGTGTGCAGGACATCATGGGACCTGTACAGGACCTCAGTAGGAGTGTGCAGGACATCATGGAACGTGTGCAAGACCTTAGTAGGAGTGTGCAGGACATCATGGGACCTGTGCAGGACCTCAGTAGGACTGTGCAGGACATCACGGAACGTTTGCAAGACCTTAGTAAGAGTGTGCAGGACATCATGGAACGTGTGCAAGGCCTTAGTAGGAGTGTTCAGGACATCATGGAACCTGTGCAGGATCCCAGTACGGGGTGTGCAGGACGTCGTAGAATGTGTGCAGGACCTCAGTAGGAGTATGCAGGACATTATGGGAACGTGTGCAGGACCCCAGTAGAAGTGTGCAGGACATCATGGAACGTGTGCAGGACCGTCAGTAGGAGTGTGCAGGACATCATGGAGCCGTGTGCAGGACCCCAGTAGGGGTGTGCAGGACATCGTATGGAATATGTGCAGGACCTTAGTAGGGTGTGCAGGACGTCATGGGAAGGTGTGTGCAGGACCTCAGTAGGAGTGTGCAGGACATGATGGAACCTGTGCAAGACCTTAGTAGGAGTGTGTGCAGAACATCATGGAACGTGTGCAGGACCGTAGTAGGAGTGGGCAGGACATCATGGGCCGTGTGCAGGACCCCAGTAGGGGTGTGCAGGACGTCGTAGAATGTGTGCAGGACATCATGGGACCTGTGCAGGACCTCAGTAGGAGTGTGCAGAACATCATGGGACCTGTGCAGGACCTCAGTAGGAGTGTGCAGGACATCATGGAACGTGTGCTGGACCGTAGTAGGAGTGGGCCAGGACATCATGGGCCGTGTGCAGGACCCCAGTAGGGGTGTGCAGGACGTCGTAGAATATTGTGCAGGACCTCAGTAAAGTGTGCAGGTCATCATGGAACGTGTGCAAGACCTCAGTAGGAGTGTGCAGGACATCATGGAACGTGTGCAAGACCCAGTAGAGTGTGCAGGACATCATGGGACCTGTGCAGGACCTCAGTAGGAGTGTGCAGGACATCATGGAACGTGTGCAAGACCTTAGTAGGCGTGTGTAGGACATCATGGGCTGTGTGCAGGACCCCAGTGGGGGTGTGCAGGACGTCGTAGAATGTGTGTAGGACCTCAGTAGGAGTGTGCAGAACATCATGGAACGTGTGCACGACCTTAGTAGGAGTGTGCAGGACATCATGGAACGTGTGCAGGACCTTAGTAGGAGTGGGCAGGACATCATGGGACCTGTGCAGGACCTCAGTAGGAGTGTGCAGGACATCATGGAACGTGTGCAAGGCCTTAGTAGGAGTGTGCAGGACATCATGGAACGTGTGCAAAACCTTAGTAGGAGTGTGCAGGACATCATGGAACCTGTGCAGGATCCCAGTAGGGGTGTGCAGGACATCATGGAATGTGTGCAGGACCTCAGTAGGGAGTATGCAGGACATCATGGAACGTGTGCAGGACCTTAGTAGGGGTGTGCAGGACATCATGGAACGTGTGCAGGACCGTAGTAGGAGTGTGCAGGACATCATGGGCCGTGTGCAGGACCCAGTAGGGTGTGCAGGACGTCGTAGAATGTGTGCAGGACCTCCCAGTAGGAGTGTGCAGGACGTCATGGAACGTGTGCAGACCTCAGTAGGAAGTGTGCAGGACATCATGGAACGTGTGCAAGGACCTCAGGTAGGAGTGTGCAGAACATCATGGAACGTGCAAGACCGTAGTAGGGAGTGTGCAGGACATCATGGGCCCTGTGCAGGACCCCAGTAGGAGTGTGCAGGACATCATGGGACCTGTGCAGGACCTCAGTAGGGAGTGTGCAGGACATCATGGAACGTGTGCAGGACCTCAGTAGGAGTTTGCAGGACATCATGGAACGTGTGCTGGACCGTAGGAGTGGGCAGGACATCATGGGCCGTGTGCAGGACCCCAGTAGGGGTGTGCAGGACGTCGTAGAATGTGTGCAGGACCTCAGTAGGAGTGTGCAGGACATCATGGAACGTGTGCAAGACCTCAGTAGGAGTGTGCAGGACATCATGGAACGTGTGCAAGACCTTAGTAGGAGTGTGCAGGACATCATGGGACCTGTGCAGGACCTCAGTAGGAGTGTGCAGGACATCATGTAACGTGTGCAAGACCTTAGTAGGCGTGTGCAGGACATCATGGGCCGTGTGCAGGACCCCAGTAGGGGTGTGCAGGACGTCGTAGAATGTGTGCAGGACCTCAGTAGGAGTGTGCAGGACGTCGTAGAATGTGTGCAGGACCTCAGTAGGAGTGTGCAGGACATCATGGGACCTGTACAGGACCTCAGTAGGAGTGTGCAGGACATCATGGAACGTGTGCAAGACCTTAGTAGGAGTGTGCAGGACATCATGGGACCTGTGCAGGACCTCAGTAGGACTGTGCAGGACATCACGGAACGTTTGCAAGACCTTAGTAAGAGTGTGCAGGACATCATGGAACGTGTGCAAGGCCTTAGTAGGAGTGTTCAGGACATCATGGAACCTGTGCAGGATCCCAGTACGGGGTGTGCAGGACGTCGTAGAATGTGTGCAGGACCTCAGTAGGAGTATGCAGGACATTATGGAACGTGTGCAAGACCTTAGTAGAAGTGTGCAGGACATCATGGAACGTGTGCAGGACCGTAGTAGGAGTGGGCAGGACATCATGGGCCGTGTGCAGGACCCCAGTAGGGGTGTGCAGGACGTCGTAGAATGTGTGCAGGACCTTAGTAGGGGTGTGCAGGACGTCGTAGAATGTGTGTAGGACCTCAGTAGGAGTGTGCAGGACATGATGGAACGTGTGCAAGACCTTAGTAGGAGTGTGCAGAACATCATGGAACGTGTGCAGGACCGTAGTAGGAGTGGGCAGGACATCATGGGCCGTGTGCAGGACCCCAGTAGGGGTGTGCAGGACGTCGTAGAATGTGTGCAGGACATCATGGGACCTGTGCAGGACCCCAGTAGGAGTGTGCAGGACATCATGGGACCTGTGCAGGACCTCAGTAGGAGTGTGCAGGACATCATGGAACGTGTGCAGGACCGTAGTAGGAGTGGGCAGGACATCATGGGCCGTGTGCAGGACCCCAGTAGGGGTGTGCAGGACGTCGTAGAATGTCTGCAGGACCTCAGTAGGAGTGTGCAGGACACCATGGAACCTGTGCAGGACCTCAGTAGGAGTGTGAAGGACATCATGGAACGTGTGCGGGACCGTAGTAGGAGTGGGCAGGACATCATGGGACCTATGCAGGACCTCAGTAGGAGTGTGCAGGACATCACGGAACGTGTGCAGGACATCATGGGACTTGTGCAGAACCTCAGTAGGAGTGTGCAGGACATCATGGAACGTCTGCAAGACCTTAGTAGGAGTGTGCAGGACATCATGGGACCTGTGCAGGACCTCAGTAGGAGTGTGCAGGACATCATTGAACGTGTGCGGGACCTTAGTAGTGTAGTGTGCAGGACATCATGGAACAAGTGCAAGACCTTAGTAGGAGTGTGCAGGAAATCATGGAACCTGTGCAGGATCCCAGTAGGGTGTGCAGGACGTCGTAGAATGTGTGCAGGACCTCAGTAGGAGTGTGCAGGACATCATGGAACGTGTGCAAGACCTTAGTAGGAGTGTGCAGGGACATCATGGAACGTGTGCAGGACCGTAGTACGAGTGTGCAGGGACATCATGGAACGTGTGCAAGACTCTCAGTAGGGGTGTGGAATGTGTGCAGGACCTCAGTAGGAGTGTGCAGGACGTCATAATGTGTGCAGGACCTCAGTAGAAGTGTGCAGGTCATCATGGAACGTGTGCAAGACCTCAGTAGGAGTGTGCAGGACATCATGGAACGTGTGCAAGACCTTAGTAGGAGTGTGCAGGACATCATGGGACCTGTGCAGGACCTCAGTAGGAGTGTGCAGGACATCATGTAACGTGTGCAAGACCTCAGTAGGCGTGTGCAGGACATCATGGGACTTCTGTGCAGGACCCCAGTAGGGGTGTGCAGGACGTCGTAGAACCTGTGCAGGACCTCAGTAGGAGTGTGCAGGACATCATGGAACGTGTGCAAGACCTTAGTATAAATGTGCAGAACATCATGGAACCTGTGCAGGACCTCAGTAGGAGGTGCAGGACATCACGGAACGTGTGCAGGGACCTTAGTAGGAGTGTGCAGGACATCATGGAACGTGTGCAAGACTCTTAAGTAGAGTGTGCAGGACATCATGGAACCTGTGCAGGATCCCAGTACGGGTGTGCAGGACGTCGTAGAATGTGTGCAGGACCTCAGTAGGAGTATGCAGGACATCATGGAACGTGTGCGAGACCTTAGTAGAAGTGTGCAGGACATCATGTAACGTGTGCAAGACCTTAGTAGGCGTGTGCAGGACATCATGGGCCGTGTGCAGGACCCCAGTAGGGGTGTGCAGGACGTCGTAGAATGTGTGCAGGACCTCAGTAGGAGTGTGCAGGACATCATGGAACGTGTGCAAGACCTCAGTAGGAGTGTGCAGGACATCATGGGACCTGTACAGGACCTCAGTAGGAGTGTGCAGGACATCATGGAACGTGTGCAAGACCTTAGTAGGAGTGTGCAGGACATCATGGGACCTGTGCAGGACCTCAGTAGGACTGTGCAGGACATCACGGAACGTTTGCAAGACCTTAGTAAGAGTGTGCAGGACATCATGGAACGTGTGCAAGGCCTTAGTAGGAGTGTTCAGGACATCATGGAACCTGTGCAGGATCCCAGTACGGGGTGTGCAGGACGTCGTAGAATGTGTGCAGGACCTCAGTAGGAGTATGCAGGACATCATGGAACGTGTGCGAGACCTTAGTAGAAGTGTGCAGGACATCATGGAACGTGTGCAGGACCGTAGTAGGAGTGGGCAGGACATCATGGGCCGTGTGCAGGACCCCAGTAGGGGTGTGCAGGACGTCGTAGAATGTGTGCAGGACCTTAGTAGGGGTGTGCAGGACGTCGTAGAATGTGTGTAGGACCTCAGTAGGAGTGTGCAGGACATGATGGAACGTGTGCAAGACCTTAGTAGGAGTGTGCAGAACATCATGGAACGTGTGCAGGACCGTAGTAGGAGTGGGCAGGACATCATGGGCCGTGTGCAGGACCCCAGTAGGGGTGTGCAGGACGTCGTAGAATGTGTGCAGGACATCATGGGACCTGTGCAGGACCTCAGTAGGAGTGTGCAGAACATCATGGGACCTGTGCAGGACCTCAGTAGGAGTGTGCAGGACATCATGGAACGTGTGCTGGACCGTAGTAGGAGTGGGCAGGACATCATGGGCCGTGTGCAGGACCCCAGTAGGGGTGTGCAGGACGTCGTAGAATGTGTGCAGGACCTCAGTAGAAGTGTGCAGGTCATCATGGAACGTGTGCAAGACCTCAGTAGGAGTGTGCAGGACATCATGGAACGTGTGCAAGACCTTAGTAGGAGTGTGCAGGACATCATGGGACCTGTGCAGGACCTCAGTAGGAGTGTGCAGGACATCATGTAACGTGTGCAAGACCTTAGTAGGCGTGTGCAGGACATCATGGGACTTGTGCAGGACCCCAGTAGGGGTGTGCAGGACGTCGTAGAATGTGTGCAGGACCTCAGTAGGAGTGTGCAGGACATCATGGAACGTGTGCAAGACCTTAGTATAAATGTGCAGAACATCATGGGACCTGTGCAGGACCTCAGTAGGAGTGTGCAGGACATCACGGAACGTGTGCTAGACCTTAGTAGGAGTGTGCAGGACATCATGGAACAAGTGCAAGACCTTAGTAGGAGTGTTCAGGAAATCATGGAACCTGTGCAGGATCCCAGTAGGGGTGTGCAGGACGCCGTAGAATGTGTGCAGGACCTCAGTAGGAGTGTGCAGGACATCATGGAACGTGTGCAAGACCTTAGTAGGAGTGTGCAGGACATCATGGAACGTGTGCAGGACCGTAGTACGAGTGGGCAGGACATCATGGAACGTGTGCAAGACCTCAGTAGGGGTGTGCAGGACGTCTAGAATGTGTGCAGGACCTCAGTAGGAGTGAGCAGGACATCATGGAACGTGTGCAAGATCTTAGTAGGAGTGTGCGGGATGTGGTAGAATGTGTGCAGGACCTCAGTAGGAGTGTGCAGGACATCAAGGAACTTGTGCACGACCCCAGAAGGGGTGTACAGGACGTCGTAGAATGTGGGCAGGATCTCAGTAGGAGAGTGCAGGACATCATGGAACGTGTGCAGGACCTTAGTAGGAGTGTGCAGAACATCAAAGGACGTGCGCAGGACCTCAGTTTAATGACCAGGACACCGTATGCAAGTCATGCCTCCGAATCAACAAGAGCGATAGGTAAGTGCGCCAGAACAAGGCTATCGTAATTTCACTCGAGTTCTCTCTAAAATTTTCTAAGTTCTGACTCCGGATTCGCTACATCTTCACCACCGGTGGTGTTGTTTTTCTGCTTTGTAGTCCAGGCAGATCCTCAACTGCTGAACTCTGGAGAAGGACTGTGTGTGTATCAAGACACACCGCTCTTCACTTCTTTTATACTTTATCATTGATCAATTGGGTATCATCAAATTTGTTTACGAGAGCCGAATAACATCATTCCTAAGATTACGGTAGTCCACTTCTGGTGCACTTAACTATCGTTCGCGCTGGAAATCAATTTCCATTTTTCAGGCTCAATTTCATGACTGAGCCCGGTAGACCACACTGGTAAACTTTGGTGCGTCAAAAACGTTGGACGATGAGGTTGGAAGGCGTCAAAGATTAATATCCGCCACCAATTCTCACCAGTCATCTAGCACTTTTTCCTAGAATGTTGGTGCGACCGTAAGACAACAGAAAAAATAGTTACGGCACGAACTCCACATGCAGAAAAACTCCGAAAATAATTTTGGCGCGAAATTCAAATTCTTATTTACAATGTGTTCCGATTGACTTTTCTTTACAAATGAAGGTTTTCATGGGCCCCTTCAACATTTTCGTTCACTAGAGGGGCCAAGCTACGCAGAAACATGAAAAAATAATATACGGTTTTCTGCGCGTACGATGCCTTTAACTATCGTTCTTGTTCCGAATCAGACATATGGGCCGGCGCAGACGAGCCACATCAGCATGAACCGGTTAAGTTTGGCTAGAGCCGCTGTCCCTGGGTCTATCCTAGACGTGGTGGGGCCACCCAAGATTTACTGGGACATGTGCAGGACCTCAGTAGAGATTTGCGGAAGGTCGTATAATTTGTGCAGAACCTCGGAGTCAAATCACGTCACAAATGGTCTCCGGCATGAAAATGATAAAAAACTAATTATCAACCTACACTGTTGAATTGTTGGTTGCCTCATAGGATAGAAATAAGGTGAACAAATGTTGTCCTCTCTATCTCAGTGAAGCTTTCATTAAGGGTACTAGACCTTCCGTTATTTAATGAACATCACGAAAACAAAGTGTTACAGATGGTTCAATGGCTTTTCTCAGAAAAATTGTGGTGCGCGCGAAGCGCGCACCAGGATTTGGCTTTGATCTCTTCCCGCGCGGATGCCCTACAATGAGATCACCTAATCATACCGTCACCAGAGGTATGAACTGTACACCATTCGATGCGCTGCAAAAAGTTACATATGTGTGCACCTTTTCATCCTAACTGGTCCCCGCTTTCTAAAGTTACGACCTCTCAAAGTACGCAAAAACGTTCTCCCCCACCGCCTCCACCTCCGTCCGTCGAAAACCATTGCAACGGGAATGCCGGAAATAATTGGCAGAACTCACCATAATGACTTCTGGGCCCCTAACGGGCGATTCAAACTCGGTAACCGGCCTCTCAAGATTAGTTTATGAAAATGATGGGGTTTTTCGTTATCAGTCATTGTTTTCTTACCCCCCTTTCATACCTCGAGAACGGCGAAAAAAATCGCAGAAATCCGCGAAAAAAATCGCTGAAATCCGCGATTCTTGTCGCTGTTATTACGGATTTCCCTAGAAACAGGCTAATCGTGCGAGGACCATCTGACATAACGGGTAGGGACGCAGAGGGATCTTTCTTGTATTGAAGGGGATGGATTTCGTTCACTTTCTGAGAGAGGTTTGCACTCAGTAATTGCGCCTTCTCCTGTTTGGGAATGCTCCGTCCAATGCGACAAGACTTCAGAATTAGATTTCTGGCCACCGCACGGAATGAATAGTGTTGCAAGAAGTGAGCAGGATTTTCTGGGAATTGTGCAGGACGTTATTGAAGATGCGCAGGACTTCAGTGGAAGTGTGCAGGACTTCAGTGGGAGTGTGCAGGACTTCGGGGGGAGTGTGCAGGAAGTGATAGAAAGTAAGCGGGACACCCGTGGGAATGTGCAGGACGTGATAGAAAGTGTGCAGGACACCAGTGGGAGTGTGCAGGATTTAGGGGGGAGTGTGCAGGACGTCATAGAAAGTGTGCAGGATTTTAGTGGGAGCGTGCAGGAAGTGATAGAAAGTGTGCAGGACTTTAGTAGGAGTGTGCAGGACTTTAGAGGGAGTGTGCAGGACTTTAGTGGGAGCGTGCAGGAAGGGATAGAAAGTGTGCAGGACACCAGTGGGAGTGTGCAGGACGTCATAGAAAGTGTGCAGGACACCAGTGGGAGTGTGCAGGACGTGAGAGAAAGTGTGCAGGACTTCAGTGGGAGTGTGCAGGATTTAGGGGGAGTGTGCAGGACGTGATAGAAAGTGTGCAGGACTTTAGTGGGAGTGTGCAGGAAGTGATAGAAAGTGTGTAGGACTTCAGTGGGAGTGTCAGATGAACGACAACAGGAACCTGAATAACAAGCTGCACGTCTTACTGCTGCGGGCTGTCCAGTAAATCGCAGCGGAAGCAGACTTGTGCACACTCTCCGAGCTGTCCTGCACGAGTATTGGGATCAGAATGTCATTTTTCCTAGATTCTTGGACCGGGCATTGCATTTGTTCATCTACAGTCTGTACGCATCGCATTGATACTGGCACGGATCGCACTGATGTGTTATAATATATGTGCACCTAGTTTGCGTCAACGCGAAATATGAATCGCAAAGTACGACTGCAATCCGTGCCCAGTGTAGGAGGATAAACGCAATACACGGTCCGAGAATCCAAAAATATGATGTTGTTATCCCAATACTCGTACAGGACTGCTCGGAGAGTCCGCAGAAGTTTGATGCCGCTGCGCAGCACCAGATAGCACGGAGCAGAAAGGCGTGCATGCTGTTGCCAGGTTTCTGTTTCTGCCCATCTGCGCACTCCCACTGACGTCCCGCACACTCTCCCTAAAGTCTTGCACACTCTCACTGAAGTCTTGCACACTCCCCCTAAAGTCCTGCACACTCCCCTAAAGTTCTAAACACCCCCACTGATGTACTGAGCACTTTCTATGACGTCCTGCACACTCACACTGATGTCCTGCGCATTTCCTGTGACGTCCTGCACACTCCCTCTGAAGTCCTGCACACTCTCCCTAAAGTCCTGCACACTCCCACTGAAGCCCTGCACACTTTCTGTGGTGTCCTGCATACCCCCACTGCTGTCCTGCGCACTTTCTATGGTGTCCTGCACACCCCCACTGAAGTCCTGCGCACTTTCTATGACGTCCTGCACACCCCCGCTGAAGTCCTGCGCACTTTCTATGACGTCCTGCACACTCCCTTAAAGTCCTGCACACTCCCACTGAAGTCCTGCACACTCCCACTGATGTCCTGCACACTTTCTGTGGTGTCCTGCATACCCCCACTGCTGTCCTGCGCACTTTCTATGACGTCCTGCACACTTCCATTGGTGTCGTGCACACTTTCTATCACGTCCTGTACACTCCCACTGATGTCCTGCACACTTTGTGTGGTGTCCTGCACACTCCCACTGATGACCTGCACACTTTGTGTGGTGTCCTGCACACTCCCACTGATGTCCTGCACACTTTGTGTGGTGTCCTGCACACTCCCACTGATGTCCTGCGCACTTTGTGTGGTGTCCTGCACACTCCCACTGATGTCCTGCGCACTTTCTATGACGTCCTGCACACTGCCCCCAAAGTTCTGCACACTCCCACTGAAGTCCTGAGCACTATTATACACAATACTCTATGCGAGCTTGAAGGCAGTGTTCACGATAATCTTCGATTTTGAGATTAATCGCTAAATTGATTGTTCGGCCCCCGAGTAGAACTGAAATGACGAAGAAACCGAGAAAAACGCCCCAGAAGGGCACGGAACCCTTTACTCTCACCCAGCCCCTTTACTCTCAGTGGAACTGTTTGTTGTGACAATGAATTCTTTTAGGGACCCGTCCCTTGCGATTCTCTACTCTCTCCTGCTGCGTCCTTTCCTTCGCACCCTAACTAATACTGTTTAGTAAATAATCTTCCATTTTTTGATTAGCCTCATTTTTTACCGGTGACAACCACCGTGAACATGTTAATCCAACCGGAAAACTAGTCCTGGGCAGAGAATAGTATCACTGAAACAAGACGAATTAGTGCGTTTTTCGCCGTTTCTTCGTAATTTTGGTAACACTTGGTTGCCAACGCATTGTTTCGAGTGGAAAACTCGGTAAAGAAAATCAACGTGAACACTGCCTTTAACAAAAATATGCTGCTAATAACTTCTCTAGGATGACGCTGTAGCGACAAGAATCATCTCAACCATTCTACTCGCAAATCCTCAAGCTGCGAAAAAAATCGCTCAAAATTTTTCGATGAATTCGATAAAACAACTGTGAGCGAAATTTATCGCTGCAATCCGCGTCAAAAATCGCAGCTTGAGTGTGCGATTTTTTTCGCCAGCGATGAAATTCGCGATACTCTGGTATGCTTAAAGGCAGTGTTCACGATGATTTTCGTTCCCGAGTTTTCCACTCAAAACAAAGCGTTGGCCATCGAGTGTTACAGAAATTACGAAGAAACGGTGAGAAACGCACTAAAATGTCATATTTCAGTGACATTACTCTCTGGCCTGGACTAGTTGTCCAGTTGTATGAACATGTTCACGGTGGTTGTCACCGGTGAAAAATTGGGTCAGTCGGAAATGGAAGAATATTTCAGGCAAAATAGTACCAGTTAGGGTCCGAAGAAAAGAACGGAGCAACAGCAAGCAAATAATTGTGAGTGACGGGCCCACAAATGATTTCGTTGTCACGACGAACAGTTCCTGTGAGAGTAAAGAGGTGGGGTGAGAGTAAAGTATTTCGTGACCTTCTCGTGCATTTTTCTCGATTCCTTCGTCATTTTTATTCTACCCGGGGGCCAAACAATCGGTTCAGCTATTAATCTCAGAATCGAAGATTATCGTGAACACTGCCTTTAACCATTGCAGATCTGCGATTTTTTTAGCAGCTTTCGAAGTATGAAAGGGGGTCAGACTCCATATAAAAACCTTGCTCTCTAGGGTGGTGTATTTTAAACGTCCGGCGCTGTGCGGATGTTCTTGAGCGCAGCGCGTAATCGTTACATGCGCACCATCAATAAGAAGGCATCGTAGGATGTGCTGAAGTTTCGGTTTACTATGCAAGACCGCAGTAGGAGCATGCAGGACGTCATTGAACTACAGCAGGACCTCAGTAGGAGTGTACAGGACATTAAGGAACTTGTGCAGGATCCCAGTAGGGGCGTGCAGGACGTCGCAGAATGCGTGCAGGACCTCAGTAGGAAAGTGCAGAAAATTATGGAACGTGTGCAGGACCCCACTAGGCAAGAGCAGGACGTCATGGAATGTGTACAGGACCTCAGTAAAAGTGTGCAGGACATCATGGAATGTGTGCAGGACGTCATGGAACGTGTGCAGGACCCTAGTAGAAAAGTGCAGGACGTCATGGAATGTGTGCAGGACATCAGTGGGAGTGTGCAGAACATCATGAAGCGTGTGCAGGAACACTGTAAGGATGAGCAGCACGTCATGGAATGTGTGCTGGATCTCAGTAGGGTGCAGGACATCAAGGGACAAGCGCATGACCTCAGTTTAATGTTCAGGACACCGTATGCAAGCCATGCCTCCGAATCAACAAGAACGATAGTTAAGTGCGCCAGAACATAGCTACCTTAATATCACTCGAGTTGGCTCTAAAAGTTCTGACTCCGAGTTCGCTACATCTTCCCCACCGGTAGTGCTGTTTTCCTGCTTTGTAGTCCAGGTCCAGGCAGATTCTCAACTGCTGACCTCTGGAGAAGGACTGTGAGTGAATCAAGACACACCACTCTCCTTTTCTTTTATACTTTACCCTTGATCACTTGGATATCATCAAATTTGTTTACGAGAGCCGAATAACATTATTCCCAAGATTACGGTAGTCCTCTTCTAGCGCACTTAACTATCGTTGTTCCGAATCAGACATACGGGCCGGCGCAGACGAGCCACATCAGCATGAGCCGGTGAAGTTTGGCTAGAGCGGCCGACCCTGGGGCTGTCCAACTCTGCCAAGTCGAGACTTGATGCTTCGGGGAAAGCGGCCTTTATCACGCTCTGTTATCATTAGGCATCAAATTCACCCTTAGGCCCCGGTCATAGTTGGATGAGCCGACGTATCCAGCCCGGTCGATACATACGGAATGCATTGGAAATGGGATGCAAAAATCACTCGGTGTATCCTCTAGACAGGTGCAATCCTGTTGGCCACGTAATCATCGTCATATCTAGTTGGATACACCGAGAGATTTTCTCAACCTCACTCCATCATTTTAAACATACGTATCGACCGGGTGGGTGTTGGGGGGTGTTGGGGCGTGCGGGGGGGGGGGGTGTTGGGGGGTGCGGGGGGCTACAGATGCAAATAGCACCAACTCTGACCGGGGCCTTAGCGCCTTCATCAAAGCGTATCCGCGCAAAGGGTGAATTTGCTGAGCGGTCGGATATCAGTCAGCCCAAAGAGTGAAAATACCGCCAGCGCCAACATGTTAATGCATATCAGTTGTTGAGCGGCTGGATATCAATCAGCGCAAAGGGTGAAATTACCGCCGTTGCTGGCATCTCAGAAATTTCTACACCAGTGAAAACATCTTAGCGAAAACATGATAAAACGATTGATCACGTCCCGATGTGTTTACCATGAGCACAGCCGGTATAGAAGCCGCCTCATCTCACTAGAGTCCTCATTCGGCATTCTGATGCCGGCCCTGAAAGGTGACTTCGGGTCACTCTCCGGAGGCCAGCATGATTTTGGCTGCTGGGAGGATACAGTGGGTATCCTTACGGTGGGGGGGGCGAGTTACGCCGCGGCTCGCAGAGGGTGGCTCCTCACCGCAGACCTCGGTGAAGATTACGCCCATGTTGCGGACAAGGCGGGGCTTCTTGCGCTGTGGACCTTCAAATTCGTGAAATTTTCGAGGTAAACTCACCCATTTTCCGAGGTAATTTCACCTCATTTTCGGGGTAATTTGGACCCTCTCTCGCTGCCAGTTCGCACCATTTTCACGGGATATTCACCTCATTCTCGCCTATCCTACCGGCAAATTCACCCATAAAGTGAATTTAACGCCGCAAATTCAGACTTCATGCTGACTTGTACATGAGCATTAGGTCTCTTTTGCTTAGGCATCAAGTCTCGAATTGGAAGAGCTAGACGGAATGGGGCCACCCAAGATTTACTCATAGAAATGAAGAAAAACTCTGATAAAAGATGCCTGATACTGCGCTAACAATCATTGATTTTATAAGAGCTCTATAGAAATACTTCGACTGTTAGCCTTACCAATCGATGGCTCATTTCATTTCTGTCTTGAATGGTGGGTGCCCCCCCCCTCTAGGATAGTGCCTAGACCCTGTACAATTGGGTCATCTAAAACTCATTGCTCTTAAAGTTGGGCTCCGCAGAAAAGGTCAAGGATTTGGCTTTGCTCTAAAATGTCGTGAAATTGTTTCATTAGATTTGGCTATCAAACTGATTTCCTGGGGTCGTATTCGCCAACAACCCGCCGAGGGTAGTCGAAGGGAAGCGGAAGGGATGATACCGCGCGCGGCAGAGGATCAGATCGACCCATCTTACACGCTGTAAGATGGAAATGAACGTATTGATCGATTTTTCTATTTTTCGTTCGATTCTTTCGCATTTTTAGACTTGTTTATAGCATAAGAATATTGAAAACTAATTTCCTTTGTTGCAGAACAATAGTATAACATGTTTTACTGGGTTTTATTCGTAGTTCCAGCAAATCGGCGCATTTGAAGCTCGTGTTCTGATTTTAAAACTTTATACTTCAAATCGGTCTTTCAAATTCAATATTCACATTTAAAAAAATGAAACCTGGCAGAATAAAGATCGTTATTTTGCACACTGTCTATAATACCTGGACATAATGATGAGAGCCCGCAGCTCTCTGGATGATTAAGATGTGGCATAAATCGCTTTTCAATTTTTTTGGTAAAAATTCAATGAAATGTGCGAAAAAATAGCAAAAAATGAATATTCACAGTCAAAAATGTATAATTGTAACGAAAAAAAAAGGATCTGAGCCACCAATGAAAAGGAAACAAAAGACAGAATCACACGGAAATTGAGAAAATGAGGGTTTAAGAAATCAAAATGAATGAATCTAACGTCTCTTCCGTGCAATTTGCAATAAATTTCGCCGCGATGCTGCCAAATTTCCCGAGATGCGATGCAAAATCTTTCGGCGGACGCGAGGGAAGCCAAGGGAGGCGAGAAGAGGCCGTGGAGCGCGCGTTTTGTACTGAAATTTCACCTCGTTTACCCTTCGACTACCCGGCGGGTACCCGGCGGGTTATTGGCGAATACGACCCCTGAATGTAGTGAAATTGTTGAATCGATTTGGCTGTTGTTGGTATATGCAGATAAAATAATCATTAAATGTAGTGAAATTGTTGCAAACGGATTTGGCAGGAGCTCTATGAATTATCACAGTCAAATCACGCGTCAGAAGGGGTTTTTCTTGGAGCGCATATTGAATCAAATGAGAACAAGAATAACTTTTGCAGCAAAAACGTTTCCATACAATGTGAATCGTGAAAGCGTTGAGGACACGAAGACATAGCGTCAGTAGCTAATAAATTGTGTTAGAATTCGTTTTCATGATTTTTATCTAATCGGTGAGGGAGGGTCTGGTACCTCAGTGGAAGCTACACTGAAAAGGCAGACAAACATTTGAAAACCTTATTTCTAGTCCATAAGGCTACGTTTCGTTCAGCATTGTTGGCTGAAGATTATTTTTTTTCTTTTTGTCTTCATTCGCTCGCCAGAGGATCTTCTGACGCGTGATTTGACTGTGGTAATTCATAGAACTCCTGCCAAATCCGTTTGCAACAATTTCACTACATTTAATGATTATGTTATCTGCATATACCAACAACAGCCAAATCGATTCAACAATTTCACTACATTCAGGAAATCAGTTTGATAGCCAAATCTAATGGAACAATTTCACGACATTTTAGAGCAAAGCCAAATCCTTGACCTTTTCTGCGGAGCCCAACTTTCAGAAATTCATTTTAATTTCTTTGTTGGGCGTATTTCGATGTGCGCTAACATACGAAGATACGTTTGTTTACATACCCGTGTCTTTCTCAAGAATTGATATCCTATCTATACTCCATGGAGACCACTTTGCAAGAAGCGCCATCTCTACCAGGGCGGATGGTATAACAACCTTTCTTCGCTACAGTATACATATTTTAGTCCACTACCGCCATTACGATTTTATTCTATGCATCAATCGCGCTATTCATTTCGGTCGACAGTCATTCATCCCGTGCCTCTATGACGACGGAGCTGCATAGCTTATACCTTGGGCCAGAACGGGCTGCTGCAGCGGAGAGAGCGGATAAACATATGGATGATCCCCTAGGAAGACCTATCCTCTATTTCAGAGCCCAATTTACTCTGCTCCTTCGCGTGCTTGTGCGAACGAGGGGAGAGATAGCGAGAACGTGTGGCGGAGAAAGAGACACAGAATGCGGCCGCCGACACGCGCGATGACACAAATGAATTTCGCTCCGAAAGAGAGGGTATCCATTTTCATCGCAGCCGAGTTTGCGATTCTCCGCTTAATTTCTTCCTCAATTCCATCCGGGTCTTCTAGGAAAAACTTTCGTGCAAAAAAACCTTCAGCTCAAATGGGGCAGCGCTCTTACACGCTTCAGCACAAGAAATGCAGCGTTTTCTGCATTTCATGTGCTGAAAGAATCTTACAGCTATCATGTTTGTGTAGCCATCTTATCGCAAACGTGACTCTCAATTATTTCGATTTTTTTTTGATAAAGGGGATGGAACGCCGAGGATGGGGTTTTTTAAAGGCAGTGTCCACGATAAAAACCATGTCTGATTTTTTGGTGGAGATCGGCAGCTGCGGGGCGTAGCGGAACCCTAACGTTGAAAAAAACTGAGAAAAATGGGCTCGGAACGGTCCCCTACGGCCCCAAAGTTGGACACCCAACAGCTCGTATCCCCCAGATGCACTTTCCACGCCCACCGACGTGAACAAATGAATGCTCGAGATTGTGAGATGAGCGATGGTTTTCGATCAAAAGCCCCGTTCTTCCCTTCATTCTCAACTTCTCTCTCTACTCAGGTCAGCTCGCATACATCGGCTGCAAAAGACGGAAGTTACAAGCCTCGGACAACTCGTCCGCCATTTTTCCTTAGCTCAATATTTAAGGGACCATAACTCCGTTCCCTGAAGGTCTTGTGCGATTTCAGAGATATCATTGGAATCAGCATGAGGCCGTTTTCAAGATAGGCAAAAAGCTGAAAAACGATTTCGATCGTGAACATTGCCTTTAAAGGCAGTGTTCACGGTGAAAAAGTTGTCCGTTTTTTGGCTAAAACGTAAGCTTTGGGTCCTTCTAAGAAAATTAAGAACGGAAGTGCGACGAAAAATGGTCGGGAAGCGGGTGAAAATCTCGTGGGCCAGCCGACCCATTGGGCCACCCCGCTCAAGTCCTATAACAGTTCTCCTGAATTCGTGTTACAGCAGCAACAGATAACGAATTTTCGAATATTCCTCATCCCGAAAGGGTCTAACAACCCAGCATGTACATTAACCCCTCTTATTTTGTAACGGATTTTCGGTGCAGGAAACAGTAAGCAAAGCCACCTACCTAAAATTTTTAAGCGCGAAACCATTTTCCCGACGTCATGTTTGATGCGTTGTGCGCAATCTCCCTGCGTACAACTCATCGAACCTGACGTCGGTGAAATACACAACCAGGCACTATTATTTTTTTCATAGCTTTCTTAAGATAGTTTTTCTCCTTTATTTGATTGTTCTGTAGCGTTTTTTCCCCAATTAACCTCTTCTTAGTGGACTCACCTACCCAAAAACATCGAAAACTTTAATACGGTCCACACTCCTTCACCAGCAACAGAGCATGCTATGCCTCAACACAGTTCTCTCTGTCGAGTTTACTTTGCCGCAGAATATACATTCGCACTGTCTCAATAGGGCAAATATAGTCTAAAACTTCGCTCAGCTCATTAACTGGCATACGCACTGGACAGCATGCCAACAGAAGCACACGACGCACTCTTGAACCAGGACTCAGAAGACGGCAATGTCGTTGGTTGAATTACTCAAGTTTGCGGTACTTGGCCCCGCTCAGCCGCTGCAGCTGCGAAAAAAAGCTGGTGGCCCCCATTGATGATCAGCGCGGTCGCCCCGTCGCGTGTCGGTGCGCCAATCACATCGTGCAGCCAGTGTGCCGGCCGCGTCGCAAGCCTGTGCGCCGGCAGTAATATTCTTGGGCGTCAGGCCCAGCGGATAATAAGGGAGTTGCAGCGACAGGTGGCACACCGCCGGGCGAGAGCTTTGGGGCAAGGTCGAAACCCGACGTGGCCTTGGGCACCAAGACCTCGCAAAGTTGCAGCGAGATTGTCGTCAGCATCGCATTATTCCAATGCGTACGCCCTCATTCATTTGACGCTACATTTTCTCTGAGTAGCTGTTATTTGCTTTGACATGCTTTAAGAGTTTTGCATCTGCTCGGAAACAACTTCCAAAAAATAACGCGCTCAGAGAACTGTGAAGTGAATTTGAAATTTGCGTTCGGTAAAGTGATTGCGCCTTGAAATATGAATTTCGAGGTACCGCAAATAGTAGACGGTTTGCGGCAGCTGCATAAATCACAACTGTCGCCCGCTAGAACGAAAGAAAAACTAATAAAACTGAAAACCGTAAAACCGCAACCGGAATAAAACGGCAAAACTGTGCATTTCCAGGTATGTTAAATAATTTTTCCCTCAATTTAAAAAAAAAGTTTTTTAAAAGATCGATATCATGGGGAAATCATGAAAAGAGGCTTGAATCGAACGATGGTAGCGTTCCTCGCCAGCGATGGAAATGGTTCAGACCATTTCCCGCCGCCGCTTGCTGACGGCGTCGCTGCGGGAGTCGCTGCTATCGCGGCGGCAGAAACACTCTGCAAAGTACCAGCGTCGCTGTTCCAGCGCGACACGTCGCCGACCTCGCCCGTTGCTTGGCGCCCCCATAGTCCGTCACTGCCCTGCCTCAGCGATATTCGCCGTGATGCCACTCTGCAGAGCCCTATATTCAGTGAGGCTCGTCGCCCGGATCTTTCAGAGCCAATGGCTTATCTTAAGAACGGCTTGTCGCCCAGGTGTAGAGCAACTGCTCGACGGCGACCAACAGTCCCTATAGCGCCCGCGATAGCCGCTGCCGCGGGAAACAAAACGTCGAATTTCGGGCTCCATGGCCACTATCCCGCTGACGACGACGGCTTTCTAGCTAGGAGTTGAACGGCTTTTGGTCTCTGAGTAAAGCCCTCAGTTATGAACGAACTATGAAAACCTCATTGGAAATGAGCTACCAAAGACTTCAATATCATCCAGAGCTTGAGAATCACGAATCTACCGGGAGTTACTTGCCAATCAAAGTCAGAATACATCAGCTTCGGACACACATTTGCCAAACCATGCATTGGGAAAAAAGATCTCACCTAATCCGACATCTTTCAGTTCATCAGCAAACTCTTCTTCATCTGCAACTGCAAACCGGTACTTATCCTTCTGGTACTGAAAAAAGTGAACGTAAGTTTTTGCCATGTTTCGCAAAGCACGATTGACGACGGAATGCTAGAAATACAACCTAGAAACAAATGTGAACGAACATACCTTCTGAGCAACACTGAGGACCTTCTGCCGCCAATATTCGCTGCCCTCTCTGTACTGGATTGAGAAATCTGCATTGTAGTAGACCACCACCAGAGGGAACTTGTTATAACGCGTCGCGACATTGGCCGAAAACACATCACTTGGATTGGAGGCCCAAAAAGTTCACATAGACCAAGAAATGTACCTTAGCCCTTTTTCCCACAAGAGGTGTGCAGTGATCACGGAAGAATGCTGCCAATTCCTCTGGTGTTGCGCCAGCCTTAAAAAATGGCAGATGTGTTTACAGTTAGGTGCGTGGCTTGCTTTCTAAAGAAAAAAATAAATCTCAAACGCGGCTGGCGCGGCGATCGCGTACGCTGGCCGGCTAATCGATTCAGGCCGAGAGAAGAGAGTAGCTGATCAGCTTAGGCCATTGGTATACCTACCTGTCGCTGCAGCGACAGGTTTCGACAACTATCACTCATCGTGTCGGGACCAGCACCGGTGCTATTGCAGGGTCGGCCGCGGGATCAGTTTGCGTGCGCCCGTCGCTGTAACAGGTCGCTTAGGGGTGTTATAGTTTTCACTGACATAACCCTGGTACACTCCGTCGCCGCAGCGACGAGCTGTCGCTGGCTCCCCTGGACTCTACATATTTACCTATTTCATGCTGTTTTATGTAATTTTGGCATACCATGGACAGTATAGTGACATCAAAAGACATTATAGTTTTGTACGTTCCGATTTAGTTTTTAACCTGCAGTTCTTTTTCGAATGGGAATTTATGTGCTGTCCGGGGGTGTGCGTAATTACGGTTTACGATTTTACGATTTACGGTGTTTTTTGTTCTCGTAATTACGGTTTACAATTTACGACATTTTGGACCGTAAATCGTAATTTGTCGTAAATAAGAATACATGCAATGGAAGTAAATCATAAGACATCTCCAATTGACCTGCTCTAATCCCACTTTGCGTATACTAATGTTTTTGGTCACGAGATGGGCCCAACCCAGGCGTGTTACTACAGCACGATCGCTTTACCATTCTTTAACGTGATTCCATCATTATAACGCGGGACACACGGTCGGAGTTGGAGGCGCTGGCTAACAGATCCGCGTTGCTCGCCGCGCACGTCTCACTATCTGTCGCCTACGACGCAATGCAATCTAAAATCACTCTTCACAAGGAACTTCGTTTTCCATTTTCTCATGAAGATAAACTTTTCTGATTCCCATAACTAGATTAGCGTCAAAACATCGAGCGAAGCAGTCTAATCCATCAACAAATTGCTTCAAATAATGCTCTTGGCCCGCCTTTTGAGTAGATCACGGCTACTAAGAGTTCATGAAAATCATCACGAGGATTTGTTTTTTATCCCAAAAGTTTGAAACTGAAGACCGTCTCCTCTAGTTGATTCTTCTTCATGCGCAGCAAACGGATACTCAGAAAAGGCGCGAGTGCTAGTTAAAACGCTCATCTTCGACCTTTTTCTGAAACCGTTATCTCTCACTAACGCGAGCGTGGGGCGTTCGGTGGGGCGCGTTGGCTTCATTCTTTACTAAACAATGGGGGACTTAACTACACAAAGCGGCAAAAATTAGCGGGTTTTTTGCTCACGTTTCCTTTGAGAATCTACGGTATCGTCACCATAAAGCTACGATTCTGCAAGTGATTTAGAGGATATACGGAAAAATAGCCTGTGCTGGGCGACCGATACGGTGCTCTTGACAATATAGAGTTGGCACGGATCGGACTGATACTTTGCGACCGATAAGGTTGGTGCAAGCTTGGTGCCACATTTTCTAACGTATGTGCACCGAGTTTGAGCCAACCTTCAGTAGGGAACTCGAAGTACATAATGTACAGCATATGAGTGCGATCCCTACCGACTGTATGTATAATCGGTGTTGCGGTTCCGCAAGCAAATGGGAGTTCTCAAATTCGGCTGTTGAAGATCGCTTAGGTGATTTCGGCTTAACGCTTACAACGGCGTTAGCGTTTCAGGAGAGGCATTACGATTATAATTATGTCTCTGTTGCCCAGCAGATACGCGGACAGCTGAATCGGACTTGCGGATTTCTCAAAATCTGGGAAGGAGTTGTGGAATGAGTGGTAAAGCAAAAAATAAAAATACGGGTAAGACGGTTCCATTAAGGGTATGGTATACTTTTACGAGACACGGTCGCGTCGCTCAGAACAGCGACAGCGACCGGCTGTAGCGGAGCTCCCGCTTTTCAAACCTGTCGCATTCACAGTACGCTGCACAGCGACAGGCTTCGGCACATTTGAGGTTTTGCAGCCCTTCGCGCCACGTCGCTGCGGCACGGCAACCGATGCCGCTGCTCCGATGCAGGTCCCGCGCGATTTGTGCTAGATTTCATGCCTGTCGCTTATGACAGCGACAAAGTGTACCATGCACCTTACACATGGTTAGCTGTCAAATATTAAACGCAACTTACAAGGGAAGTATAAGAAGCGTAGGTCTGAACGGTAGAATTCTAATGTCATGTGGGAATGTTCACACATTACGTGGTGAAACAGTGTTGGGTACTCGCCGCGAAAAATAGATCTGAAGGAGCTATAAGCTCCGAAAACTTGCCGACCATCGACCTCCTCCTAGTCTGAATTGTTAAGCGGTAGAGTCAACAGCATTGACGTCGCAAAGGGAGGAAGGGGCGGTGGTGGGCATGTGACTAGGGTTCAAATCTCCCCCTGAGCTGTTTTTTTTTGCGGATTCACGGAACTTTCATACTTTGATTACCGATTATATCACAAATGTCATCCTAACCTTGTGCTGAGCGATATAGCCATATCGACAGTGAAATAGACCCGGGTACAAGGAATTCAAGGTTTTGTTTCCCATTAAAGCTTTCCCATTGTTTTGGGGAACTTATATGATTGGGAAGTATTACCCCACATATTTTGAACAAGTTAAGAGAACCAATAAGTAACAGAAGACGGTGCGCTTGCTGCAGTCGGCTTCTGCGTCCACCCGTAGTCTGACCGTCATGCCCCTCATTTTTCCATCAGGCAAGGTCGGAGAAATGCTTTGTCCAATTACCAGAGCCGGGTGGTCGCTTCCCATTGAAGGATGTATTGAAGACGAAGAAACTACGTCGTCAGCGGAATATCCCATATCATGACGACGTTAACAACACTTGTATTTTTCGAGAATGTTTTCATCCAGCAAATGCCGGAGAACTGTGCTTTCTCGACTCATGGAGTGATTTTTCCAATCAAAGCGTTATACAGGCTCTTGTGCCGGCGGTGAAAAAACTTGCAGATTTTGAAGAAACCGCCTGGCGTAACAAGCTTGGTTCAGCTGGCAGACATCGGGTTTCCAGCTAATCGAAAGCACTGCTCAAGCGATTTCACTCTACTATTGCTCTTCAAAATTTTGAATTTTTTGGTCGCTTAAAATAGTATATGATTTTCGGCGTGGACGATGCCGTTAAGGCCGGCTACGTTCTTATCCGTCCGGTTTCTTTCGAAACTCCAACTGATCTCGAATTCCCAGTAGCGCTCGGCCCCTGTGTAGAGATAGGTTGCCAGGGGCCTATTGCGTTCATTCGCTGTCCCTGTTGCGGAATTCGCTTATGTTTGATGCATTATGTGCCTATTTACCATTGGTGAAAGGAATGGTTATGTATTTTGCGCCCCATAAAGTTATAAGGTTGTTAAAAATATGTGAAGATATTACTTCCAAATCATAGAAGTTCTCCAAAACAATGGAAATTCTTCAATGGGGATCAAATCCTTAAATCCTTTGTACCCGAGTCTATTTCACTGTCAACATGGCTATATCGCGCAGCAAAAGGATAAGATGACATTTGTGGTATAATTTTTGATCAAAATATGAAAATTCCGTGAATTTGCAAAAAAAACAGCTCCGAGAAAGATTCGAACCCTGTTCACATGCCCACCACTGCCCCTTCCTCCCTTTGCGCCGTCGATGCTGTTGGCTTCACCGCTTAACAATTCATACACTAGGAGGAGGTCGATGGCTGGCAATCTTTCGGAGCTTATAACTCCTTCAGATCTATCTTTCGCGGCGGGCCGCCTACGCTATTTCACCATGTAATGCGTGAACATTCCCAAGTGACATTAGATTTCTACCGTTCAGACCTACGCTTCTTATACTTCCCTTGTTAATATGTACTTAGTACGTGAAACAGTGGACAGTACGTAGTTTCTCTTGTTTCACCACATTAATCATATTTTTAGTGGTTATTCTTATTGATTGCTGTTTACGATTTAAGGTGGTTTTGTCGTAATTACGTTTTACGATTTGCGAAATTTGAAATTTCATTTACGCACACCCCTGGTGCTGTCATTATTCCATTCAATTACTTATGAACCGTTCTTTTCATTTATACATTTTTCTAGGCTGTCGAATGTATGGATCTGCCTCTTCTTTGAAACTAGATTTTCCGCTTTCCCAACTACCAACTAAAAACAGGGAAGGTTAAAACGACTGTAATGATGATCATATTGTGACAGAATGTGAAAACAATTGGAAATGTCTCGGAATCCCACATAAACTGTCATGGCATGACCATAATCGATTTTTTTGTTTGCTGTGGAGATGCGCGTGAGCGGAAATGTCAGTCCGCAAAAGCGCGTAGAATTCGATGCGGCGACGAAGACTCCGTCGCCGTGTCCGTCGCCGGCGACCGGCTATCGCTGAAGTATACCAATGGTCTACCATACCGCCAACAGCCGGTGAGATTCTTTTTTTCTGAGGAAGCAAGCCACAGACCTCACTGCACATACATCGGAATCTTCAATCGAGAGTCTCACTTACACCTGAGGCTCACAATACTATAGGTAACAAGAGTCTTACCTTATTATATGTCCTGCTCTTCGGCTCAAATTTACTTTGGAACAAGGTTGGATAGAAGATTATGATGTCGTTAGGCTTAGCATCATACTTCTTGAACGCCTTCGCATCCGTGGTATAGCCCATGGCCTTGAAGTCCTAGATGAAAACTCGTGAATGAGAATCTTCAACAAGATTCTTATATTTAAAAGCAAACTTGTCTGAGCATTTCAGCTGAATCGCTGAATGCTTCAAAAACTGTGGAGTCCTCGCTAGCAAAGAATGCTACTATTGTGACGTCATCCTTCTCCATGAACCTATAAATAGATGAAATAGATTGGAAATTCTACGACAATGAAGAGGTAGATATAGCTGAAGGCAAGATCCAACGGTTGTTAAATCTTCTCATGCAAGTGTACATCCTGTCTTCATTGCATAGGAAATTGTTCAGATAGATGTAGCAAAAAAGTCCAGGACAAAGCTTAAGCGGGCCAAGATTGTTTTTCGCCAATAATGACATTCCGCCCGTCATGAAATTTTTTGAACGTTATTGCTTGATCAAGGAAGCTAGGGACAGACTTAGGGTGGAAAAAGGAGATCATACCTATTAGGGAACCTCGCATGGCCTATGCCACCATTCAAAGGATGATGAATGCTTTCTATTCAATTCTGGTGCGCTGTCTCCTAATCTGACATTGGATTTTGCAACGGACACCTCTGAACGAAGTTATAAGGGTTTTTAAGCTTTGTGAAAAGGTAAGGGTACCTACCCATCAGCCAATTTTTAGGGTGTTTGAAAGAAAATTTCGGATTCGGCTCTAAACTTACAACTGGGGGTTATTCAGGGTGCTGAACGCGAATCTGGGGTCTGTTTGTCGCTAGACTGTAGGTAACGGTAGGCATAATGCCTTTTAGCTGGCTTTACCTATCCTAAAAATTCGAAAATCAAAAAATGGACCTCTAATTCATTTTCGGCGTCCCAAATAACACCCACAGAGAAATTTTGAGCCAAATCTGAGACTTTGACCAAGCTACCGCATACCACCGTAAACTAATCTATCAAAAATCGACAAACGGATTACAGAGTCGTGTTCAGCACTGCAAACAACCCCCGAGCAACAAATTGAGCCATATCTATCAAAGCACTCCTGAAATCGGCAAACGTCGCGATTTGCCATGAAATTTTCCCCCGGATGGGAAGCTTCGAACAAATCAAGTCGAAAAGCTCAGAAAATCGTCAAATAGACACCAGATTCGTGACCAGCGCCCCAATTAACCCACCTCGAAGGTTTCTGAGTGAAATCTGCAACATTTTTTTGTAACGCTTCCAGAGGTATAAATAAGCGCCCAACCGGAATTCCTCACAAGTCCAAAACGCTATCAGTCTGCGCAAAGTTTGGAAAAAAAAGTGCCTTCAGCCAAAAAAATTTCCTCAGTGAGGTAGTTTTGGGCGCTGAACACAAGCATTATGCCCGTTTCCGGATTCCCCAAACAGTAACGCGAGTTTTTGATAGAAAAAAAAGCGGGAAATACGAACTTTGCCACGCTATAACTTTTTTTCGCAGAAGTCCGCTGCAAAATCCGAGTTCAGATTTGAAGAGAGCCTGCCAGAGTTGACTAGAAAACATTTATCAGCTTTCTGATCCAGGGGTACACCATTCGAGGTTCCATAGTTAGACAACTCCGCGAACCCAATCATTCTAAAAAAAGTTGTCTCATCTCTTGAGGTTTTTGTGGTTCCTTCCAATGCAACCGTTAGGGGATTCCCCAAACTTCTCTTAAAACAATCTCTAGGAAAAGATTCTGTCATGGAAGCTGCTTCCATATGTAATGCAAACCTGGTACCACGAATCTTCTGAAGAGCTGTCAAAGTGGTACTCTTTCGGATTAAACGATCCTCTACTCTGAGAGTTTTGGCCGCGAAATAGCCCGCCAGGCCCCGCAGCGGCTCCCGAAGGGCTATTTCCCGGCTATTTCTCGGCTTTTCACGAAACGGACAAGAAGTAGCCGTGAAATAACGATAAGTAACGAAAAATAAACAAGACGCAATCGTCGCCGACTCGCCGAGCCACCATCCGGGGCCGCCAGCGATTGGGCGGGACCTCCAGAGTCTAAGCGAGGTCCAAGTACCTCAAACTTGGGTAATTGAACCCACGGAGGTGTTGACATACGAATCACGCCTCTGGAATGCGCCGTATACCGTGCTGGAGAGCATTAGTTCTCGGCTATTTCGCGGCGAGCATTATTTGGCGGCTATTACAAGGCAAGCAGGCATTTCGCGGCTATTTCTCGGCAAAACTCTCAGCGTAGAGCATGATATTGAGAACTTTTCATGCCACTCGACTATCACATCGTTATGTAAAGACACTTCCCTCACATTCACTGTTGTGGTGCTGTACTATTTTTCTTTTTGATCATTTTGTTGCTATTACAAAATGTGAGACAACCACGTCCAACCATCGAATGATTTAGCCCACTTTGAGAACACTTGATTGGTTGGTGTCGCCAACCGAGCGAGATTATCGCTATTTCTTGATTACCTTAGCGAAAACTGAAAATTTAAATACCATGGTATTCTTAATACTCTTTCGGATGGGATTAGTTGTCCAATTTTGGCCGAAGGCGCGGCTTTGGACAACGGCAAAACGTCTTTTAAGCGATTTTCTTCGTGAATTTAAAGTATTAGGAAGGGTGTTAAGAATCAGTTTGTAGGGAATTTTATGGGAAATCTGAAACTTTTTCCAGAATTTCGAAAATCTGAAATTTTATGGGGGGACGTACGTTGTCCAATTTTTGAAGTGAAGAACTGAAGCGTTAATAGGTCCGATTAATGAGCGTAACACGTCTAAACATTTGTTTTATATGCTGAAACTTTGAATACTGCCTAAAATATGTCTATCACATCGTTTTGCTAAGACACTTCCCTCACATTTATTGTTGTGGTGCTGTACTATTGTTCTTTTTTTATCTTTTTCTCGCTACCGAACCCCTCGTTCCACGACCTGTTTTCTTCATAGAAAGAGAAACGCAACTGAAAACATCCCCGATTTTTTATAGTTTTGGCACGAAGTTTTAACGCTCCCCGCAAAAAAATCTAAATTTCGAAAATTTTTACGTCCCCCCCCCTGTTGTCCAGTTGGACAACGCCCGCCTGACCCTGCTTGGGGCATATTGAGAAAGCGTAGATCTCTCTGATATATTGTGATCAAGCCGAGTTATCTGGTTTTCCCTCGACGAAAATAGTCGACTTTGATTTAGTTACCAACCCAAACAATCAAAATTTCGAAAAATTCAAAGCATTCGTATAATCATTTTTTTCAACAAAAAAAAACTTTCAAGTTTCCCAAGTATAACAGTTAATAATTTTGCCCCAACAAGCAATACTGCCACGCCTATTATTAGTTTGAAGAATGAGTTTCCGCGTTTTTTTTTTTGAATTTTTTTCGTTACTTTGTGAGTGGTTCATCAAAGTGTAATACAGCGTTCGACAGCACGATTCCTACTGCATCTAACGCTTCTTAAAGCTTAGCAAAAACCTCTTCACTTCCACATTCGACGTTCAAATTTAATGTGTGGTCCAATTAATCAATATGTTAAAGGTTTGAATTTGCCTCCATGTATAGCATCAATTTGATTGAAATTGATGAATCATTTGAAACCTCCAAGGACTAGATGATAGCATTCCAACAGGTCTGCGGAAATTCTTTAATGTGATGAAATTTGAATTTTCGCGAATATTACAACTTCTGCAGTTTCTTTTCTATGCGTAGGCTTTGAGGCATAATACGCACAGTGGAGTAGTTTTTGAAGTTTTCTATTGAACGATAAATATTTCACGCCTTATCGACCATTTTTCTAAAAGTCGATTTTTGATCTATTTGTTTTCGATTTTCGGGAAAATCGCTGATAAATCACGAAATAATTATTTTCAGATAGGAACCCTAGAGTAATACCTATCTATAAAGCTTGGCACACCAAAGCGTCCGCCCAGACGAGAAACTTCAAAAGTTGCAATTTTTGCAAAAATGCGAATATCATCGTAATCAAGAAATTGAGCAGACCTATTCTAATGCTATCACTTAGCCTTCAGAAATTTCAAATCAATCATTCATCCATGTCAACTCTGTTTTTCAGATGGAAGCAAATAAGAAAATTCTAATACATTCACTGCTTGGACCACACATTAAATTTTGATGTAAAGTGAGGAAGTGTTTGTTTTACGGTGAGATTTAAGAAGCACTAAAAAAAGGAAAAATGGCTTTCGAACGCTGTGTTACGTTTTCGATGAGCCACTCAATAAAAAACGGAAAAAAATCAAAACAGAAAAAGCGGGAACTTGCTCTTCAACACAATATAAGTCGACCACGTAACTATGGAAGTGCATTGAAAAGAGATACCAACATACCCGATTTTTTCTTTCGTATCATCAATTAGAATAAACCATCAACAGGTTTCAACAATTATTCCACCCAGGGGCCGGATGCATCAACGCGCCGTGTTGGGGTAGGGGCAGGGCAGTC
Organism: Aplectana chamaeleonis; assembly: GCA_029168955.1. Classification (NCBI taxonomy): domain Eukaryota; kingdom Metazoa; phylum Nematoda; class Chromadorea; order Rhabditida; family Cosmocercidae; genus Aplectana; species Aplectana chamaeleonis. Next base: position 690,584 of record JAPDOI010000188.1, read on the forward strand.
GGCATCATATAAGATCGCAGTGCGAGGGCAGTAGATCATCTAATCAATCGTGCCCCAGCTGTGTTTTTCGCTGCTGTATCTGCCCCAGCCTCCGAGCCGGGGCAGCTGGGGCACGATTGATTGGTTGATTTACAGAGTTCTCCAAGGGCGCAGACTGCCCTGCCCCTGCCCCGACCCGGCCCAATGATGCATTCGGCCCCAGTTGCCCAGATATTACCAGTCATTTTTTTGAGAAAACATCCTTGAGGTCGGAGATTGCCGCATTCACAGCATGATGATCATGGCCAGAATGATCGATATTTACCCGGCAGTTCCGAGAATGCGCGGACGATGGCTAAAACATGGACGATGGACACACTTTTGTGGCACGATGGTTCACTGAAATGGCAGGAAAAGACTGAAGAATGCCGTTTTATCTGCCGTCTTCGCACGTTCCCTGGGACTACCTGTAGCATACGCTACGATTCAGCGGAAAATCTCGAATACAAAATTCTGCCCAGACCCTGCGACTACAACCTATCCTTGTTGGACCTATTAGGTAGACAAACTCAAGCCTGAGCACATCCCACTCTGAGCACCCAGTTTTTCTTCATCGCGATCAGAAATAGGCTAGAAAAAATCGATTGCTTGCGTAAGAGCGAAACTGCACTCATCGCGCTACGTCTTCTCTTCACTCTCTAGCCGTATCTAACCTTCGCTCCAAACACGGGGGGGGCAGGGGATTTCGTTTTGATACAGCACATAAAAGCGTAAAATTCGAAATCAAGAACTACATATTTCAGAAAAGGACCATTAGAGAAAATTATGGAGTAAACAATTATGAAAAAACTGAGAGTATCGATAAGTTAGCCGTAATTTCTAAATATATTGCATGAGACTTCTGGACTCCACAGCTTATTTCTCGTCACCGGCGATAAAACCTGTACTTTTTTTGAGAAAGCAATCTTGACAAAACCAACCTCTCGATTGCAGCCGCGTTCGCTAGCTTCTTCGCGGCAGGTTTGGCCTGCTCAGTCATATAATTGACAATGCCATCAGCATCGCGAGGGCCATTGTACTCAGACCTAAACTCGAAAATATGAAATATTTCAGTCATTGAGGCAGTCGACGTCATTGAGACAAATTGTGTACACCTCTGCTGATGTTCATTTTTATGAGAAACCCAGCAATATGATCACAATTTCAATAACGCTTTAATTTTTCTCACGAGGGAACTATTATAAGTCATACTAACCATTCCAAATGAAATGTACTTTTCTAGAACCATTTTCAGGCGTTATGTCCAAATAAGCCAATCGCAGCTGCCTAGACTCACTCTGAAAAAAGTTATGAGCGTTTTTTAAAGCTTCGCGGCAAGGTAAGGGTACCCCCCCCCATGAAATTTTTGAGGTGTTTCTGAGAAAAAATTTCAGATTTTGCTATAAAAATGTATGTAGGGGTAATCTGTGGTGCCGAACACGAATCTGGGGTTCTCTTGTTGAAACTTTAAGATGTGCTGTAGGTCACGGTAGGTAAAATGCCAGTTAGGAGATAAAACCTACCTTAGTAATTCGAGAATCCCCAAATGGACATCGAATTCGTATTCAGTACCCCAAATAACCCCCACATAGAAAGTTTGAGACAAATCTGAGACTTTGATCAAACTACCGTATACTATAGTTGTGCTTTTTGACTAAACGGACCGAATGAAAGAATGAATGAATATATTCGACTTTAAAATTTTCGATTAAACGAATGAATGAATACCAGGTTGTTCAATAAGTTTTGTCGTTCGATAAGAGAGGGCGTTGCTATTAGCCCATTTTTTTTTGTTGGTACACTCTTCATGAATTTCCGAAGAGTTTCCAGCGCAGCAGCCGCCGACCTGTCGACTCTAGGTGGGTTTTAGAAACTGAAAAAAACTCAATTGGAGAAAACTATAAAAAAGCTATATCGAGTCGGCTTTTGCGCTGGAAACTCGACTGACTCGAGCGCGTGCGGCCGCAAAGCGTGTCGAGACGCAATCGCGGACCGGAATTTGGCCCAGATAAGCACAGTATGCGAAGTTCCATTTCAATCTGTCAATTCATTCTTTGTTTACAAGCCATTTAGTGTCGTAGTGTCACAGCAACGGAAAAATTGAATATCGTGCAGTGATAAAATTCTTATTTTTGGAAGGTGCAGCACCAAAAGAAACTCACAAACGAATGTTAAAAGTGTATAATTATTGTTCACCTACAATTAGAACAGTAGAAAGATGGGTTGCTGAATTTCAACGTGGTCGTATAAGCCTTGAAGACGATCCAAGTGAAGGACGTCCAAAAAGCGCATCAACACCAGAAATAATAGCCAAAATACAGGATATGGTTTTGGAAGATCGTCGATTGACTGAGATAGATTTAGTAGAGGCTTTACACATCTCATTAGGCAGCGTAAGCCACATTTAAAGTGAAATTTTGGGTTTTAGAAAGCTAAGTGCACAATGGGTGCCGCACTCGCTAACAATGAAACAAAAACACATTCGAATGCGACTTTCTCAGAAACATTTGGAGCGTTTTAAAAAGGATAAAATGAATTTTGTGCGTCTATTCATCAGCATGGATGAAACTTGGTCTATCACCATGATCCTGAATCAAAACAAGAGGCTAAAGAGTGGTGTGAACCTGGTTGTTCGGCTTCGAAACGAGTTTGTGTCCGGAAATCGGCCAAGAAAGTTATGAAATCAGTTTTTAAGGATGCGAAAGGAATTTTCTTTGTGGATTACTAGCGAACTGGTAAAACAATTAACTATGAATATTATTGCAACCTTTTGGACCAGTTGAATGAGAAAAAATCGTGAAAAAAGACCCGGTTTGCAGAAGAAAAAGATCCTTTTTCATCAGGACAATGCACCGTATCACAAGAGCTTTTTGAAAATGGCTAAAATCCATGAATCAAAGTTCGTATGTTGGAGCATCCACCGTATTCACCAGATTTGCCCCCCCCCCCCAACGACTTCCATTTGTTTCCAGAACTCAAAAAATTTATGCGCTGTTGAAGCGTATTTTACAGACCTTCCGGATTCTCACCTCAGGGATGGGATCCACAGATTGGAGGATCGTTGGAGCAAGTGTATTAATGTTCAGGGAGATTATAATGAATAATAAGGCGTATTTTGAACCATAAAATTGTGTTTTTCTCATCGAACGACGAAACTTTATTTACTTATTTATTTATTTATTAAATACGATGCATAAGGCATACGTGAGAAACACAAACACAGCAGGTTAGTAGTGTACGGATTGAGCGCAGATATGAATCGCTGATACAACGTGATCTCCATCCCATCACCGAACTTCCCGTTAAAAACACAGTAACTTCTTTCTCGCAATACGTTTGAATGATCTCACTCCAGATCAAACGGCAGGTATCCCTTCTCTAAATGAAACAAAGAGCGATCCAGCCCTGCACGTAAACGAGCAGGACCTTAGTGTACTTTTTGGGATTACAAATGAAATTTTCTCTGTACCACCTCTGGTTCTAGAATGAATTATACGGTAAAATTTAGAAAACGTCTACTCTCATAACACCTGATAACATTTTAGCGACAGTGACGACATCACAAACCTTCCGCCGAGATTCTAACGTGTGTAGCAACAACTCCCTGTTCCGGTTCTTTGAATTGGGTATGCTACTGAGGCAACTGGAAAGCCCTTGCAAATAATTTGCGTGTGAAATTCTCTTGGGTTCTCTCTAGCAAAGAAATGTCTTTCTTTTTATGTGGAGCAAAAACCGATGACCCACTCTCCATAATTGGCCTTATGTAAGTTTTATATGCTCTTACAAGAACATCTTTATCGCACGTAGAAAGTGCTTTAAAGATGAGGAAAGTGCGCGAAAAAGCCTTGTTGCTCAGGTGTTTATAATGATTAAATCCAGTTTACTATCATAGTGAAACCCTAAGTCTCTTACCAAACCCACTGAATTCAAAGCTTGATCAGCAAGTTTATAAAAACTTGGGAAGCTTGGAACTCCAATTCTCATGTAAATAGTTTTTTCAGGGGCTAAAGGTAGCTCCCAACTGAGTGACCAGCTGTAAATCTGGTCTAAAGCTGCTTGCATCTTAATATGGTCATCAGGACTTTCAATCATTGTATAAATCTTGACATCATCTGCAAATTGTTTGCATCTGACTCCGCATCTCTCTAAAATTGTAGGGAGCTCAGCAGAGTACAATGCAAACAGGATTGGAGACAGTACTCCGCCCTGTGGCACTCCGCTGCTAGCTTCTCTGGCCGTTGAGAAGCATGAACATATTCTCTCCTGGAAACTTCTTTTCTCAAGGTAACCCCTCAACCACTCTATAACCAGGGGATGGAATTTCAGTTTGGTGATTTTGTGAATCAATTTACAATGATCTACACGATCGAAAGCCTTGGCAAAATCAAAATATACTACATCACAGCCCTTCTTAGCATCCATGTACTCAGTCCAGTCATTGACACACTCCAGAAGATTTGTTTCCACAGATTTACCTGGCATGAATCCATGCTGATTCGGGGGAATGATAGAGTTCCTCTCCAAATGTGACATGATATGTTTTTTCAATACCTTTTCGAAAATTCTACACAAGTGGGAGGTTATGCTCACTGGCCTATAATTTCCTGCCGAATTGGCGGGCTCTTTTTTCAGGAGGGGAGTTACGAAAGAATGTTTCCATCTTAACGGAATTTCCGAATAACACAATGATTGGTTGAACAAATACGCGATGGGCTCAGCAATGATATGCCCAATACTTTTCAGAAAAACAGCCGGCACATAATCTGGAGTTAATGAAAATGAACAGGGTAATTTGTTGATGAGCTCAAATATCGTAATACCTTCGAACCATGGAAAAGTGATCATTTCAAAATTAACTTCAGGATCAAACGGTGGTAAAATATCATCACTCACATTTTACACCTCTCCGAATTTATCTGCTAAGAGATCTGCTTTATCCTGATCTAAAGTTGCCACTTCTCCTCCTTTTTTCAGGCTGGGGATCGTGGTTGTAGGTTTAAGTTTCTTCTTCAAGAATTTGTAAAATCCTTTCTTGTTGTTACTCTCGATAATTTTCTTCTCGACACTTTTGTTGTATTTTATAAACTTATTAAACAACCTGGTATATTCGATTTCAAAATTTTTGAATGAACGAATGAATACACTCGATTCTCTATTTCGGATGAATGAATATCGATAATCGAATAATTTCGAATAAATAAATTAATTTACCTACGGGCCTACCGAATTCACAGTTTTGCGACACTACTGCCTTGAAGAGGCAGTTTTTAAACATGGCGTCGAAAGCTTTTGAACTGCTCCATATTTTCAATATTGCGCTCAGGCAGGGTTCATGAGCGGCGGCACGCAGAATCGATACGTATCGTTTCTACACTAGCAGCTGTCTGATGCCACCCACAGCGGGTCTAATGGCTCTAATTCATACAACGCCAGCGCGTCACGAGCGGACGTTTTGTTAAGGGTCGTTTATACTTCCGCCGCGCCGAGATGCAACATAGCCATATCGATCAAGCGACGCCACCGCGGGGCATCTAGTGTTTTTCTGCTCGGAATCTTCCAACGGCGCCGCACGCGGCCGCCGCCCGGGGAGAGCACGCGGCGTGGCGGCCTCCGGCGATCCGCATCAACATCACTTGCTTTTTTTGCTGTTATTTCATATGCATTCCCAATTTTGGTTCTTCTTGTTCATTGCTAGAAGTTTTTCCGAGGTCCTGGGCGGCATTTAAAGTCAGCTGGGTTGTGAAAGTTTCATTTTTTTTGCTTTTGAAATCGTTTTTCTCTAGACAAATTTTTTTTCGAAGACTCTGCTTTAAAGGCAGTGTTCACGACAATCTTCGATTTTGAGATTGATAGCTAAATCGATTGTTTCGCCCCCGGGTAGAACATAAATGACGAAGGAATCGAGAAAAACGCACCAGAAGGTCACGAAATCCTTTACTCTCACCCCACCTCTTTACTCTCACAGGAACTCTTCGTTGTGACAATGAAATGATTTGTGGGCCCGTCCTTTGCAATCATATGCTTTCCTTTGCTCCATTATTTTCTTCGGACCCTAACTAGTACTATTTTGCCTCGAATATTCTTCCATTTTCGACTGATCCCATTTTTTCACCGGTGACAACCACCGTCAACATGTTCCTACATCTGGATAACTAGTCCAGGCCAGAGAATAATGTCACTGAAATACGACGTTTTAGTGCGTTTCTCGCCGTTTCTTCGTAATTTCTGTAACACTCGGTGGGCAACGCTTTGTTTTGAGGGCAAAACTCGGAAACGAAAATCATCGTGAACACTGCCTTTAAAGTGCGGAGTTATAATACGAAGGATTAGAAATGTTTATTTTGCAGAAGAAATCACTCATTACAATTGTACAAATGTACAGACGTGAACAATTTTGACATCGAATGTGAATAAGTAGGGATTCAAAAGAAGATAGAAAAAGAGTAATTTTTGTTTTCCTAACAGAATTAATGTATGTAAGGATAAGCAAACATCCGTCGAATGCATGATCAGGTACGCTAATGCACGTCGCCGCGTCGATTCGACGAAGCCTGATTATACATCCTAGTGGCGCGCTTGCTTGGGTACAGGGGCTCTCTACATACCGAGGTAAGAGTTGACACATTTTTGCAGTTCGAAACGTCACGCTACTCAATGCGAGCGAAGTGGTCCCGAGTGGAATTAGAGCAGCAGAAGATGGGACAACTCCTCCCTCGGTGTAGAGAGCCCCTGTCCCGATTGCTTGAGCGGAGCGGCGTGCCGCACCACTTCGTTTCTCGCCGTCGATCACGCGACGTCGCGTCTTCGCTGGGTGTTCACAGTGAAAAGGCACGATACATTCGAGATGACGCGCTTCCTCTAGGAACCATAGCGGTCGTATAGCGAGTTGGGGGTTCTTCGACCAGCCACGCGCCAGCGATTCCATCAATGTTACTGTCATAGTTGGTAATAAATAGTGTTCGCGAAATTTCTCGATTAGGCGTGATTCCTAGCTTTTTTCGCATTTCGTGAATTTGTTACATCGACATTTTCTGCCCTAACGCGTATGAGCCGCAAAACTTGCTGCTATTTAGTCTTTTTTTATTTCGTTTTTCAAAAATCGATTGAGAGGAACAAAATCCAAATTAGCCGTCGTCGACAGCTATAGAAACACCTTGTTAAAGGTTGGTAAGAATATACAATTCTCGCTCTAGAATTCCCGTGAATATTATCTAGCTCAAATGTCGTGGATTCAAGTGCCCTATCAATTTTCGCGGCTTTAGCTTTGGCTGCTAAAAAATAGTAGACGCTCAGCCGATACCCTGGACTTCCATAAAATTTTAGTTTAAGTTTCGGAAACCGCCAAGTTCTGCTGAGAACCCAAAAAAGCGTTGAATAGAAGAGGATCTGCACTTTCGACCAGTATTGTCACTATCACACGGAAATCCCGGTCCGCATTTGTGGACAAACGCTGTTGCAGCACGTAATTCGATGATATCATGCTGGGACGAAGGTTAATCGTGCCGGTACCAGGGGTGTGCGTAATTACGGTTTACGATTTACGACATTTTAGACCGTAAATCGTAATTTTTCGTAAATAAAAAATACCTGCAATGGAAATAAGTCACGAGACATCTCATCTCCAATCGGACTGCTCTAATCCCAATTTGCGTACACTAATGTTTTCGGTCAGGAGATGAGAGCAACCCAGGCGTGTGGCTACATACAGCACGATCCCATTATTAAAATTTAACGTGATTTTATCATTATAACGTGGAACACACGGTTGGGGTTAGAGGCGTTGGATAACAGATCCGCGTTGAGCGCCGCGCACGTCTCACTAGCTGCCGCCTAGGACGCAATGCAAGCTAGAAGCACTTCGTTTTCGAGTTTTTCACGATAAACGATTGCCCTGATTTCTACAACTACATTAGCCTCAGAACATCAAGCGAAGCTGTCTAATCAACCCAAAATTGTTTCAAATAAGGCTCCTGGCCTTCTAGATAGTGCTTCCCCTATTTATTTTCGCAGCAAACGGACACTCAGAAAAGGCATGAGCGCTAGTTTAAACCCTAAACCTTAACTATGGCGACTAATCAACACAAAGCGGCAAAAAAGAAAAAGCGGTTTTTTTTGGGCGTACATTGCCTTTAATAATCTACAGCATAACGTCATCATAAAGCTACAATTCTGCAAGTGATTTAGTGGATATAGGAAAAAATAATTTGTGCTGGGCGACCGATACTGTGCTCTAGATAACAGTTGGCACGGATCGCACTGATACTTTGCGACCCCTATCGAAGGTTAGCGCGAACTCGGTGTCATTTCAGCCGAGTTTCAGCCAACCTTCACTAAGGAACTCAAAGTATTAGTGCGATCCTTGCCGACTGCATAATCGGTGTTGCGGTTTCGCCGGGCGGAGTTCTCAAATTCGGCCGTTGAGAATCGCTGAGATACGGTAATTTTTACTCGTTTTAACGCTTTCAACGGGGTCAGCGTGTCGGGAGAGGCATTACGAGTATAATTGCGTTCCTGTTGCCCTGCAGATATGCGGATAGCTGAATCGGACTTGCGGCTTCCTCAAAATCTGGGAAGGAGTTGTGGAATGAGTTATAAGGGAAAGCAGAGAAATATAGGTAAGACGGTTCCACTAAATGTGGTTAGTTGTCAAATACTGAACGCAACTTAATAAATACTTAGTACGTGAAACGGTGAGCATAAGGTAGTTTCTCTTGTTTCACCATAGTAATAATATTTTTAATGCTTTTTGTTATTATTTGCTGTTTACGATTCACGATTTACGGTTAACGATTTACGGTGATTCTGTCGTAATTACGTTTTACGAACTTTGAAATTTCATTCACGCACACCCCTGGCCGGTACTACGTGGTCCCACCAGCATTGTCATCGTGCCGCGTGCTGTCACAACGGGTGTCTGCAACTTCGGACCAGAAATTCGCTCCGAAAAGGGCATTTTTAAGTACTCATTAAAAGCAGATCTAGTCTGAAACACAGATCATTACTGGAGGGTTGAGGCGTTTCCATGCTTAATGGGGTTTGAGGCTGTGTTTCAGTTTTTTACTCATCTGTTACGTATCACGATCTACGAGTTATGTACGAAGGTTTTAGAGAATTACGATTTAGAATTTACGAAATCCAAAATTACGGTTACGCACAGCCCTGACCCAGAGTAGTGCTGGTGCACTGGCCCTTCCAAAAATTTCTGTGTAGGATTCGGTAATGGATGTGTTAGATTATTCGAATATATTTGAAAATCGAATATGTTCGAATAATTGTCTTTGTCGATAGTCGATTTCGATTAATAATCGAATATCTGGTATTTTCGATAGTGGATGTCGAATAATAATCGATTATCGGGATTTTTCGACTACTCGATCATCGAATGAATAATCGAGTAATTTATTCGAATGTTTATTCCATTTCGAATATTCGAGCACAACTATAACGTATACCCACCGTAACCTACCGTGAGCTGTGAAAAATCGATAAACTGATACCAGAGCCGTGTTGAGCACTCCAAATAACCCCCAGAAGAACGATTTGAGCCACATCTGTCGTCACATTCCGGAAATCTTCCAAAGTCGATTTTGTCGTCAAATTTTTCTGCCGGTGGGAAGCTTTGAACAATTTCACTCGAAAACTTTGGAGAAACGACAAATAGACCTCAGATTCGTAATCAGTACCCCAAATAACCGCACAAGGCGAACTTTAAGTCAAATCTGGAATATTTTTCTTTAACACTTTCTGTACTCCGTAACTGCTATAAATAAACGCCCGACCGGAAATCCATATAAGTCCAAAACGCTATCATTCTGCATATAGTTCGGAAAATGTGCTTTCACCCAAACTTTGCCTAGGGGGGTTATTTTGGGCCCTGAACACTATTATGGGATCCGTTTCCGAATGCTCATGAAATAAATGCACTTTTTGGAGGGCTCTATAGGTACGAAAACCAGAGAAAAAACGCCTATACCTTTTTCCGAGTGATTCTAGGCAGCTAGCAAGGGCATATTCGAATTCCACGTCGAAAAACGATTCTAGAAAAGTACATTTCGATCAGAATGGCCAGTTTCGCTAATGGTAGTTTCCTTTTCAGAAGACACCGTATACAATGATGACCCTATGGTTTTGACACGCACTGCAGTACCAATACAAACAGCTCTTGAGACTAGCCTCTTTCCGTGGCGCATCACAAAGAGGGTGGGGAAGCCGCTGACAGCGTATTTTTCTCCGAGATCCTTTTCCACAGTTGCATCCACCTTAGCTAGTTTGATTGGACTGCCTTGTTCCTGAACGAATGGAATTACGGAAAAATTAAATAACTATAAGAAGCGCATATAAACAGCACCTACCATGAGTTTCTTCGCAGCCTTCTCGTATTGTGGAGCCAAGTTTTTGCAGTGGCCACACCTGAATAGGGCGTATCATTCATATGGAAATCGCATACTTCTAGATAAGGTAATCTCGGCTCACCATGGGGCGTAGAATTCAACGAGGCAAAGAGCTTGTTGGCCGACGAATTCATCAAAGTTGGCAGATGTCAAAGTGACAACCGCCTCTGGAGGTGGCTTATAATTGGGATCGGTTCGCGACTGAATCCAATCCACGACGTCTGAAAACCACTGCTTTCAGCTGAAGTAAGCGGAAAATGTTAGGAAAGTCCTGCACCAAATGCTGGTCAGCACATTTTCCTCTGACCATCTGTGATCTTTCGATCAAACATGGTAAACCATTCGACGGCTCAACCCAACTCCTATGTATCTAACGGCGTTTATAGTAGCGCAAGAAACTCTACTAACTTCGAATCGGGCATAAAATAGAAAAGATGTTTTGGGAGACGAGAGTCTTTAAAGGCAGCAGACACGCTCAAAAAATGTATCGATTTTATGTCATAAATCGAAGGTTTGAAGGTAGTAGTATGGGAAACTAACAAAAAAACGACGAAAACTGCATGCAAATACGGTAATACGGCTGTTTTTTTATGGGGTAAAATTGGACGAGTTATTTCCGAGCGGTTGAAATAGTTAATATTAACGATAAATCGGTTGGGATAGCGAGGCCAATAGACTCCTTTAGCCTGTACTAGAACGCTCACCTCGCTGGAAGCTTCAGAAACCAGCCGAAGTGACCGTATTCGTATATTGAGGGGCCGGGGTTGGAAGCTCATGGGCGTGGCTGACAAAATTTTCGACTCAAATTTAGTAGTTCTCACTCGTTTTTGACGCTTCCATCGGCGTGAGCGTTCTACTAGGAGCCATACAACCAAAGAAGCGCATTTATCTCAACAACTTTTTCGAGCGTGTCTGCTGCCTTTGAACGACCCTCCTTCTTTTCATTCTATCCATCAGGGCTGTTCAAGGTTATGGAACACAGGAGCCCTGCAAAGACTTGATTGAATGAAGTATCGATATGGACTCACTGCATTTCTTCAATAGGAAGAGTGTTGCGTTTTTAGAGAATTTTCTGAAAATGACTTTCGGTCACATCTTCATTAACCAACGAATTCAGGGCATCAAACTTCATAGTTAAGTTTTGTGTACGCTACCTCATGTAATGATGGCTATTCTGTCAAGCATAGACCTTTTTCAGTCACTCGGTTTTTAAAATTTTTCGGATTCTTGAAGAAAAGGTCGATAATTGACAAAATAGTTATCATTAGATATGATAGTGACCAGAACCCTTGAAGGCATCGTACGCGCAGAGAACCGTATATTATTTTTCATGTTTTTGTATAGCTTGGCCTCTCTAGTGAACGAAAATGTCGAAAGAGCCTATTAAAACCCTTCATTTGTAGAGAAAAGTCAGGCTGAGCACACAATAAAATTGAATTTAAATTTCGCGCCAAAATTGTATTTAAAGTTTTTTTCTGCAATTGTAGTCCTCGTCACTGTGATTTTCG
>JAPDOI010001880.1:0-129231 GCA_029168955.1 Aplectana chamaeleonis
ATGGTTTCATGGTTCACTAATTTTGCGCCGCCGTTAAGAGATGTTTTTGAAAATTTCTTGGCGATGAAAAGTTCGAGATCGTTTTTCAGTTACCCATGTTCTCTAACTGGCTCTGCTTACATTCCGATCAAAAATGGCACTGTTTTTCAACACGTTTTGTCAGTACAGAAGCTGTCGGGAATGCATATTGGATGAATCCCCATCCCCCAAAAAAACCTCACCTACATACTAGCACATACCGTCAGAGACACATTGCGCACAGTTTTTATGTGAAAAAGTCTAAAGAAAAAAAAAAATCGTGAACAGCAAGGAAAGGAGGAAACGGCAGCAGCAACAGGCACAGCAGCAGATTTAAAAAGGTGATGATAAATTTTCTTCAAAGAAAAAAAAGCACAAGGAGTTAATGATTATGAGCTCCTATCAGACAAAAAATTCTGGACGATAATTTCCTCGAAAGAAAAATCCAGAAGTCCGAGAGATACCTATAAACATTCAAGATTTGTTTTCACTTTTTCGCACTAAGAACAATCAAGAATAGGCCTACACCACGGTTTTCAAAAGGTAGCTGAGTTATCATCAAATTGTTGGGTGTAGCTAAAATTCTTGTGATAGAACTTGATGCTGCTGAACGGTTTCCAAGCCTCTAAAAAGGGCATTGCATTCGGAAACATGGAAATATTCAAAAACATTAAAATTTGCTTCTATTCTTAACTCATTTTAATTCGATGTTTGTTAAGCGAATAGCAGCGTGATCATGTACAAACATGGTTTCCGGAAGAAAAATCATAAACATTGTAAGAATACATAGGTATACTTCTGGAACTGGAACATCGCCTGCTTAGTCTAGAAGAAGGTAAGTATAGCACGGGAGGAAAAGGGATAATTCTCAACGTCAAGTATCACTCTGACTAATTAAAGAGTAATCTGCAGACTTTTCGGGAAAAAAACACAGAAAGTTTGAACTTCTTTACAAAGTCGAGAATTTGTTCTTGTGCAACTGCTGAAAACGTGTAAGCAGAGATAGCCGTGCATAGTTTGTAGTAAACTTATCACAACAGGATGGACTGCAGACCTAAAGGGAATGGTTTCGATCACCGTAAATGCAGTGGTGAGGGCACGCTTCGCATTTGCTTGCTACCAGCGGATCCTAGGGCCCCGGTCATGGTTGGTCGATCGGGGCCGGATTTATCAACGATAAAACCGTGGTTTTAGGGTATAATTAACTCCGCGGGATAAGTTTTAGCGATTCATCAAAAAATAAGCCCCAAGTTTTGGGATATATGGGGGTATCCGATACTATATTCTCAACAAAGAAGCTCAATCAGCAGTTTGCTACCAGCAAACTGGCGAGAATTGCAAATTAAAAGTGTTAGATTCAACTTACAGTCTCTCTTCCTCATTTTAAGATTATCGAAGTAGGAGCTGTTTTTATATTTCTTCCAATAATCTGCATTCTTCTTGGCTCCATTTCGTATCTTGTTCGTACCTTATCGGGCCTAGATTTTTTCAATGCAATAGCCTTTTTTCTGATTTCTTGAGAGACTTTGATTTTCGTGGCTCTAAAACAGAAGAACTATTGAAGATTGTGTTTTCATGATTTAATTGAATGAGCTCTTTCAAATGAATATTTGACTAAAGTGCTCGTGATGTGTTCAAACTGCCAAAAGGGCGGGGAATAGCGAAGGGCCGTGGTCGGAGGATACACCGGCAGCCGTCAATCACAGCCCTTCGCACCTGCCCCGCCCATTCCGCGGTTCGGGCACATTACGACCACCACCAATATTTGATTAATTGTTCAACAAATGCCCAACAGCCAAATCCTGCATGGTTCAGAAATTCTTATTCCATCAAAAATTATTAAAATTCCAGCAGAAGACGGAATACTGTCATTGACGCATGATTATCTCTTGAATGGACAGATGTCAGTATTTTATCTGATATCGAATGTGCTCTTCCGAATATCCCTTTTGTAGGAGTGGGTTATTTGAAACAAATATTTAGAAAGCATCCAAGAATAAAAAAATGAAAAGAAATGTGGGGTCAACACCGAAAAATTGAAAATCCTATAATGAAAATTTTACAAAAGCCCAAGTCTGTCCAAAACGGTGTTGAAGTGATGGAAAATTCAATTTGGTAGAGAAGAAAATTGTTGAAACATGCATAGATCAGCAAAAATTATGGATCACCCGTACCTTGCAAAATCTAAGACAGATGGCCAAGTGAGGAAGCGGCCAAGTGAGGAAACGCAGTTGTCGATTCAAGATTTTGCGTCACATCAGTGGTTGCGGTTGCAAAAAAGGTTCTTGATAAGACGCCGGCGGGGTATCCGATACTCTCGCGGGGTAAATATTGATGAATCGCGCTTTGGGTTTTTTTCGGGGGTATGGAGCGGAGTTAATATAACTCGGGGTATAAATTACCCCAAATTTCGTTGATGAATCCGACCCCGGCTGTTGCCAACCCGGTCGATAGGCATCTGCTACATCATTCGAATTGAGAGTAAAAAATTCGGGTGATGGTCGTGATGTATTTTAACTGCAAGAGAGGCGGGGAAACGGGGGATGAGTGACGCGCGTGATTGAACGGACGGGAGAGAAGCCAAGCGCGTATAAGGAAGAAACACGGGTTTTCCCGTCTCTCTTGCGGTTGGAGTACACTATGACCATCACCCAAAAAATTCACTCGTTATGGCCGGACTGAGCACGGGTGTGCCACACGTGGCCGTCCCGGTCCATACGTATGCAATGCATTGCTTAGGGGTTGAGCAGAGTGCCAACAAGGCGCGGCGCGGCATGATGATGGAGAGCCGTATTGATAGATCGCGGCGATCTATCAATACGGCTCTCCATCATCATGCCGCGCCGCGCCCTGTTGGCACTCTGCTCGACCCCTTACTGAGGCGCAAAAACCCGTTGTGCCTCGATTTTCGAAAAACTTCGTCGCGCAAGAACCCCTACAAACGAAGTTATGGCTCCTCGAAAATGCTTGTATTTTGAAGGTGAAAATTGAGTGGACGAGTTGCCTGAGGCCTGTGTTTCTCTTCATTCGCAGACGCTGCACGAGAGCGAACCAGACTGAGGACACATACCGCCAAGGAAGTAAAGAGCGACGACGCGGTTGACACTGATCCAACCATCTAGCCACTACTGAGTTCGAAAATCAGGAAGTGTGTGTGGCTCGTGGTGGTCACTTATATCTCACTTATCTCGAGGTATTGAGATCTCACACTTGACAAGTGAATACTACACAATTAATTGAAAATCACAAAATTCGTATCAGAGGCCGTCCTGTGCTCTTTTAAGGCAGTGGTCGCGATAAAGTTGCTTGTCTTCTTTTTCTCTCTAAACCCTTCTCTGGATTCAAAGTAGTGGAACCTACAGGAAAAAATTGCGAAAAAAACCATTTCTGGGCCCAATTTCAAATCTCAACTTTCCGATCTTGTGATGGTGGACGAGTCCACTCCACATCATCGGCTTCGATGGTCTCTGATACCAAGAACATCAGCTGGCTTACAAATAGAATTCAATCAATGAACAATAGCTTTCGGACCGATCTGCTCAAATGTTTCCGTCCTCATCGAGTTAGACATTGAATGAGGGGCCTGCTTTCATTGTTCAACTGTTCCGAATAGTTGAATTTGCATTTGTTTCTGGCCGCGAACGTCAATGATTTTTGACTGCTCAGAATGATACAGTTATCGTTTTGGGCGGAGCAGTGCACGTATGCACCAATTGGCAAACTTAGGATCGTAATAACTCCAATTATAGCTCTCTTTTCGCCGCACAACCTTCGTGGCCTTCTAGCCGTCTGCGTGTCAAGCTGATTTTCATGGTTTTCTTCACAACGCTTCTCATCGCGACCACTGACTGCCTTTAAAGGCACAGATCACCCAGAGAATTATTTTTCAGTTTTTATGCTGATCTTGGAGAGAGTCACACGCTGATCACAGAGGTGTCACTGAAATCGTCCAAGATCCCATGTCAACAGAGCTAAGGCTCCTTGAATATGCCCATATTTTGAGGGTGAAGAATTGGTAGACGAGTTATCTCGGGTCTGTATTTGTCTTCATTCGCAATCTTTGCGTAAGAGCGAGCCAGGATAATTGCAATGGACGGAAGAAGGACGGAAGAAGGTTTAATTACCCAAGTTTGAGCTTACGGTGCTGCTGTGATCTGCTGGTTCACGATTTCAAAGACGACCGCGAGCTTGATGTGCAGTTTGGAATGAAGAGGATCTTTGTGGCGTCGATTAAAGGCAGTGGTCACGATGAAAAACGTTATCGAAAAAACTACAAAAATCAGCTTAGATCAAAAACAGCTCAAAAACTATGAAGTTAGGGCGGTGAAAAACGGGCTAGAATTAGAGTTATTAAGATCCTAAAATTCCAGTTCGTGCACACGTGCACAGAAAGATCACAGTCTCATGTCAAGCAGTCCGAAATCGTCGACATTCAGGGGAAGAAATAAAGGCAAACTTACCTATTAAAACAGTTGAACTATGAAAGCAAGCACTTCAGTCAATGTTTTTGACTAGATGTGTACATATATCCAAAGATTCATTGATTGAAATTCAATTTCAAGCCAGCTGATGTTCTTGATAATAGAGATCATCGATGCCGATGATGTGGGTATGCTCGTCCACCATCAAAAGACAAGAAAGTTCAGGCTTCAAATTTGGCATAAAAGAGCGTTTTTTTCGCGATTTTTTCTTATAGGTTCTACTACTCTATACCCAGAAAAGGGTTTAGAGAGGAAAAGAAGACGAGCTTGTTTGTGCGCGACCACTGCCTTTAACATCGTTGGTGGTCTCACGTTCCTGGCAGCCGGCGCTCTACATCAGGCGAGCAGTCCTGTGGCCAAGTGTGAAATCTTCGTTTTTTATCTGTGCAACCGCACCAGGTCTAGTTTTTATTGAATTGTTTATCGATGGCGACCGAGACTCCGTTGTGCCCTCCCGAGATTCAGGGCTGCAGAAATCGGAGATGCCTGGTCAATGAGATGTCGCCTGCTTTGGATTTCGACAGTGCCGCAATGGATCGTTGCCAAAGCACATGCGGACGATCATCGCGTATCTCGTCGATGGGAGGAGACAGATTGACTCTTTATGTAAAAGAAGTTTGAACCCTATTTGGACGGAGCAGCCTGCGGCTGCACCGTCGCTTTGGGGAGGAAATCCCCTGCGTGGAGGCTAAATCTGTCGTGTATCGGGTATTTCGGGGGTGGAAATCAGTTTGAACCCTATTTGGACGGTGCAGCCTGCGGCTGCACCGGCGCATAGGGGAGGAAATCCCCTGCGTGGAGGCTATCTATCGTGTATCGGGTATTTCGGGGATGGAAATCAGTTTGAACCCTACTTGGACGGTGCAGCCTGCGGCTGCATAAATCGTTGAAGAAATCCCCTGCGTGGAGGCTAAATCTGTCGTGTATCGGGTATTTCGAGGGTGGAAATCAGTTTGAACCCTATTTGGACGGTGCAGCCTGCGGCTCCACCGTCGCTTAGGGGAGTAAAATCCCCTGCGTGGAGGCTAAATCTATCGTGTATCGGGTATTTCGGGGGTAAAAATCAGTTTGAACCCTATTTGCTTCAACGGAGGGAGATCCCTGGGTGACGGCCTATTCTTCAAGCCAAAACTACGAAAGCTGTTACAAGGCCTAAGCCATTCATTACTAGTTTCTGCTACTTCCTTTTTTTCACGTTTCATATATTTTAGAATTCTCTCTTAGTTCTTATGTTGATCATTCTCTCAGATCTTCCTTTAGTAGCGTATCAAATGCACATCTACCTCACAAATAACGTTTCCGCTATGAATTCGTGGTTCTCCAATGATTTGTGGTGGAATCAATAACTTAGGCGTAACATCTGCAGTGTGTTGTGCAGTCACACTACCAAACACTGCATTTGACGCCTGTGTTGGCAATCGGTGCCGTCCGGCATTTCGCGTTTTCAGGAAATTAAGCATCATCAACCTGTTAAAATATTGTTGAGCAATGTAGTTGGAAGGCAAAAAATGATAATGAGCAAATCCGCCATGGCCAACGACGATATGAGGTAATCAGTAGTACTTCTCAGCTGTGATTGAGATACCACCGCCAGAACAACGAAAACATTTCCTGAAAAAAAATCTAACACCTCATTCATACTTTTGCGAAAGCGGCAAATGCCGCGGATTATCAGCAGAAAAATGAGAATTTAGATGTCTGATACCATTATCAGACACCTGATTTCACATTTTAGAGCAGTATCAGACATCTGGTTTCTTATTTTTCCACTGATAATCGCGGCATTTGCCGTTATCGCAAAAGTATAAATGAGGTGTAAAACTTCATTCTGTTTATCATCTACAGTTCATCTACTCAAGCAGTCGGAGCTCGCCACCCGCTACCCCCTCGACTTCGCTCGCCACCCGCTATGGGTATAGCGGGTAACGAGCGCAAGGAGAGGTGGTACAGCGGGTCGCGAGCTGTTCGCTAGCGAGTCGCCCGAGTCGCTCTTTAAAGTTTTTCGCAACAGTTCCCTCAATTTTCCCGTATATCATACCATTTTTAATCCTTTTCTGTTTGGATTTTTTTTGCAATACTATGCAATGCAATAACTCGATATAGTCATGTTTTCAACTCGATACTAACCATCACGGCGGCTGCGGGGTTCGTAACTCATGGTCTCGCCACTTGCATATACATAAATCCGTCTAAATGCACAAGTGTGCATAAAATGAATTGTATTCTTTAGTCGAGTTGGTGTTCTTGCGGGCAACTCGCGATAGAGCTCACTCGATAGCTTATCTAGGCGACTTGATTTGGGTCTCGCTTTTCTTTTGCAACAGTGAAGAATTCGTTAGACGCATAGACGTTTCGCGCTCCCGGAAGTTTCAAGCTTTCCCCGAAATCCAAAAGCAGCCCACGCACTGGACGAGTTACTCTCTGCTCCCGTCATGAGGGTTACCTGCTCAGTATATTCACAGCCGGTGAGCCTGCATACCCACCTCATAGTGTGCCACTGACCCCCGGAGAAGAGCGGCTTGTGGTTGAAAACTCACGGCTTTCTAAATTTACACCCACATCACTGTAAATAGATTATTATCATGAACTATCTCACGAAAGAAGAGAGTACGGTGCGGGGCAAGCCCACGCTCTGGTGAACGGTAGGGGGGAGGGGTGGAGGCAGGGTCAGGCCCCGCTGTGACGAAAGAAGAGGATGGGATGCAGGGTCGAGCCAACGCTGTGACAAAGGGAAGGGGATGGGATGGAGGGTCAGGATGGCGCTGTCACGAAAGAAAGGGGATGCTGGGTTAAGCCCACGTTCAAGCCCCTAAAAAGGCATGGTCGTGAGTAGGTTCAAGTATTTTACTAAATTTTTCGAGGTCAAATATTTATCATCAAATGTGACCACTCTAGGAACTTGTAGAAAGGAAATATTTCCGAATAAGCCAACTGATTTTTCAAACAGGTTACTAATTGAGCTTTCCAAATGGCTGGAATATTCGAATTGAAGAATTACCGATTATCGCGAATGAACTCCACATTTCAAGAAAAAGCTCTTTCGTGATGTTTTCGTCACGTTTTCCTTCTCTGCAGCTCCTAGCAGAGATATTTCTAGGGAAGAAATCGGGAGTTTCATAGTTGGCTCGAGTATTTGAATATTTGATCAATGTTAACACCAAAGTTTACGCTGAGGTTTATAAAATTGGGATGAGGAAGTATTGCGTCTATTTGTTATGATTTAATCAGAATAAACACTTGAAGTTCTAAGTATTAAATAACTAATTTGAAACTGACTGTAATTAGTTATTTTTGATAGTCCTGTACCCTCCGAGTTTTTGAAAAAAAATGTGGTGCTACTGTGAAAGAATAAACGGTGCCACCGCAGCAGAGGGGCACTATGATACTGCACTTGGACACGCAGATTTTTTCATGCCGCAACATGCTGCTGCGAAAAAAGGCAAAAACCACCCGGTTGATCCCACATCTCTGTGTGAGGATTCTCGCAACTGCGCCGCAGCACGCTTCGGCAATCAGCGTGCACCTTGCGGACTGAACGCCAGATGAATTGTATGTGCAAAGCTTCTAGATGAAATAAGGGACATGAAATGAAAAAAAAACATTCCAAATGTTAATCTGATATCGCAGTTTCACAGCACGAGCTGCCATTTCGTGGCCGACAAAATTCATCGCTAACAGCAAAGCCGCAGCTTCGAAGAACACGAATGCATTGCCAGACTCGACAAAGACAAAAACAACGTTTAAAATTTTTGATTAACTTAGAGTCTAGATCTGTCCTTATCTGTTGCAGACGGCGACTGAATTATCATGCAGCAAGTGACAATGGTAGTGGGACTACCGGATACCGACACGATTACCCTTTGTCCCCACACGATTATCAGGATGATGGTCGTAGTGTATTCCAACTGCAAGAGAGGCGGGGGAAATCCGTGTTCCTTCCAATCACGCGCTTGGCACCTCCCCCGTCCGTCCAATCACGCGCGCCGCTCATCCCCCGTTTCCCAGTCTTTCTCAAAATCAAAGGCGGTGTTCACGATAATCTTCGAATTTGAGATTGATTGCTGATTCAATTGTGCAATCCCCGGGGCACGAAATCCTCTATGTATTTTGGGGCGGGGTTGTAGAAGCTCAGGGGAGGGGTTGCAGAAATTTTTCGATTTGCAATGCTCAAATTTAGTAGTTTTGACCCGTTTTTGACGCTTCCAACGGCGCGTGCGTTCTACTAGGGGCTATACGACCCAATTAACGTAGTTATCTTAACAACTTTTTCGAGCGTGTCTGCTGCCTTCAAGTCTCACTGGAACTGTTCGTTGTGACAATGAAATTTTTTGTGGAAACGTCTTTTGCGATTCTCTACTCTCTGTTGCCCCGTATTTTCTTTTAGACCCAAACTAATACTGTTTTGCCTGAAATATTCTTCCATTTTTGATTAGCCCAGCTTCTAGCCCAGGTGACAACCACCATGAGCATGTTTAGCCAATCGGACAACTACATACAAACCCCAGTATCTCATCGGTCAACGCAGAAGGATTACGGTAGTTGCGTAAAGTGTACACGGGGTGTGCAACCCTCCTCTGCACTCCTGCCCGCCGCGTGGGAGAGCGCAGATGGCGGCAATTCAAATGCATTGAGT
This sequence comes from Aplectana chamaeleonis, assembly GCA_029168955.1. NCBI lineage: Eukaryota > Metazoa > Nematoda > Chromadorea > Rhabditida > Cosmocercidae > Aplectana > Aplectana chamaeleonis. Next base: position 9,133 of record JAPDOI010001880.1, read on the forward strand.
GGTCGCTGCACAACATGCAACGGAAATCATGGCTAATTTATAGAAAATAATCTCAAAGATGGCTATTGCTTATGTTTATATGCAATTTCATCAAGTCACGCCAATTCCTTATATTTCGGGTATTAGCGAAACTCTTGATGATTTTTTGGGAAGAAAAGGAAGAAATTCAAGTTGTGAAAGTTTTCTTGAATTCTTAACGCTTATGCAACTAACTTCACTGATTAGCTAGCATGGACGGCCAGCCATTCAAGACGATTTCGTGAAAGATGCCGTCCAAAAACTGCGATGGGAAGGAAGAAAAAAACTAGAAAAAGAGCTTTAGCTTTTTTGGGGTGTGCGACGCTTGGTCCGGAAGGTAGAGCACAGGCAGAGCAAAAAATGTGAAAACTCCTCACATACTGGTGAAAGATGAAAAATTAAGAAAAACTCTTCAGTTTCGCATGGTTGTCCTAGTTGAGGTACCCAGGCACCGGTTCGATTCGAGCGCCGTCAGAACGAGGTTGGACTATTGAACCGCTCTTACTCGACACGAAAGAAGAGGCGGGGTCAATCCGAAACGTGGTATCGTTCGTTTCGGGAATGACAACGGTCCACCTCTCAAAGCCGGGATTGCAGTCTCGATGATTCCTGAACTACTCCTTGGATCGTGTGTCGCTCCACCATTCATAGCCAGGACTGCAGTCTCGGTGATGACGTCACGTCTTCGTGGATCGTGGCTCGGTCAACCTTTCACACCAGGGATTCTAATACGATGATGACGCCATCATCTTGTTACCATCGATTCTACGCCCTATACCCTTCATAGCTGTCATCGCAATGACGTCATCCTTCATGGGTGCTCTTATCCAGCCCACCCCCCCCCCCAATCGGCTCACTCGATTTGGCTCTAACTCAGACAAACCAGCTTGAGTAGCCGACGAGAAACCATCTTTTCTTATCAGCACAGCAGTTAGCCAACGGTGGCTACAGGGAGGATCTAGAGAGATAGGATTGTTTCCACGTCATGTTCTCTTGCTAGACTCTTGCTTCACTCGCAGCAGCTAAGTAGCCATAGCCGACGAGAATAGCAAGGTTCGACAAAGATAGTAAATTTGAAAACGTTTAAAAGCCATCACACGGAGCCTCATTCCTACCATATCTTTGCTGCTAACCGGCCGCTCGCACTTTGCCATCAAGAGGTGAGTCTTCGGAATTGGGAGGGGTTGCACGCTTAAGGGAGCAGCACACCGCGGCAGCAGCAAATATGAGGACCTCTCTCACACTTTTTCGCCGTCCAACACCGGGCAGAGCCGAACATTGCCATTGCGGCGTTTTTAGCAGCACCCCATCGCGCCGCAGTGCGAGAGAAGTAGCGGTTAACAACCATCAATTCCGACTCTTCAGTACGGCACGGAACGCTCTGATAACTTGCATTCCTTATTGCGCGTTGGAGCGAGTCAGAGTAGGGAGCTTCGGGGGTCGGACCTGCTCCGCGCGTGGTCGCGTCGCGGACATGCGCTGAACACGGCTCCTCCGCCAACGCGTAGCTAGATGCCTCCCACGGAAACGTACGTGCGTGCCGCCCCTGGGGCGGCATGCACGTACGCGGAGGGTTAGGTTGGGGTTAGGCAGGGTTTGGGACGTCGGCGCGTTTGATCATTGCTGTGCGAGTGCTGGAGATAATCAATAGTTGGGGTCTCAACGGGGTTTCGGCTGCCCCACCCTCCTACGTAGGGTTTGCGAGGGAACGATTTTTCAGTGCTAGCCTAACCCCCTTTTAGCCCTTGCGCTGCTATCATCAAAAGCGCCGACGCTCCAAACCCTCCCTAACCCCAACCTAACCCGCAGCGTACGTGCATGCCGCCCCAGATGCCCACGGTTTCGGAGGCTGAAAACGCGAAATGCCGGACCGCACCGATTGCCAACACAGGCGTCAAATGCAGTGTTGTTGGTGTGACTGCACAACACACTGCAGATGTTACGCCTATGTTATTGATTCCACCACAAATCATGGTAGAACCACGAATTCATAGCGGAAACGCTATTTGTGGGTAGATGTTTATTTGATACGCTACTAAAGGAAGATGTGAGAGAATGATCAACATAAGAACTAAGAGAGAATTCTGAAATATATGAAACGTGAAAAAAGGAAGCAGCAGAACCTAGTAATGAATGGCTTAGGCCTTGTAACAGTTCTCGTAGTTTTCGCTTGAAGAATAGGCCATCACCCAGGGATCTCCTTCCGTTGAAGCAAATAGAGTAGAACGGATTTTCACTCCCGAAATACCCGATATACGACAGATTTTGCCTCCACGAAGGGGTTTTCCTCCCCTGAGCCACCGTCCAAATACGTTTCAAACGGATTCCCACCCCCCGAAATACCCGATGTACGAGACAGATTTTGCCTCCACGAAGGGGTTTTCCTCCCCTAAGCGACGCCGCAGGCTGCATCGTCCAAGTAGGGTTTAAACTGATTTCCACCCCCAAATACCCGATACACGACAGATTAAGCCTCCACGCAGGGCATTTCCCCCTCGACGGTGCAGCCGCAGCCTTCACCGTCCAAATAGGGTTTAAACTGATTTTCACCCCGAAATACCCGATACACGACAGATTTAGTCCCACGCAGGGGATTTCCTCCCCTGAGCACCGTCCAAATAGGGTTAGAAATGATTTCTAGAGAGTTTTGACCTCGAAATTCACGGATAAGGCCCCGGTCAGACTTCGTCGAAAAACCTGCTGAGTCCGACTGAGTCCGAATGAATCCGGGGTGGAAAAACCTGCTGAGTCCCACTCAGTCCGGTTGCCCCCAGCGCCAACCAGTTCTTCTGCGAAACACGCAATTGCTCGGACAGAATATAGGGCTGACCGCTCGCAACAATGGGACCGACCGCGGGATCGGCGACGTTCCGACCGCATCATTACACTCGCAGCTGACCCTCACGGCGGCTGCGGGGTGTAACTCGTCCAAACGCACCCGCTGCCCGTGCAATTCCGTCAGAAACTGAAACCTACCGGTGTGCAAAGCCCTTGTATGAAGGGCACACCTTGACAGCTACAATATAGAATCTGATCCCGCTTTGTGTTGCTTTGCAGCGTTGTTAAGAGAGCAAGGTGGACGAGTTGTCCGCCACCCCGACAAGGCAAGAACCGAACAGCCCTCTCCTTCAAAACACAACGAAACCAAGTTTCTTCAGTTAGAGGTCAAGTGAGGCTCCTGTTCTCCTAAATGTGAGCTATTCCCGATGGTAAAACATGAATTAGTGGGAAAATAGGGACAGCATGCGGTGATTTGACGAGCTAACTCCCGCAGCCGCCGTGAGGGTTAGCTTCGAGTCATCATTGCGAGCGTTCCGATCGGTATTCAGCCGCGGTCAGTACGAAAGTGAGCGCGTTCCGAACGCAAATCTGCATCATGGCGTTTTGCGTTCGGACCGCAGGCAAGTATGATATCACGGCGCCCTTCCGATGGGAGGGGCTCAGAACAGTGCAATACGCCAACAGGAGATCCTACAATCATGGTGCCCACTACTGGCTATTACAGTATGAAATAGCCAGTACTGGATATCACGATTGGGGGACTCGATGCTAGCGTACTGCATAACAACATAACACGAAAATGATGAAACACAAATTTATTACCAAATTAACCACTTGATGGTACATCAATTATTAATGAAACGATAATTGTGAAACAAATTGTGTTTGTTCACAATAATAGCTAACGGTTATACATAAAAATATGCAACGAAATACATTACATGATCGAGTTCACAAGTTTCCGAAAAATGACTTCAAATACTTGAATAAAAAACGAATTGGAAGTATAAGCGCAATTTGGTTTTCAGAATCCGAAAATAGTGCACGTGGGTGTGATTATAAACGTCAAATATTCGAAAAAACAAGCGAAAATAAATTTTAGTAACTGAAAACGTACTTACTCGAGCTGCGAATTCCCTTTTTGTGTCCTATCCAGTCAAGTGATTCATATTTTGAATGTTATTACGGTAAAATTCTAATCCGCATTCATTTATTGTGCTTCCACGCTGTTACATGAAAATTATGTTTCGAACAACACGGTTTCCAATCATTTCAAATCATCTTTCAAAAATTGTGAACCCTAAAAATAAAACTTTTACGGCGCACAAAAGTGAAGTCATCAAAACTGAGAACCCAAGTGGTAACTGATCAATGTTTTCCTAGGACACAGATACCCAGAGCGCGTTTAAAAAATATAGCTATCTATAAGACTGCCTGCGCATTCGAGGTTCCCTACAGCAAAGAAGCGAAATCGATATAATTAAAGGCACTGTTCGCGATAAAAATTGCTTTTCTGTTTTTTTGCCTATCTTGAAACCGGTCCCATTCTGATTCCAATGATGCTTCTGGAATCGTACAAGACCTTCTGGGAATGGAGTTATGGTCCCTCAAAAATTGAGCTAGGGAAAATGGTGGACGAATTGTCCAAGGCTTGTAACTTCCGTCTTTTGCAGCCAATGTATGCGAGCTGACCTGAGTAAAGAGAGAAGTTGAGAATGAAGGGAAGAACGGGGCTTTTGATCGGAAACTATCGCTCCACTCAGGATTTCGAGTGTTCCTTTGTTTACGTCGAGGGGCGGGAAGAGGAAGGGGCTTGCCCACAATGGCGGGGTTTGCCCACTTTTCTAAGCCGTTTTGCGGCTCCTGGGTAGCTTTTCGTCTCGTTTTTCCGACGCTGTTCTGCTTCTGAGAGCCACGAGAAGCGTTTGTCATGGAAAATTCGAGGATGAAGTTTATCGCGAACAGTGCCTTTAAACGAGATAATGGTAGTAGGGCATGTTATAAGGCTAGTATAACTTACAAATATGGTTACCATTTTCGTTTTAGTCTGACGCATAGACCAGGCGACTGACCGTGCGGGGTTGGTGGCCTCACTAGAGAATGGGGTTTCGATTCACGCGGGTTGATCTACCGTCGCAGCCCCGTCCAATCATCAGACTAAAGTTATTGCGCGAACTCTATCTCCCCATGTAAAACTAAGTGGGCATCTACAATACCCGCACTAAGTTTTGTAAAAACGGGGAGCATCTGGCAAACTTGGCAAAAAAACGTCCGATGCATGTAGCTTTTTTGAATAACGATTTTTTCGAATTCTGAAAACGCTATCATATTCGCAGATGAAAAAAGCTACTTAATTATGCGACTTTTAGGCCGAAGATCCCTAAATTCGCTTTGTTTTTGAAGGAAATAGTTTTTTCAACCGTTTTTCAAAAGCGTCGCGCGCGGCGAAATGCGGCGAAACTTTGAGCTGTTTTTGTAAAAGTAATGGAAGAGCAATCTTTATGCTTTCTTCATAAATTAGGTGTAAATGAGAGAATCTCAAGGTTTGTTTGGGTTGAATTTTCGGAAACTTTCAATTAGGAGTTCGGGGTTCTCGCAACAAAACTCCGACTTTTCATGTAGTTCTCAAACGTGTTTAATGAAGGATTTCGACAATTCAACCAACACAAACCTCGAGATTCTCAGCTGCACCTAATTTATGAAGAAAGCATACAGATCGCTCTCGCATTACTCTTGCGAATACTGCTCAAAATTTCGCCGCGCACAAGGTTTTTATAAACGATCGCAAAATTAATTTCCTTCAGAAACAAAGCGATTTTAGGGATAGCCGGCCCACAAGTCACATAATTAGGTAGCAATTTCTTGGGTGAGTATGACAGCGTTTTCAGTAGTCAAAGAAGTCTTCCTTCAAAAAAGTTACATGCATTGGACGTTTTTTGCCAAGTTTGCCAGATGCTCCCCGTTTTTACAAAACAGAGCGTGGGTATTGTAGCTCTCCCATTCTTGCCATTTTTCTGAGCCAACACATTCCACAAAATGATGACTCATCACTTTAAAAGGCTGGAGTAACCGATCTCGGAATGGACGGAGCATTGTTATTGAAGTGACACTTTAATTAGCCAAATTGGAAGACACTCTCTACATATTGAACAATTTGTGAATGTTATAGGTACAGCATGTTGTGGTCTAGTCAATCGTGCGAAAATAATTTGGGAAATTTAGGAGGGTCATTATTTTCCAAGATAAAATACATTGATCATGCTAGAGATCGCGTTTGGTTGCTTTTGATCGAATGAGCTCGTTATCTTGTGATAATATTATCAAATTCATAACTAACCCCATCTAAAAAAAACGTTTTCGTGAATAAATTCCAATTTCTCCCAAACAGTTGGATAGACTGTGGCGCGGAGAACATTTTGGTCCTTTCGAAATTGAAAACGGATCACTTTGAGGCGAGTTGTGCTTGGAAGACGCCTTAGTTGCCCATTTTGCCCATTTCGCCTATTTTTTACGCTTGGAGCAGCGGTATTGTAGTTCTGAAAGGAATGGCCAACTACATGAACCTTGGACGGAATGCAGGTGACGACGCTCGAATATAGAATCAGAAAAAAAAACTGATTTGTTCTCGAGTAAATCAAGTGATTTTAGGAAAAGTCCAATGATCTCATTGCTAAAATAAACACCTGCATACTGATTCGGATCAAAAAGAGGGGTTTATGAACTTTGAAAATTTGATTAATATGTTATTATGATCCGTTGAACGGCTGTATTCAGATTATTAATGGATTCGAAAATAAGGGACTAATGCTCAAGTATTAGCGGCGAAATTGAACGAATAAGCACAATCTAACAGCATTTCATCACAATTATTCAGAGCAAGGAATAAATTTTTGAGTTAAGATTAGTTCTAACCGGACTAACTGTACCTCCCTATGCTCTTTATTGCACAACAGGCAGAACGACATGAGCTTGCTTCTCTATCCAAAAAAATGGAAACGGACCTTATATCAAAGTCAAGTCAATAAATTTTGAATGCTGAATATTTTAGTCCCGCCCAATTCCTACAACTGTCACAACAAAGTTCTGAAAAAAAATCTAGTCGGGGAAAATCTGAAGCTAGTCCCGGAAAGTGTTACAGACCTAGCTCTGCTACGACGGCCTCTCCAAATGTAGTGCGCAGAAACTCAACGGGATCATCGTACTGTGGTTCAGCATTTCCTAGAACAATAATCTCACTGGATTCAACTGTTAGACCGTAACACAAAACGCATACCTCGCTTTGAAGTCTTCGATCTGTTCCATCTGGTTTTCCGCGTCGTCGCTTCGAGCCTTCCCATGCGAAACCTTTCTGAAATTTCTTTAAAATGGAACCTATTTAAGTCGCAAATGTCGTGAGCCTATGTTGCAAAAGCAGATTTATCAGTTGGCTGTGTTTAAACTGTAGCAACAAATATGAGAGTCGCTTATTAATGAAAAAGCTGTTTTGTGAATTCCATGTCAAAAGTACACACTATGCACATTTTATGCATACATTAAGATGCAAAAGCTTCTTCTCAACTTAAAGGCAGAAGACACGCTCAAAAACATTGTTGGGATAACCACTGGGGTCGTATGGCCCCTAGTAGAACGTTCGCGCCGTTGAAAGCGTCAAAAACAAATCTAAACTACTAAATTTGAGCAATGCAAGTCGAAAATTTTCGTTAACCCCGCCCACGAGCTTCGACAACCCCGCTTCCAAATACGAACTCGTCCAGATTGATTCTTCGAATACAGTCACTGTGGCTGGTTTTTGATGCTTACAATTAGGTGAGCGTTCTAGTACAGGCTGCAGGATTCTATCGGCTCCGCAATTTCATTTCTATCGGATTTTCCACACCTACAACATCACTCCAATTTTTTTCTCAAATCCCAAAGCACTTTTTTGCTGTTGTGCGCAACGCAGGTAATCATAAAAAGGGATGTACACACAGGAGACACAAGGGGAACACAGAACCAGGCAGTGGAAAGAAAGAAAAATAAAGAAAATCATTGGAAAAGCGAGATGACACGGAAACTGCAGCAGAAATAATCGAAGATCCAGGCGCGAAGTTGCATGTGTCCTCGCCGCTACACACCACACATTTTCCGTCACGTCTGCGCGCGGCCGGTCCTAAAGTTACGCGGTCCGAACGGAAAGAGGTGAGAGCCGTGAAAAGGGCAAAAGCGGTCGGAACGCTCGCAAATTTTGAAGATCGTACCGACCGCGTGCTTTGCGCGCGGTCAGCCCTACTCTGTTTTTTGCGAGCTTTCGAAACGGTTCTTGCGCGCGGTCGGTACTAAGGGCGAAAACTTGCGCGCGGTCAAGCCTATTTCCTGTCCGAGTGATAGTGACGATTATCACCTCAGCTCATTAATGAATTGCGATCAGTTAGTCTTCAATTGAGTCAGGGGGTCGTAAATTACAATATAGGCGTAGCTGGGAGCGGTGTGTGCAAGTGCATACCACACACCCCAACGCATTATTTGACGGCTATGCTGGCGATTGGTGCTGTCCGGCATTTCTCCTCCAGTTTCGGAGGCATCTAGTCTAATTTTGAAACGAGAATTTACGTAAATTACGGAAGGTTTAGCCCCAGTTGGTGAAATTCTCGCTACAGCACCCGCACATTCGACGCTTATTCTCGTTGCACCACTCGGTCGATCGACCCACCCAGTCCTGATCCGTACTAGAAAGGCGATCCCCGCTGCGATTGAGTGCATCGCCATTTCTTCCCCACGGCCTGCAGCATCCCAGTGGCCAAAATTATCCCTAACAAGGTCTCCCAGAGAGCGACACGGGGTCGCCCTCCACGACCGCCCGCAGAGTGTCAAGTTATCCGTGGGTTGACTGTTCCAACACTGTTCGAACCGCATCCCTGCGTTCCGCGTAGTCAACGCGGGTTTGAGATTGCATTTCAACACAGGCTGTAGCTAAATCGGTAGATTCTCGCTACAAAATTATAGCAAGAATACACGGGTGTAGCGTCAGAGGGATCAATGTTTCTAATTTAGCCTTCGTTTTTACGTAGATTACGCGCAGAATTTGCACCTTGTAGCCTCGACACAAGAATATGCGCGTTTCAGCTATCGTAGCCAAAACCCGAAATTAAGGCCCCTGTCATAGTTGGATGAGCCGACGTCTCCAGACCGGTCGATACACACAGAATGCATTGGAAATGGGATGCAAAAATCACTGGGTGTATCCCCCCCGCACCCCCCAACACCCCCCAACACCCACCCGGTCGATACGTATGAACAACTTGGTGAGATGAAGCTGAGAAAATCACTCGGTGTATCCCCCACGCTCCCCCCAACAGCCCCCCGCACCCCCCCCCGGTCGATACGTATGTTTAAAATGATGGAGTGAGGTTGAGAAAATCACTCAATGTATCCGACGCGGTCGATATCCATGCAATACGTGGATGACCGCGGATTAGAAAATCACCGGGTGGGCGGGTCGAAGATAAAACATTGCGTATCACTAGAAAGCTAACCTTACTGCTACCTCCGTTACTTCACCATACTCGCCTTCACTATTTCTCTGAACAGGTGCAATCCTGTTGGCCACGTAATCATCGTCATATCTAGTTGGATGCACCGAGTGATTTTCTCAATCTCACTCCATCATTTTAAACATACGTATCGACCGGGTGGGTGTTGGGGGGTGCGGGGGGGGGTGTAGGGGGGAGTCGGTGGGTTGCAGATGCAAATAGCACCAACTCTGACCGGGGCCTTACCGCCACATGGAATGGGGCGGCGTTTCAGGCCGCGCCCTCGGAGGCATCTAGCTACGCGTTGGCAGAGGCGTCAGCAATCCCTCGGCACAAAGGCTCCCAGCAGTGGACCAATCGTCAGCAATGTCAACATATGAGATGATTTCGTATACAAAATTGAGCAGAGTATTGTTTTGAGAGCAATTTACTCAAAAATCGTCAATAGCCACCAGAACGCTGATTATTTATTAGATTTTATAACATGGATGCTTACAAACGAGTAAAAACGAGTCACACATGAATATAACCTGAATGTTGAGCTGTTTAACACGTGCAATCTCATGAACATGATAGAAAAACCGGATGTGAATAAAAAAATGAGCACATGCGTTCCAAAGCGTCTGCATGACGTTCGACGTAACAAGGAAAGCGTATTAGCCGTAAATTTTTCACACAACAGCAGCAATCAATATGAAAACTACTAGCCATATCGGTCTAGACCGTTAAATAAACCACAAAATGGGGGAAATCGAATGATTGCTCCCAGCCACCCTGCAGAATACTCATAAATCCGGTGCACTTTTTCGTTTTGGAGTTTACTTTTTCCCAATACCAAGTTTTTGAAATACAATTTAAATTCGCTTTTTTTCCTTGAGAATACACCGACACCGGAAGAACATACAATGTGAGACCATGCTGCTGCTCTGGGGTGCTGCTGTGCAGCTCAGCCACTCTATAACAGGATCGTCCGTCGATCCCCTGCATAGAGGCTAAATCTAACGTGTATCGGGTATTTCGGGGGTGGAAATCAGTTTGAACCCTATGTGGACGGTGGCTCAGGGGAGGAAATCCCCTGCGTGGAGGATAAATCTATCGTGTATCGGGTATTTCGGGGGTGGAAATCAGGCTCAGGCGAGGAAATCCCCTGCGTGGAGGCTAAATCTATCGTGTATCGGGTATTTCGGGTGTGGAAATCAGTTTGAACCCTATGTGGACGGTGGCTCAGGGGAGGAAATCCCCTGCGTGGAGGATAAATCTATCGTGTATCGGGTATTTCGGGGGTGGAAATCAGTTTGAACCCTATGTGGACGGTGGCTCAGGGGAGGAAATCCCCTGCGTGGAGGATAAATCTATCGTGTGTCGGGTATTTCGGGTGTGGAAATCAGTTTGAACCCTATGTGGACGGTGCAGCCTGCGGCTGGCAGAGGAAATCCCCTGCGTGGAGGATAAGTCTATCGTGTATCGGGTATTTCGGGGTGGAAATCAGTTTGAACCCTATGTGTACGGGGAGGAAATGTCCTGCGTGGAGGATAAATCTATCGTGTATCGGGTATTAAGGGGTGGAAATCAAGCTCAGGGGAGGAAATCCCCTGCGTGGAGGCTAAATCTATCGTGTATCGGGTATTTCGGGTGTGGAAATCAGTTTGAACCCTATGTGGACGGTGGCTCAGGGGAGGAAATCCCCTGCGTGGAGGATAAATCTATCTTGTATCGGGTATTTCGGGGGGTGGAAATCAGTTTGAACCCTATGTGTACGGGGAGGAAATCTCCTGCGTGGAGGATAAATCTATCGTGTATTGGGTATTTCGGGGGTGGAAATCAGTTTGAACCCTATGTGGACGGTGGCTCAGGGGAGGAAATGCCCTGCGTGGAGGATAAATCTATCGTGTATCGGGTATTTCGGGGGTGGAAATCAGGCTCAGGGGAGGAAATCCTCTGCGTGGAGGATAAATCTATCGTGTATCGGGTATTTCGGGGGTGGAAATCAGGCTCAGGGGAGGAAATCCCCTGCGTGGAGGCTAAATCTATCGTGTATCGGGTATTTCGGGGAGTGGTAATCAGTTTCAACCCTATGTGGACGGGCTCAGGGGAGGAAATCCCCTGCGTGGAGGCTAAATCTATCGTGTATCGGGTGTTTCGGGTGGAAATCAGTTTGAACCCTATGTGGACGGTGGCTCAGGGGAGGAAATCCCCTGCGTGGAGGATAAATCTATCGTGTATTGGGTATTTCGGGGGTGGAATTCAGTTGAACCCTAAGTGGACGGTGGCTCAGGGTAGGAAATCCCCTGCGTGGAGGATACATCTATCGTGTATCGGGTATTTCGGGGGTGGAAATCAAGCTCAGGGGAGGAAATCCCCTGCGTGGAGGCTAAATCTATCGTGTATCGGGTATTTCGGGTGTGGAAATCAGTTTGAACCCTATGTGGACGGTGGCTCGGGAGGAAATCCTGCGTGGAGGATAAATCTATCGTGTGTCGGGTATTTCGGGGGTGGAAATCAGTTTGAACCCTATGTGCACGGTGGCGCAGGGGAGGAAATCTCCTGCGTGGAGGATAAATCTATCGTGTATTGGGTATTTCGGGGGTGGAAATCAGTTTGAACCCTATGTGGACGGTGGCTCAGGAGAGGAAATCCCCTGCCTGGAGGATAAATCTATCGTGTATCGGGGATTTCGCGGGTGGAAATCACGCTCAGGCGAGGCAATCCCCTGCGTGGAGGCTAAATCTATCGTGTATCGGGTATTTCGGGGGTGGAAATCAGTTTGAACCCTATGTGGACGGTGGCTCAGGGGAGGAAATCCCCTGCGTGGAGGATAAATCTATCGTGTATCGGGTATTTCGGGGGTGGAAATCAGTTTGAACCCTATGTGGACGGTGGCTCAGGGGAGGAAATCCCCTGCGTGGAGGATAAATCTATCGTGTATTGGGTATTTCGGGGGTGGAAATCAGTTTGAACCCTATGTGGACGGTGGCTCAGGGGAGGAAATCTCCTGCGTGGAGGATAAATCTATCGTGTATTGGGTATTTCGGGGGTGGAAATCAAGCTCAGGGGAGGAAATCCCCTGCGTGGAGGCTAAATCTATCGTGTATCGGGTATTTCGGGGGTGGAAATCAGTTTGAACCCTATGTGGACGGTGGCTCAGGGGAGGAAATCTCCTGCGTGGAGGATAAATCTATCGTGTATTGGGTATTTCGGGGGTGGAAATCAGTTTGAACCCTATGTGGACGGTGGCTCAGGGGAGGAAATCTCCTGCGTGGAGGATAAATCTATCGTGTATTGGGTATTTCGGGGGTGGAAATCAGTTTGAACCCTATGTGGACGGTGGCTCAGGGGAGGAAATCTCCTGCGTGGAGGATAAATCTATCGTGTATTGGGTATTTCGGGGGTGGAAATCAGTTTGAACCCTATGTGGACGGTGGCTCAGGGGAGGAAATTTCCTGCGTGGAGAATAAATCTATCGTGTATTGGGTATTTCGGGGGTGGAAATCAGTTTGAACCCTATGTGGACGGTGGCTCAGGGGAGGAAATCTCCTGCGTGGAGGATAAATCTATCGTGTATTGGGTATTTCGAGGGTGGAAATCAGTTTGAACCCTATGTGGACGGTGGCTCAGGGGAGGAAATCTCCTGCGTGGAGGATAAATCTATCGTGTATTGGGTATTTCGGGGGTGGAAATCAGTTTGAACCCTATGTGGACGGTGGCTCAGGGGAGGAAATCTCCTGCGTGGAGGATAAATCTATCGTGTATTGGGTAATTCGGGTGTGGAAATCAGTTTGACACCCTATGTGGACGGTGGCTCAGGGGAGGAAATCTCCTGCGTGGAGGATAAATCTATCGTGTATTGGGTAATTCGGGTGTGGAAATCAGTTTGAACCCTATGTGGACGGTGGCTCAGGCGAGAAATCCCCTGCGTGGAGGCTAAATCTATCGTGTATTGGGTAATTCGGGTGTGGAAATCAGTTTGAACCCTATGTGGACGGTGGCTCAGGGAGGAAATCTCCTGCGTGGAGGATAAATCTATCGTGTATTGGGTATTTCGGGGTGGAAATCAGTTTGAACCCTATGTGGACGGTGGCTCAGGGAGGAAATCTCCTGCGTGGAGGATAAATCTATCGTGTATTGGGTATTTCGGGGTGGAAATCAGTTTGAACCCTATGTGGACGGTGGCTCAGGAGGAAATCTCCTGCGTGGAGGATAAATCTATCGTGTATTGGGTATTTCGGGGTGGAAATCAGTTTGAACCCTATGTGGACGGTGGCTCAGGGGAGGAAATTTCCTGCGTGGAGAATAAATCTATCGTGTATTGGGTATTTCGGGGTGGAAATCAGTTTGAACCCTATGTGGACGGTGGCTCAGGGGAGGAAATCTCCTGCGTGGAGGATAAATCTATCGTGTATTGGGTATTTCGGGGTGGAAATCAGTTTGAACCCTATGTGGACGGTGGCTCAGGGAGGAAATTTCTTGCGTGGAGAATAAATCTATCGTGTATTGGGTATTTCGGGGGTGGAAATCAGTTTGAACCCTATGTGGACGGTGGCTCAGGGGAGGAAATCTCCTGCGTGGAGGATAAATCTATCGTGTATTGGGTAATTCGGGTGTGGAAATCAGTTTGACACCCTATGTGGACGGTGGCTCAGGGGAGGAAATCTCCTGCGTGGAGGATAAATCTATCGTGTATTGGGTAATTCGGGTGTGGAAATCAGTTTGAACCCTATGTGGACGGTGGCTCAGGCGAGAAAATCCCCTGCGTGGAGGCTAAATCTATCGTGTATTGGGTAATTCGGGTGTGGAAATCAGTTTGAACCCTATGTGGACGGTGGCTCAGGGGAGGAAATCTCCTGCGTGGAGGATAAATCTATCGTGTATTGGGTAATTCGGGTGTGGAAATCAGTTTGAACCCTATGTGGACGGTGGCTCAGGGGAGGAAATCTCCTGCGTGGAGGATAAATCTATCGTGTATCGGGTATTTTGGGTGTGGAAATCAGTTTGAACCCTATGTGGACGGTGGCTCAGGCGAGGAAATCCCCTGCGTGGAGGCTAAATCTATCGTGTATCGGGTATTTTGGGTGTGGAAATCAGTTTGAACCCTATGTGGACGGTGGCTCAGGGGAGGAAATCTCCTGCGTGGAGGATAAATCTATCGTGTATTGGCTAATTCGGGTGTGGAAATCAGTTTGAACCCTATGTGGACGGTGGCTCAGGGGAGGAAATCTCCTGCGTGGAGCATAACTCTATGGTGTATTGGCTAATTCGGGTGTGGAAATCAGTTTGAACCCTATGTGGACGGTGGCTCAGGGGAGGAAATCTCCTGCGTGGAGGATAAATCTATCGTGTATTGGGTAATTCGGGTGTGGGAATCAGTTTGTGCCCTATGTGGACGGTGGGTCAGGGAGAAATCTCCTGCGTGGAGGATAAATCTATCGTGTATTGGGTAATTCGGGTGTGGAAATCAGTTTGAACCCTATGTGGACGGTGGCTCAGGCGAGGAAATCCCCTGCGTGGAGGCTAAATCTATCGTGTATCGGGTATTTCGGGGGTGGAAATCAGTTTGAACCCTATGTGGACGGTGGCTCAGGAGGAAATCTCACTGCGTGGAGGCTAAATCTATCGTGTATTGGGTATTTCGGGGGTGGAAATCAGTTTGAACCCTATGTGGACGGTGGCTCAGGGGAGGAAATCTCCTGCGTGGAGGATAAATCTATCGTGTATTGGGTATTTCGGGTGTGGAAATCAGTTTGAACCCTATGTGGACGGTGGCTCAGGGGAGGAAATTTCTTGCGTGGAGAATAAATCTATCGTGTATTGGGTATTTCGGGGGTGGAAATCAGTTTGAACCCTATGTGGACGGTGGCTCAGGGAGGAAATTTCCTGCGTGGAGAATAAATCTATCGTGTATTGGGTATTTCGGGGTGGAAATCAGTTTGAACCCTATGTGGACGGTGGCTCAGGGGAGGAAATCTCCTGCGTGGAGGATAAATCTATCGTGTATTGGGTATTTCGGGGTGGAAATCAGTTTGAACCCTATGTGGACGGTGGCTCAGGAGGAAATCTCCTGCGTGGAGGATAAATCTATCGTGTATTGGGTATTTCGGGTGTGGAAATCAGTTTGAACCCTATGTGGACGGTGGCTCAGGGGAGGAAATCTCCTGCGTGGAGGATAAATCTATCGTGTATTAGGTAATTCGGGTGTGGAAATCAGTTTGACACCCTATGTGGACGGTGGCTCAGGGAGGAAATCTCCTGCGTGGAGGATAAATCTATCGTGTATTGGGTACTTCGGGTGTGGAAATCAGTTTGACCCCTATGTGGACGGTGGCTCAGGCGAGGAAATCCCGTGCGTGGAGGCTAAATCTATCGTGTATCGGGTATTTTGGGTGTGGAAATCAGTTTGAACCCTATGTGGACGGTGGCTCAGGGGAGGAAATCCCCTGCGTGGAGGATAAATCTATCGTGTATTGGGTAATTCGGGTGTGGAAATCAGTTTGAACCCTATGTGGACGGTGGCTCACGGGAGAAATCTCCTGCGTGGAGGATAAATCTATCGTGTATTGGGTATTTCGGGTGTGGAAATCCAGTTTGAACCCTATGTGGACGGTGGCTCAGGGAGGAAATCTCTCCTGCGTGGAGGATAAATCTATCGTGTATTGGGTAATTCGGGTGTGGAAATCAGTTTGAACCCTATGTGGACGGTGGCTCAGGCGAGGAAATCTCCTGCGTGGAGGATAAATCTATCGTGTATTGGGTAATTCGGGTGTGGAAATCAGTTTGAACCCTATGTGGACGGTGGCTCAGGGAGGAAATCTCCTGCGTGGAGGATAAATCTATCGTGTATTGGGTAATTCGGGTGTGGAAATCAGTTTGAACCCTATGTGGACGGTGGCTCAGGGAGGAAATCTCCTGCGTGGAGGATAAATCTATCGTGTATTGGGTATTTCGGGTGTGGAAATCAGTTTGAACCCTATGTGGACGGTGGCTCAGGAGGAAATCTCCTGCGTGGAGGATAAATCTATCGTGTATTGGGTAATTCGGGTGTGGAAATCAGTTTGAACCCTATGTGGACGGTGGCTCAGGAGGAAATCTCCTGCGTGGAGGATAAATCTATCGTGTATTGGGTAATTCGGGTGTGGAAATCAGTTTGAACCCTATGTGGACGGTGGCTCAGGGAGGAAATCTCCTGCGTGGAGGATAAATCTATCGTGTATTGGGTAATTCGGGAGTGGAAATCAGTTTGAACCCTATGTGGACGGTGGCTCAGGGGAGGAAATCCCCTGCGTGGAGGATAAATCTATCGTGTATTGGGTAATTGAGGTGTGGAAATCAGTTTGAACCCTATGTGGACGGTGGCTCAGGGAGGAAATCTCCTGCGTGGAGGATAAATCTATCGTGTATCGGGTAATTCGGGTGTGGAAATCAGTTTGAACCCTATGTGGACGGTGGCTCAGGCGAGGAAATCCCCTGCGTGGAGGCTAAATCTATCGTGTATCGGGTATTTCGGGTGTGGAAATCAGTTTGAACCCTATGTGGACGGTGGCTCAGGGGAGGAAATCTCCTGCGTGGAGGATAAATCTATCGTGCATTGGCTAATTCGGGTGTGGAAATCAGTTTGAACCCTATGTGGACGGTGGCTCAGGGGAGGAAATCTCCTGCGTGGAGGATAAATCTATCGTGTATTGGGTAATTCGGGTGTGGAAATCAGTTTGAACCCTATGTGGACGGTGGCTCAGGGGAGGAAATCTCCTGCGTGGAGGATAAATCTATCGTGTATTGGGTAATTCGGGTGTGGAAATCAGTTTGAACCCTATGTGGACGGTGGCTCAGGGGAGGAAATCTCCTGCGTGGAGGATAAATCTATCGTGTATTGGGTAATTCGGGTGTGGAAATCAGTTTGAACCCTATGTGGACGGTGGCTCAGGCGAGGAAATCCCCTGCGTGGAGGCTAAATCTATCGTGTATCGGGTATTTCGGGTGTGGAAATCAGTTTGAACCCTATGTGGACGGTGGCTCAGGGGAGGAAATCTCCTGCGTGGAGGATAAATCTATCGTGTATTGGGTAATTCGGGTGTGGAAATCAGTTTGAACCCTATGTGGACGGTGGCTCAGGGGAGGAAATCTCCTGCGTGGAGGCTAAATCTATCGTGTATCGGGTATTTCGGGTGTGGAAATCAGTTTGAACCCTATGTGGACGGTGGCTCAGGGGAGGAAATCCCCTGCGTGGAGGCTAAATCTATCGTGTATCGGGTATTTCGGGTGTGGAAATCAGTTTGAACCCTATGTGGACGGTGGCTCAGGCGAGGAAATCCCCTGCGTGGAGGCTAAATCTATCGTGTATCGGGTATTTCGGGTGTGGAAATCAGTTTGAACCCTATGTGGACGGTGGCTCAGGGGAGGAAATCATCTGCGTGGAGGCTAAATCTATCGTGAATCGGGTATTTCGGGTGTGGAAATCAGTTTGAACCCTATGTGGACGGTGGCTCAGGGGAGGAAATCTCCTGCGTGGAGGATAAATCTATCGTGTATTGGGTAATTCGGGTGTGGAAATCAGTTTGAACCCTATGTGGACGGTGGCTCAGGGGAGGAAATCCCCTGCGTGGAGGATAAATCTATCGTGTATTGGGTAATTCGGGTGTGGAAATCAGTTTGAACCCTATGTGGACGGTGGCTCAGAGGAGGAAATCCCTGCGTGGAGGATAAATCTATCGTGTATTGGGTAATTCGGGTGTATAAATCAGTTTGAACCCTATGTGGGCGGTGGCTCAGGCGAGGAAATCCCTGCGTGGAGGCTAAATCTATCGTGTATCGGGTATTTCGGGTGTGGAAATCAGTTTGAACCCTATGTGGACGGTGGCTCAGGGAGGAAATCTCCTGCGTGGAGGATAAATCTATCGTGTATTGGGTAATTCGGGTGTATAAATCAGTTTGAACCCTATGTGGACGGTGGCTCAGGAGGAAATCCCCTGCGTGGAGGCTAAATCTATCGTGTATCGGGTATTTCGGGTGTGGAAATCAGTTTGAACCCTATGTGGACGGTGGCTCAGGGAGGAAATCTCCTGCGTGGAGGATAAATCTATCGTGTATTGGGTAATTCAGTGTATAAATCGGTTTGAACCCTATGTGGACGGTGGCTCAGGCGAGGAAATCCCCTGCGTGGAGGCTAAATCTATCGTGTATTGGGTATTTCGGGGGTGGAAATCAGTTTGAACCCTATGTGGACGGTGGCTCAGAGGAGGAAATCCCCTGCGTGGAGGATAAATCTATCGTGTATTGGGTAATTCGGGTGTATAAATCAGTTTGAACCCTATGTGGGCGGTGGCTCAGGCGAGGAAATCCCCTGCGTGGAGGCTAAATCTATCGTGTATCGGGTATTTCGGGTGTGGAAATCAGTTTGAACCCTATGTGGACGGTGGCTCAGGGGAGGAAATCTCCTGCGTGGAGGATAAATCTATCGTGTATTGGGTAATTCGGGTGTATAAATCAGTTTGAACCCTATGTGGACGGTGGCTCAGGCGAGGAAATCCCCTGCGTGGAGGCTAAATCTATCGTGTATCGGGTATTTCGGGTGTGGAAATCAGTTTGAACCCTATGTGGACGGTGGCTCAGGGAGGAAATCTCTGCGTGGAGGATAAATCTATCGTGTATTGGGTAATTCGGGTGTATAAATCAGTTTGAACCCTATGTGGACGGTGGCTCAGGCGAGAAATCCCTGCGTGGAGGCTAAATCTATCGTGTATCGGGTAATTCGGGTGTGGAAAACAGTTTGAACCCTATGTGGACGGTGGCTCAGAGGAGGAAATCCCCTGCGTGGAGGATAAATCTATCGTGTATTGGGTAATTCGGGTGTATAAATCAGTTTGAACCCTATGTGGACGGTGGCTCAGGGGAGGAAATCCCCTGCGTGGAGGCTAAATCTATCGTGTATCGGGTATTTCGGGGGTGGAAATCAGTTTGAACCCTATGTGGACGGTGCTCAGGGGAGGAAATCCCTGCGTGGAGTGATAAATCTATCGTGTATTGGGTAATTCGGGTGTATAAATCAGTTTGAACCCTATGTGGACGGTGGCTCAGGCGAGGAAATCCCCTGCGTGGAGGCTAAATCTATCGTGTATCGGGTATTTCGGGTGTGGAAATCAGTTTGAACCCTATGTGGACGGTGGCTCAGGCGAGGAAATCCCCTGCGTGGAGGCTAAATCTGTCGTGTATCGGGTATTTCGGGGGTGGAAATCAGTTTGAACCCTATTTGGACGGTGGCTCAGGGGAGGAAATCCCCTGCGTGGAGGCTAAATCTGTCGTGTATCGGGTATTTCGGGGGTGGAAATCAGTTTGAACCCTATTTGGACGGTGGCTCAGGGGAGGAAATCCCCTGCGTGGAGGCTAAATCTCTCGTGTATCGGGTATTTCTGGTGTGGAAATCAGTTTGAACCCTATGTGGACGGTGGCTCAGGGAAGGAAATCCCCTGCGTGGAGGCTAAATCTATCGTGTATCGGGTATTTCGGGTGTGGAAATCAGTTTGAACCCTATGTGGACGGTGGCTCAGGGGAGGAAATCTCCTGCGTGGAGGATAAATCTATCGTGTATTGGGTAATTCGGGTGTATAAATCAGTTTGAACCCTATGTGGACGGTGGCTCAGGCGAGGAAATCCCCTGCGTGGAGGCTAAATCTATCGTGTATCGGGTATTTCGGGTGTGGAAATCAGTTTGAACCCTATGTGGACGGTGGCTCAGGGGAGGAAATCTCCTGCGTGGAGGATAAATCTATCGTGTATTGGGTAATTCGGGTGTATAAATCAGTTTGAACCCTATGTGGACGGTGGCTCAGGCGAGGAAATCCCCTGCGTGGAGGATAAATCTATCGTGTATTGGGTAATTCGGGTGTGGAAATCAGTTTGAACCCTATGTGGACGGTGGCTCAGGGGAGGAAATCCCCTGCGTGGAGGATAAACCTATCGTGTATTGGGTAATTCGGGTGTATAAATCAGTTTGAACCCTATGTGGGCGGTGGCTCAGGCGAGGAAATCCCCTGCGTGGAGGCTAAATCTATCGTGTATCGGGTATTTTGGGTGTGGAAATCAGTTTGAACCCTATGTGGACGGTGGCTCAGGAGAAATCTCCTGCGTGGAGGCTAAATCTATCGTGTATCGGGTATTTCGGGTGTGGAAATCAGTTTGAACCCTATGTGGACGGTGGCTCAGGCGAGGAAATCCCCTGCGTGGAGGCTAAATCTATCGTGTATCGGGTATTTCGGGTGTGGAAATCAGTTTGAACCCTATGTGGACGGTGGCTCAGGCGAGGAAATCCCCTGCGTGGAGGCTAAATCTATCGTGTATCGGGTATTTCGGGTGTGGAAATCAGTTTGAACCCTATGTGGACGGTGGCTCAGGCGAGGAAATCCCTGCGTGGAGGCTAAATCTATCGTGTATCGGGTATTTCGTGGGTGGAAACCAGTTTGAACCCTATGTGGACGGCGGCTCAGGCGAGGAAATCCCCTGCGGGGAGGCTAAATCTATCGTGTATCGGGTATTTCGGGTGTGGAAATCAGTTTGAACCCTATGTGGACGGTGGCTCAGGGGAGGAAATCCCCTGCGTGGAGGCTAAATCTTTCGTGTATCGGGTATTTCGGGTGTGGAAATCAGTTTGAACCCTATGTGGACGGTGGCTCAGGGGAGGAAATCATCTGCGTGGGGGCTAAATCTGTCGTGTATCGGGTATTTCGGGGTGGAAATCAGTTTAAACCCTATTTAGACGGTGGCTCAGGGGAGGAAATCCCCTGCGTGGAGGCTAAATCTGTCGTGTATCGGGTATTTCGGGGGTGGAAATCAGTTTAAACCCTATTTAGACGGTGGCTCAGGAGAGGAAATCCCCTGCGTGGAGGCTAAATCTGTCGTGTATCGGGTATTTCGGGGGTGGAAATCAGTTTAAACCCTATTTAGACGGTGGCTCAGGGGAGGAAATCCCCTGCGTGGAGGCTAAATCTGTCGTGTATCGGATATTTCGGGGGTGGAAATCAGTTTGAACCCTATGTGGACGGTGGCTCAGGCGAGGAAATCCCCTGCGTGGAGGCTAAATCTATCGTGTATCGGGTATTTCTGGTGTGGAAATCAGTTTGAACCCTATGTGGACGGTGGCTCAGGGGAGGAAATCCCCTGCGTGGAGGATAAATCTATCGTGTATCGGGTATTTCGGGGGTGGAAATCAAATTGAACCCTATGTGGACGGTGCAGCCTGCGGCTGCACCTTCGCTCAGGGGAGGAAATCCCCTGCGTAGAGGCTAAATCTATCGTGTATCGGGTATTTCGGGTGTGGAAATCAGTTTGAACCCTATGTGGACGGTGGCTCAGGGAGGAAATCTCCTGCGTGGAGGATAAATCTATCGTGTATTGGGTAATTCGGGTGTATAAATCAGTTTGAACCCTATGAGGACGGTGGCTCAGGCGAGGGAAATCCCCTGCGTGGAGGCTAAATCTATCGTGTATCGGGTATTTCGGGTGTGGAAATCAGTTTGAACCCTATGTGGACGGTGGCTCAGGGGAGGAAATCTCCTGCGTGGAGGATAAATCTATCGTGGATTGGGTAGTTCGGGTGTATAAATCAGTTTGAACCCTATGTGGACGGTGGCTCAGGCGAGGAAATCCCCTGCGTGGAGGATAAATCTATCGTGTATTGGGTAATTCGGGTGTGGAAATCAGTTTGAACCCTATGTGGACGGTGGCTCAGGGGAGGAAATCCCCTGCGTGGAGGATAAACCTATCGTGTATTGGGTAATTCGGGTGTATAAATCAGTTTGAACCCTATGTGGGCGGTGGCTCAGGCGAGGAAATCCCCTGCGTGGAGGCTAAATCTATCGTGTATCGGGTATTTTGGGTGTGGAAATCAGTTTGAACCCTATGTGGACGGTGGCTCAGGGGAGGAAATCCCCTGCGTGGAGGCTAAATCTATCGTGTATCGGGTATTTCGGGTGTGGAAATCAGTTTGAACCCTATGTGGACGGTGGCTCAGGCGAGGAAATCCCCTGCGTGGAGGCTAAATCTATCGTGTATCGGGTATTTCGGGTGTGGAAATCAGTTTGAACCCTATGTGGACGGTGGCTCAGGCGAGGAAATCCCCTGCGTGGAGGCTAAATCTATCGTGTATCGGGTATTTCGGGTGTGGAAATCAGTTTGAACCCTATGTGGACGGTGGCTCAGGCGAGGAAATCCCCTGCGTGGAGGCTAAATCTATCGTGTATCGGGTATTTCGGGTGAGGAAATCAGTTTGAACCCTATGTGGACGGTGGCTCAGGGGAGGAAATCCCCTGCGTGGAGGCTAAATCTATCGTGTATCGGGTATTTCGGGTGTGGAAATCAGTTTGAACCCTATGTGGACGGTGGCTCAGGCGAGGAAATCCCCTGCGTGGAGGCTAAATCTATCGTGTATCGGGTATTTCTGGTGTGGAAATCAGTTTGAACCCTATGTGGACGGTGGCTCAGGCGAGGAAATCCCCTGCGTGGAGGCTAAATCTATCGTGTATCGGGTATTTCGGGTGTGGAAATCAGTTTGAACCCTATGTGGACGGTGGCTCAGGGGAGGAAATCTCCTGCGTGGAGGATAAATCTATCGTGTATTGGGTAATTCGGGTGTGGAAATCAGTTTGAACCCTATGTGGACGGTGGCTCAGGGGAGGAAATCCCCTGCGTGGAGGATAAATCTATCGTGTATTGGGTAATTCGGGTGTGGAAATCAGTTTGAACCCTATGTGGACGGTGGCTCAGGGGAGGAAATCCCCTGCGTGGAGGATAAACCTATCGTGTATTGGGTAATTCGGGTGTATAAATCAGTTTGAACCCTATGTGGGCGGTGGCTCAGGCGAGGAAATCCCCTGCGTGGAGGCTAAATC
Organism: Aplectana chamaeleonis; assembly: GCA_029168955.1. Classification (NCBI taxonomy): domain Eukaryota; kingdom Metazoa; phylum Nematoda; class Chromadorea; order Rhabditida; family Cosmocercidae; genus Aplectana; species Aplectana chamaeleonis. Next base: position 32,312 of record JAPDOI010001880.1, read on the forward strand.
TATCGTGTATCGGGTATTTCGGGTGTGGAAATCAGTTTGAACCCTATGTGGACGGTGGCCCAGGCGAGGAAATCTCCTGCGTGGAGGACAAATCTATCGTGTATTGGGTAATTCGGGTGTATAAATCAGTTTGAACCCTATGTGGACGGTGGCTCAGGGGAGGAAATCCCCTGCGTGGAGGATAAATCTATCGTGTATTGGGTAATTCGGGTGTGGAAATCAGTTTGAACCCTATGTGGACGGTGGCTCAGGGGAGGAAATCCCCTGCGTGGAGGATAAATCTATCGTGTATTGGGTAATTCGGGTGTATAAATCAGTTTGAACCCTATGTGGGCGGTGGCTCAGGCGAGGAAATCCCCTGCGTGGAGGCTAAATCTATCGTGTATCGGGTATTTCGGGTGTGGAAATCAGTTTGAACCCTATGTGGACGGTGGCTCAGGGGAGGAAATCTCCTGCGTGGAGGATAAATCTATCGTGTATTGGGTAATTCGGGTGTGGAAATCAGTTTGAACCCTATGTGGACGGTGGCTCAGGGGAGGAAATCCCCTGCGTGGAGGATAAATCTATCGTGTATTGGGTAATTCGGGTGTGGAAATCAGTTTGAACCCTATGTGGACGGTGGCTCAGAGGAGGAAATCCCCTGCGTGGAGGATAAATCTATCGTGTATTGGGTAATTCGGGTGTATAAATCAGTTTGAACCCTATGTGGGCGGTGGCTCAGAGGAGGAAATCCCCTGCGTGGAGGATAAATCTATCGTGTATTGGGTAATTCGGGTGTGGAAATCAGTTTGAACCCTATGTGGATGGTGGCTCAGGGGAGAAAATCCTGCGTGGAGGATAAATCTATCGTGTATTGGGTAATTCGGGTGTATAAATCAGTTTGAACCCTATGTGGATGGTGGCTCAGGGAGGAAATCCCCTGCGTGGAGGATAAATCTATCGTGTATTGGGTAATTCGGGTGTATAAATCAGTTTGAACCCTATGTGGATGGTGGCTCAGGGGAGGAAATCCCCTGCGTGGAGGATAAATCTATCGTGTATTGGGTAATTCGGGTGTGGAAATCAGTTTGAACCCTATGTGGATGGTGGCTCAGGGGAGGAAATTCTGCGTGGAGGATAAATCTATCGTGTGTTGGGTAATTCGGGTGTGGAAATCAGTTTGAACCCTATGTGGACGGTGGCTCAGAGGAGGAAATCCCCTGCGTGGAGGATAAATCTATCGTGTATTGGGTAATTCGGGTGTGGAAATCAGTTTGAACCCTATGTGGACGGTGGCTCAGAGGAGGAAATCCCCTGCGTGGAGGATAAATCTATCGTGTATTGGGTAATTCGGGTGTATAAATCAGTTTGAACCCTATGTGGGCGGTGGCTCAGGCGAGGAAATCCCCTGCGTGGAGGATAAATCTATCGTGTGTTGGGTAATTCGGGTGTGGAAATCAGTTTGAACCCTATGTGGACGGTGGCTCAGGGGAGGAAATCCCCTGCGTGGAGGATAAATCTATCGTGTATTGGGTAATTCGGGTGTGGAAATCAGTTTGAACCCTATGTGGACGGTGGCTCAGGGGAGGAAATCCCCTGCGTGGAGGATAAATCTATCGTGTATTGGGTAATTCGGGTGTGGAAATCAGTTTGAACCCTATGTGGACGGTGGCTCAGGGGAGGAAATCCCCTGCGTGGAGGATAAATCTATCGTGTATTGGGTAATTCGGGTGTATAAATCAGTTTGAACCCTATGTGGGCGGTGGCTCAGGCGAGGAAATCCCCTGCGTGGAGGCTAAATCTATCGTGTATCGGGTATTTCGGGTGTGGAAATCAGTTTGAACCCTATGTGGACGGTGGCTCAGGGGAGGAAATCTCCTGCGTGGAGGATAAATCTATCGTGTATTGGGTAATTCGGGTGTATAAATCAGTTTGAACCCTATGTGGACGGTGGCTCAGGCGAGGAAATCTCTGCGTGGAGGCTAAATCTATCGTGTATCGGGTATTTCGGGTGTGGAAATCAGTTTGAACCCTATGTGGACGGTGGCTCAGGGGAGGAAGTCTCCTGCGTGGAGGATAAATCTATCGTGTATTGAGTAATTCGGGGGTAAAAATCAGGTTGAACCCTGTGTGGACGGTGGCTCAGGCGAGGAAATCCTCTGCGTGGAGGCTAAATCTATCGTGTATCGGGTATTTCGGGTGTGGAAATCAGTTTGAACCCTATGTGGACGGTGGCTCAGGGAGGAAATCTCCTGCGTGGAGGATAAATCTATCGTGTATTGGGTAATTCAGGGTGTATAAATCAGTTTAAACCCTATGTGGACGGTGCACCGTCGCTCAGGCGAGGAAATCACCTGCGTGGAGGCTAAATCTATCGTGTATCGGGTATTTCGGGTGTGGAAATCAGTTTGAACCCTATGTGGACGGTGGCTCAGAGGAGGAAATCCCCTGCGTGGAGGATAAATCTATCGTGTATTGGGTAATTCGGGTGTATAAATCAGTTTGAACCCTATGTGGGCGGTGGCTCAGGCGAGGAAATCCCCTGCGTGGAGGCTAAATCTATCGTGTATCGGGTATTTCGGGTGTGGAAATCAGTTTGAACCCTATGTGGACGGTGGCTCAGGGGAGGAAATCTCCTGCGTGGAGGAGAAATCTATCGTGTATTGGGTAATTCGGGGTGTATAATCAGTTTGAACCCTATGTGGACGGTGGCTCAGGCGAGGAAATCTCCTGCGTGGAGGCTAAATCTATCGTGTATCGGGTATTTCGGGTGTGGAAATCAGTTTGAACCCTATGTGGACGGTGGCTCAGGAGGAAATCTCCTGCGTGGAGGATAAATCTATCGTGTATTGGGTAATTCGGGTGTATAAATCAGTTTGAACCCTATGTGGACGGTGGCTCAGGCGAGGAAATCCCCTGCGTGGAGGCTAAATCTATCGTGTATCGGGTATTTCGGGTGTGGAAATCAGTTTGAACCCTATGTGGACGGTGGCTCAGGGGAGGAAATCTCCTGCGTGGAGGATAAATCTATCGTGTATTGGGTAATTCGGGGGTGGAAATCAGTTTGAACCCTATGTGGACGGTGGCTCAGGGGAGGAAATCCCCTGCGTGGAGGATAAATCTATCGTGTATCGGGTATTTCGGGGGTGGAAATCAAATTGAACCCTATGTGGACGGTGCAGCCTGCGGCTGCACCTTCGCTCAGGGGAGGAAATCCCCTGCGTAGAGGATAAGTCTATCGTGTATCGGGTATTTCGGGGGTGGAAATCAGTTTGAACCCTATGTGGACGGTGGCTCAGGGGAGGAAATCCCCTGCGTGGAGGATAAATCTATCGTGTATCGGGTATTTCGGGGTGGAAATCAAATTGAACCCTATGTGGACGGTGCAGCCTGCGGCTGCACCTTCGCTCAGGGAGGAAATCCCCTGCGTAGAGTGATAAGTCTATCGTGTATCGGGTATTTCGGGGTGGAAATCAGTTTGAACCCTATGTGGACGGTGGCTCAGGGAGGAAATCCCTGCGTGGAGGATAAATCTATCGTGTATCGGGTATTTCGGGGGTGGAAATCAAATTGAACCCTATGTGGACGGCGCAGCCTGCGGCTGCACCTTCGCTCAGGGGAGGAAATCCCCTGCGTAGAGGATAAGTCTATCGTGTATCGGGTATTTCGGGGGTGGAAATCAGTTTGAACCCTATGTGGACGGTGGCTCAGGGGAGGAAATCTCCTGCGTGGAGGATAAATCTATCGTGTATCGGGTAATTCGGGTGTGGAAATCTGTTTGAACCCTATGTGGACGGTGGCTCAGGGGAGGAAATCTCCCCTGCGTGGAGGATAAATCTATCGTGTATCGGGTATTTCGGGGTGGAAATCAGTTTGAACCCTATGTGGACGGTGCAGCCTGCGGCTGCACCTTCGCTCAGGGGAGGAAATCCCCTGCGTAGAGGATAAGTCTATCGTGTATCGGGTAATTCGGGTGTGGAAATCTGTTTGAACCCTATGTGGACGGTGGCTCAGGGGAGGAAATCCCCTGCGTGGAGGATAAATCTATCGTGTATCGGGTATTTCGGGGGTGGAAATCAAGCTCAGGGGAGGAAATCCCCTGCGTGGAGGATAAATCTATCGTGTATCGGGTATTTCGGGGGTGGAAATCAGGCTCAGGCGAGGAAATCCCCTGCGTGGAGGCTAAATCTATCGTGTATCGGGTAATTCTGGTGTGGAAATCAGTTTGAACCCTATGTGGACGGTGGCTCAGGGGAGGAAATCCCCTGCGTGGAGGATAAATCTATCGTGTATCGGGTATTTCGGGGGTGGAAATCAGTTTGAACCCTATGTGGACGGGGCAGCCTGCGGCTGCACCGTCGCTCAAGGGGGGAATTCCCCTGCGCGGTGGCTAAATCTATCGTGTATCGGGTATTTCGGTGGTGGAAATCAGTTTGAACCCTATGTGGACGGTGGCTCAGGGAGGAAATCTCCTGCGTGGAGGATAAATCTATCGTGTATCGGGTATTTCGCGCGTGGAAATCAGTTTGAACCCTATGTGGACGGTGCAGCCTGCGGCTGCACCGTCGCTCAGGGGAGGAAATCCCCTGCGTGGAGGCTAAATCTATCGTGTATCGGGTATTTCGGGTTTGGAAATCAGTTTGAACCCTATGTGGACGGTGGCTCAGGGGAGGAAATCCCCTGCGTGGAGGATAAATCTATCGTGTATCGGGTATTTCGGGGATGGAAATCAAGCTCAGGGGAGGAAATCCCCTGCGTGGAGGCTAAATCTATCGTGTATCGGGTATTTCGGGTGTGGAAATCAGTTTGAACCCTATGTGGACGGTGGCTCAGGGGAGGAAATCCCCAGCGTGGAGGCTAAATCTATCGTGTATCGGGTATTTCGGGGGTGGAAATCAGTTTGAACCCTATGTGGACGGTGGCTCAGGGGAGGAATTCCCCTGCGTGGAGGCTAAATCTATCGTGTATCGGGTATTTCGGGGGTGGAAATCAGTTTGAACCCTATGTGGACGGTGGCTCAGGGGAGGAAATGCCCTGCGTGGAGGATAAATCTATCGTGTATCGGGTATTTCGGTGGAAATCAAGCTCAGGAGGAAATCACCTGCGTGGAGGCTAAATCTATCGTGTATCGGGTATTTCGGGTGTGGAAATCAGTTTGAACCCTATGTGGACGGTGGCTCAGGGGAGGAAATCCCCTGCGTGGAGGATAAATCTATCGTGTATCGGGTATTTCGGGGGTGGAAATCAAGCTCAGGGGAGGAAATCCCCTGCGTGGAGGCTAAATCTATCGTGTATCGGGTATTTCGGGTGTGGAAATCAGTTTGAACCCTATGTGGACGGTGGCTCAGGGGAGGAAATCTCCTGCGTGGTGGCTAAATCTATCGTGTATCGGGTATTTCGGGGTGGAAATCAGTTTGAACCCTATGTGGACGGTGGCTCAGGGGAGGAAATCTCCTGCGTGGAGGATAAATCTATCGTGTATTGGGTATTTCGGGGTGGAAATCAGTTTGAACCCTATGTGGACGGTGGCTCAGGGAGGAAATCTCCTGCGTGGAGGATAAATCTATCGTGTATTGGGTATTTCGGGGTGGAAATCAGTTTGAACCCTATGTGGACGGTGGCTCAGGGGAGGAAATCTCCTGCGTGGAGGATAAATCTATCGTGTATTGGGTATTTCGGGGGTGGAAATCAGTTTGAACCCTATGTGGACGGTGGCTCAGGGGAGGAAATCTCCTGCGTGGAGGATAAATCTATCGTGTATTGGGTATTTCGGGGGTGGAAATCAGTTTGAACCCTATGTGGACGGTGGCTCAGGGGAGGAAATCTCCTGCGTGGAGGATAAATCTATCGTGTATTGGGTTTTTCGGGGGTGGAAATCAGTTTGAACCCTATGTGGACGGTGGCTCAGGCGAGGAAATCCCCAGCGTGGAGGCTAAATCTATCGTGTATCGGGTATTTCGGGTGTGGAAATCAGTTTGAACCCTATGTGGACGGTGGCTCAGGGGAGGAAATCTCCTGCGTGGAGGATAAATCTATCGTGTATTGGGTATTTCGGGGGTGGAAATCAGTTTGAACCCTATGTGGACGGTGGCTCAGGGGAGGAAATCCCCTGCGTGGAGGCTAAATCTATCGTGTATCGGGTATTTCGGGGGTGGAAATCAGTTTGAACCCTATGTGGACGGTGGCTCAGGGGAGGAAATCCCCTGCGTAGAGGATAGATCTATCGTGTATTGGGTATTTCGGGGGTGGAAATCAGTTTGAACCCTATGTGGACGGTGGCTCAGGGGAGGAAATCCCCTGCGTGGAGGATAAATCTATCGTGTATTGGGTATTTCGGGGGTGGAAATCAGTTTGAACCCTATGTGGACGGTGGCTCAGGGGAGGAAATCCCCTGCGTAGAGGATAAATCTATCGTGTGTTGGGTATTTCGGGGGTGGAAATCAGTTTGAACCCTATGTGGACGGTGGCTCAGGGGAGGAAATCTCCTGCGTGGAGGATAAATCTATCGTGTATTGGGTATTTCGGGGGTGGAAATCAGTTTGAACCCTATGTGGACGGTGGCTCAGGGGAGGAAATCTCCTGCGTGGAGGATAAATCTATCGTGTATCGGGTATTTCGGGTGTGGAAATCAGTTTGAACCCTATGTGGACGGTGGCTCAGGGAAGGAAATCCCCTGCGTGGAGGATAAATCTATCGTGTATCGGGTATTTCGGGGGTGGAAATCAGGCTCAGGCGAGGAAATCCCCTGCGTGGAGGCTAAATCTATCGTGTATCGGGTATTTCGGGTGTGGAAATCAGTTTGAACCCTATGTGGACGGTGGCTCAGGGGAGGAAATCCCCTGCGTGGAGGATAAATCTATCGTGTATCGGGTATTTCGGGTGTGGAAATCAGTTTGAACCCTATGTGGACGGTGGCTCAGGGGAGGAAATCCCCTGCGTGGAGGATAAATCTATCGTGTATTGGGTATTTCGGGGGTGGAAATCAGTTTGAACCTATGTGGACGGTGGCTCAGGGGAGGAAATCTCCTGCGTGGAGGCTAAATCTATCGTGTATCGGGTATTTCGGGGTGGAAATCAGTTTGAACCCTATGTGGACGGTGGCTCAGGGAGGAAATGCTCTGCGTGGAGGCTAAATCTATCGTGTATTGGGTATTTCGGGGTGGAAATCAGTTTGAACCCTATGTGGACGGTGGCTCAGGGGAGAAATCTCCTGCGTGGAGGATAAATCTATCGTGTATTGGGTATTTCGGGGTGGAAATCAGTTTGAACCCTATGTGGACGGTGGCTCAGGGAGGAAATCTCCTGCGTGGAGGATAAATCTATCGTGTATCGGGTATTTCGGGGTGGAAATCAGTTTGAACCCTATGTGGACGGTGGCTCAGGGGAGGAAATCTCCTGCGTGGAGGATAAATCTATCGTGTATTGGGTATTTCGGGGTGGAAATCAGTTTGAACCCTATGTGGACGGTGGCTCAGGGGAGGAAATCTCCTGCGTGGAGGATAAATCTATCGTGTATTGGGTATTTCGGGGTGGAAATCAGTTTGAACCCTATGTGGACGGTGGCTCAGGGGAGGAAATCTCCTGCGTGGAGGATAAATCTATCGTGTATTGGGTATTTCGGGGTGGAAATCAGTTTGAACCCTATGTGGACGGTGGCTCAGGGAGGAAATCTCCTGCGTCGAGGATAAATCTATCGTGTATTGGGTATTTCGGGGTGGAAATCAGTTTGAACCCTATGTGGACGGTGGCTCAGGGGAGAAATCTCCTGCGTGGAGGATAAATCTATCGTGTATTGGGTATTTCGGGGTGGAAATCAGTTTGAACCCTATGTGGACGGTGGCTCAGGGGAGGAAATCTCCTGCGTGGAGGATAAATCTATCGTGTATCGGGTATTTCGGGGTGGAAATCAGTTTGAACCCTATGTGGACGGTGGCTCAGGGGAGGAACTCTCCTGCGTGGAGGATAAATCTATCGTGTATTGGGTATTTCGGGGGTGGAAATCAGTTTGAACCCTATGTGGACGGTGGCTCAGGGAGGAAATCTCCTGCGTGGAGGATAAATCTATCGTGTATCGGGTATTTCGGGGTGGAAATCAGTTTGAACCCTATGTGGACGGTGGCTCAGGGGAGGAAATCCCCTGCGTGGAGGATAAATCTATCGTGTATTGGGTATTTCGGGTGTGGAAATCAGTTTGAACCCTATGTGGACGGTGGCTCAGGCGAGGAAATCTCCTGCGTGGAGGATAAATCTATCGTGTATTGGGTATTTCGGGTGTGGAAATCAAGTTTGAACCCTATGTGGACGGTGGCTCAGGGAGGAAATCTCCTGCGTGGAGGATAAATCTATCGTGTATCGGGTATTTCGGGGTGGAAATCAGTTTGAACCCTATTTGGACGGTGGCTCAGGAGAGGAAATCCCCTTCGTGGGACTAAATCTGTCGTGTATTGGGTATTTCGGGGTGGAAATCAGTTTAAACCCTATTTGGACGGTGGCTTAGGGGAGGAAATCTCCTGCGTGGAGGCTAAATCTGTCGTGTATCGGGTATTTCGGGGGTGGAAATCAGTTTAAACCCTATTTGGACGGTGGCTCAGGGGAGGAAATCTCCTGCGTGGAGGCTAAATCTGTCGTGTATCGGGTATTTCGGGGGTGGAAATCAGTTTGAACCCTATTTGGACGGTGGCTCAGGGGAGGAAATCCCCTGCGTGGAGGCTAAATCTGTCGTGTATCGGGTATTTCGGGGGTGGAAATCAGTTTGAACCCTATTTGGACGGTGGCTCAGGGGAGGAAATCCCCTGCGTGGAGGCTAAATCTGTCGTGTATCGGGTATTTCGGGGGTGGAAATCAGTTTGAACCCTATGTGGACGGTGGCTCAGGGGAGGAAATCCCCTGCGTGGAGGATAAATCTATCGTGTATTGGGTATTTCGGGTGTGGAAATCAGTTTGAACCCTATGTGGACGGTGGCTCAGGGAGGAAATCTCCTGCGTGGAGGATAAATCTATCGTGTATTGGGTATTTCGGGGTGGAAATCAGTTTGAACCCTATGTGGACGGTGGCTCAGGGAGGAAATCTCCTGCGTGGAGGATAAATCTATCGTGTATCGGGTATTTCGGGGTGGAAATCAGTTTGAACCCTATGTGGACGGTGGCTCAGGGGAGGAAATCTCTGCGTGGAGGATAAATCTATCGTGTATTGGGTATTTCGGGGTGGAAATCAGTTTGAACCCTATGTGGACGGTGGCTCAGGGGAGGAAATCTCCTGCGTGGAGGATAAATCTATCGTGTATTGGGTATTTCGGGTGTGGAAATCAGTTTGAACCCTATGTGGACGGTGGCTCAGGAGGAAATCTCCTGCGTGGAGGATAAATCTATCGTGTATTGGGTATTTCGGGGTGGAAATCAGTTTGAACCCTATGTGGACGGTGGCTCAGGGAGGAAATCTCCTGCGTGGAGGATAAATCTATCGTGTATTGGGTATTTCGGGGTGGAAATCAGTTTGAACCCTATGTGGACGGTGGCTCAGGGGAGGAAATCTCCTGCGTGGAGGATAAATCTATCGTGTATCGGGTATTTCGGGTGTGGAAATCAGTTTGAACCCTATGTGGACGGTGGCTCAGGCGAGGAAATCCCCTGCGTGGAGGCTAAATCTATCGTGTATCGGGTATTTCGGGTGTGGAAATCAGTTTGAACCCTATGTGGACGGTGGCTCAGGGGAGGAAATTCCCTGCGTGGAGGATAAATCTATCGTGTATTGGGTATTTCGGGGGTGGAAATCAGTTTGAACCCTATGTGGACGGTGGCTCAGGGGAGGAAATCTCCTGCGTGGAGGATAAATCTATCGTGTATTGGGTATTTCGGGGGTGGAAATCAGTTTGAACCCTATGTGGACGGTGGCTCAGGGAGGAAATCTCCTGCGTGGAGGATAACTCTCTCGTGTATTGGGTATTTCGGGGGTGGAAATCAGTTTGAACCCTATGTGGACGGTGGCTCAGGGGAGGAAATCTCCTGCGTGGAGGATAAATCTATCGTGTATTGGGTATTTCGGGGGTGGAAATCAGTTTGAACCCTATGTGGACGGTGGCTCAGGGGAGGAAATCTCCTGCGTGGAGGATAAATCTATCGTGTATTGGGTATTTCGGGGTGGAAATCAGTTTGAACCCTATGTGGACGGTGGCTCAGGGAGGAAATCTCCTGCGTGGAGGATAAATCTATCGTGTATTGGGTATTTCGGGGTGGAAATCAGTTTGAACCCTATGTGGACGGTGGCTCAGGAGGAAATCTCCTGCGTGGAGGATAAATCTATCGTGTATTGGGTATTTCGGGGTGGAAATCAGTTTGAACCCTATGTGGACGGTGGCTCAGGGAGGAAATCTCCTGCGTGGAGGATAAATCTATCGTGTATTGGGTATTTCGGGGTGGAAATCAGTTTGAACCCTATGTGGACGGTGGCTCAGGGAGGAAATCTCCTGCGTGGAGGATAAATCTATCGTGTATTGGGTATTTCGGGTGTGGAAATCAGTTTGAACCCTATGTGGACGGTGGCTCAGGGGAGGAAATCTCCTGCGTGGAGGATAAATCTATCGTGTATTGGGTATTTCGGGGTGGAAATCAGTTTGAACCCTATGTGGACGGTGGCTCAGGAGGAAATCTCCTGCGTGGAGGATAAATCTATCGTGTATTGGGTATTTCGGGGGTGGAAATCAGTTTGAACCCTATGTGGACGGTGGCTCAGGGGAGGAAATCTCCTGCGTGGAGGATAAATCTATCGTGTATCGGGTATTTCGGGTGTGGAAATCAGTTTGAACCCTATGTGGACGGTGGCTCAGGGGAGGAAATCTCCTGCGTGGAGGATAAATCTATCGTGTATCGGGTATTTCGGGTGTGGAAATCAGTTTGAACCCTATGTGGACGGTGGCTCAGGGGAGGAAATCTCCTGCGTGGAGGATAAATCTATCGTGTATCGGGTATTTCGGGGTGGAAATCAGTTTGAACCCTATGTGGACGGTGGCTCAGGAGGAAATCTCCTGCGTGGAGGATAAATCTATCGTGTATCGGGTATTTCGGGGTGGAAATCAGTTTGAACCCTATGTGGACGGTGGCTCAGGGAGGAAATCCCCTGCGTGGAGGCTAAATCTATCGTGTATCGGGTATTTCGGGGGTGGAAATCAGTTTGAATCCTATGTGGACGTCGCTCAGGGGAGGAAATCTCCTGCGTGGAGGCTAAATCTATCGTGTATGGGAGATTTCTGGTGTGGAAATCAGTTAGAACCCTATGGACGGTGGCTCAGGGAGGAAATCTCCTGCGTGGAGGATAAATCTATCGTGTATCGGGTATTTCGGGGGTGGAAATCAGTTTGAACCCTATGTGGACGGTGGCTCAGGGGAGGAAATCTCCTGCGTGGAGGATAAATCTATCGTGTATTGGGTATTTCGGGGTGGAAATCAGTTTGAACCCTATGTGGACGGTGGCTCAGGGAGGAAATCTCCTGCGTGGAGGATAAATCTATCGTGTATTGGGTATTTCGGGTGTGGAAATCAGTTTGAACCCTATGTGGACGGTGGCTCAGGGAGGAAATCTCCTGCGTGGAGTGATAAATCTATCGTGTATCGGGTATTTCGGGTGTGGAAATCAGTTTGAACCCTATGTGGACGGTGGCTCAGGGGAGGAAATCCCCTGCGTGGAGGATAAATCTATCGTGTATCGGGTATTTCGGGTGTGGAAATCAGTTTGAACCCTATGTGGACGGTGGCTCAGGGGAGGAAATCCCCTGCGTGGAGGATAAATCTATCGTGTATCGGGTATTTCGGGTGTGGAAATCAGTTTGAACCCTATGTGGACGGTGGCTCAGGGGAGGAAATCCCCTGCGTGGAGGCTAAATCTATCGTGTATCGGGTATTTCGGGTGTGGAAATCAGTTTGAACCCTATGTGGACGGTGGCTCAGGGGAGGAAATCTCCTGCGTGGAGGATAAATCTATCGTGTATTGGGTATTTCGGGGGTGGAAATCAGTTTGAACCCTATGTGGACGGTGGCTCAGGGGAGGAAATCCCCTGCGTGGAGGATAAATCTATCGTGTATTGGGTATTTCGGGGGTGGAAATCAGTTTGAACCCTATGTGGACGGTGGCTCAGGGGAGGAAATCTCCTGCGTGGAGGATAAATCTATCGTGTATTGGGTTTTTCGGGGGTGGAAATCAGTTTGAACCCTATGTGGACGGTGGCTCAGGGGAGGAAATCTCCTGCGTGGAGGATAAATCTATCGTGTATCGGGTATTTCGGGTGTGGAAATCAGTTTGAACCCTATGTGGACGGTGGCTCAGGGGAGGAAATCTCCTGCGTGGAGGATAAATCTATCGTGTATTGGGTATTTCGGGTGTGGAAATCAGTTTGAACCCTATGTGGACGGTGGCTCAGGGGAGGAAATCTCCTGCGTGGAGGATAAATCTATCGTGTATTGGGTATTTCGGGGTGGAAATCAGTTTGAACCCTATGTGGACGGTGGCTCAGGGAGGAAATCTCCTGCGTGGAGGATAAATCTATCGTGTATTGGGTATTTCGGGGGTGGAAATCAGTTTGAACCCTATGTGGACGGTGGCTCAGGGGAGGAAATCTCCTGCGTGGAGGATAAATCTATCGTGTATTGGGTATTTCGGGGGTGGAAATCAGTTTGAACCCTATGTGGACGGTGGCTCAGGGGAGGAAATCTCCTGCGTGGAGGATAAATCTATCGTGTATTGGGTATTTCGGGGTGGAAATCAGTTTGAACCCTATGTGGACGGTGGCTCAGGGAGGAAATCTCCTGCGTGGAGGATAAATCTATCGTGTATTGGGTATTTCGGGGTGGAAATCAGTTTGAACCCTTTGTGGACGGTGGCTCAGGGGAGGAAATCTCCTGCGTGGAGGATAAATCTATCGTGTATTGGGTATTTCGGGGGTGGAAATCAGTTTGAACCCTATGTGGACGGTGGCTCAGGGGAGGAAATCCCCTGCGTGGAGGATAAATCTATCGTGTATTGGGTAATTCGGGTGTGGAAATCAGTTTGAACCCTATGTGGACGGTGGCTCAGGGGAGGAAATCTCCTGCGTGGAGAATAAATCTATCGTGTATTGGGTATTTCGGGGGTGGAAATCAGTTTGAACCCTATGTGGACGGTGGCTCAGGAGGAAATCTCCTGCGTGGAGGATAAATCTATCGTGTATTGGGTATTTCAGGGTGGAAATCAGTTTGAACCCTATGTGGACGGTGGCTCAGGAGGAAATCTCCTGCGTGGAGGATAAATCTATCGTGTATTGGGTATTTCAGGGGTGGAAATCAGTTTGAACCCTATGTGGACGGTGGCTCAGGGAGGAAATCTCCTGCGTGGAGGATAAATCTATCGTGTATTGGGTATTTCGGGTGGAAATCAGTTTGAACCCTATGTGGACGGTGGCTCAGGGGAGGAAATCTCCTGCGTGGAGGATAAATCTATCGTGTATTGGGTATTTCGGGGTGGAAATCAGTTTGAACCCTATGTGGACGGTGGCTCAGGGGAGGAAATCTCCTGCGTGGAGGATAAATCTATCGTGTATTGGGTATTTCGGGTGTGGAAATCAGTTTGAACCCTATGTGGACGGTGGCTCAGGAGAGGAAATCCCCTGCGTGGAGGCTAAATCTATCGTGTATCGGGTGTTTCGGGGGTGGAAATCAGTTTGAACCCTATGTGAACGGTCGCTCAGGGGAGGAAATCCCCTGCGTGGAGGCTAAATCTATCGTATATCGGGTATTTCGCGGGTGGAAATCAGTTTGAACCCTATGTGAACGGTCGCTCAGGGGAGAAAATCTCCTGCGTGGAGGCTAAATCTATCGTGTATCGGGTATTTCGGGGGTGGAAATCAGTTTGAACCCTATGTGGACGGTGGCTCAGGGAGGAAATCTCCTGCGTGGAGGATAAATCTATCGTGTATTGGGTATTTCGGGGTGGAAATCAGTTTGAACCCTATGTGGACGGTGGCTCAGGGGAGGAAATCTCCTGCGTGGAGGATAAATCTATCGTGTATTGGGTATTTCGGGGTGGAAATCAGTTTGAACCCTATGTGGACGGTGGCTCAGGCGAGAAATCCCCTGCGTGGAGGCTAAATCTATCGTGTATCGGGTATTTCGGGTGTGGAAATCAGTTTGAACCCTATGTGGACGGTGGCTCAGGGGAGGAAATCTCCTGCGTGGAGGATAAATCTATCGTGTATTGGGTATTTCGGGGTGGAAATCAGTTTGAACCCTATGTGGACGGTGGCTCAGGCGAGGAAATCTCCTGCGTGGAGGATAAATCTATCGTGTATCGGGTATTTCGGGGGTGGAAATCAGTTTGAACCCTATGTGGACGGTGGCTCAGGGAGGAAATCTCCTGCGTGGAGGATAAATCTATCGTGTATTGGGTATTTCGGGGGTGGAAATCAGTTTGAACCCTATGTGGACGGTGGCTCAGGCGAGGAAATCTCCTGCGTGGAGGATAAATCTATCGTGTATTGGGTATTTCGGGGTGGAAATCAGTTTGAACCCTATGTGGACGGTGGCTCAGAGGAGGAAATCTCCTGCGTGGAGGATAAATCTATCGTGTATTGGGTATTTCGGGTGTGGAAATCAAGTTTGAACCCTATGTGGACGGTGGCTCAGGCGAGGAAATCTCCTGCGTGGGAGGATAAATCTATCGTGTATCGGGTATTTCGGGTGTGGAAATCAGTTTGAACCCTATGTGGACGGTGGCTCAGGGAGGAAATCTCCTGCGTGGAGGATAAATCTATCGTGTATTGGGTATTTCGGGGTGGAAATCAGTTTGAACCCTATGTGGACGGTGGCTCAGGCGAGGAAATCTCCTGCGTGGAGGATAAATCTATCGTGTATTGGGTATTTCGGGTGTGGAAATCAGTTTGAACCCTATGGACGGTGGCTCAGGAGGAAATCTCCTGCGTGGAGGATAAATCTATCGTGTATTGGGTATTTCGGGTGGAAATCAGTTTGAACCCTATGTGGACGGTGGCTCAGGGAGGAAATCTCCTGCGTGGAGGATAAATCTATCGTGTATTGGGTATTTCGGGTGTGGAAATCAGTTTGAACCCTATGTGGACGGTGGCTCAGGAGGAAATCTCCTGCGTGGAGGATAAATCTATCGTGTATTGGGTATTTCGGGGTGGAAATCAGTTTGAACCCTATGTGGACGGTGGCTCAGGGGAGGAAATCTCCTGCGTGGAGGATAAATCTATCGTGTATTGGGTATTTCGGGGTGGAAATCAGTTTGAACCCTATGTGGACGGTGGCTCAGGAGGAAATCTCCTGCGTGGAGGATAAATCTATCGTGTATTGGGTATTTCGGGGTGGAAATCAGTTTGAACCCTATGTGGACGGTGGCTCAGGCGAGGAAATCCCCTGCGTGGAGGATAAATCTATCGTGTATCGGGTATTTCGGGGTGGAAATCAGTTTGAACCCTTATGTGGACGGTGGCTCAGGGAGGAAATCCCTGCGTGGAGGATAAATCTATCGTATTGGGTATTTCGGGGTGGAAATCAGTTTGAACCCTATGTGGACGGTGGCTCAGGGAGGAAATCTCCTGCGTGGAGGATAAATCTATCGTGTATTGGGTATTTCTGGGGTGGAAATCAGTTTGAACCCTATGTGAACAGTGGCACCTTCAGGGAGGAAATCCCTGCGTGGAGGATAAATCTATCGTGTATCGGGTATTTCGGGTGGAAATCAGTTTGAACCCTATGTGGACGGTGGCTCAGGGGAGGAAATCTCCTGCGTGGAGGATAAATCTATCGTGTATTGGGTAATTCGGGGTGGAAATCAGTTTGAACCCTATGTGGACGGTGGCTCAGGGAGGAAATCCCCTGCGTGGAGGATAAATCTATCGTGTATCGGGTATTTCGGGTGTGGAAATCAGTTTGAACCCTATGTGGACGGTGGCTCAGGGGAGGAAATCTCCTGCGTGGAGGATAAATCTATCGTGTATCGGGTATTTCGGGGGTGGAAATCAGTTTGAACCCTATGTGGACGGTGGCTCAGGGGAGGAAATCATCTGCGTGGAGGCTAAATCTATCGTGTATCGGGTATTTCGGGGTGGAAATCAGTTTGAACCCCTATGTGGACGGTGGCTCAGGGGAGGAAATCCCCTGCGTGGAGGATAAATCTATCGTGTATCGGGTATTTCGGGGTGGAATCAGTTTGAACCCTATGTGGATCTTGGTGGCTCAGGCGAGGAAATCCTGCGTGGAGGCTAAATCTATCGTGTATCGGGTATTTCGGTGTGGAAATCAGTTTGAACCCTATGTGGACGGTGGCTCAGGGAGGAAATCCCCTGCGTGGAGGATAAATCTATCGTGTATCGGGTATTTCGGGGTGGAAATCAGTTTGAACCCTATGTGATGGTGGCTCAGGGGAGGAAATCCTGCGTGGAGACAAATCTATCGTGTATCAGGGTATTTCGGGTGTGGAAATCAGTTTGAACCCTATGTGACGGTGGCTCAGGGAGGAAATCCCTGCGTGGAGGATAAATCTATCGTGTATCGGGTATTTCGGGTGTGGAAATCAGTTTGAACCCTATGTGGACGGTGGCTCAGGGGAGGAAATCCCCTGCGTGGAGGATAAATCTATCGTGTATCGGGTATTTCGGGGTGGAAATCAGTTTGAACCCTATGTGGACGGCTGCACCGTCGCTCAGGGAGGAAATCCCCTGCGTGGAGGCTAAATCTATCGTGTATCGGGTATTTCGGGGTGGAAATCAGTTTGAACCCTATGTGGATTTGGTGGCTCAGGGAGGAAATCTCCTGCGTGGAGGATAAATCTATCGTGTATCGGGTATTTCGGGGTGGAAATCAAGCTCAGGGGAGGAAATCTGCGTGGAGGCTAAATCTATCGTGTATCGGGTATTTCGGGTGTGGAAATCAGTTTGAACCCTATGTGGACGGTGGCTCAGGGGAGGAAATCTCCCAGCGTGGAGGCTAAATCTATCGTGTATCGGTATTTCGGGGTGGAAATCAGTTTGAACCCTATGTGGACGGTGGCTCAGGGGAGGAAATCTCTGCGTGGAGGCTAAATCTATCGTGTATTAGGCATTTCTGGGTGGAAATCAGTTTGAACCCTATGTGGACGGTGGCTCAGGGGAGGAAATCTCCTGCGTGGAGGATAAATCTATCGTGTATTGGGTATTTCGGGGTGGGAAATCAGTTTGAACCCAATGTGGACGGTGGCTCAGGGAGGAAATCTCTGCGTGGAGGCTAAATCTATCGTGTATTGGGTATTTCGGGGGTGGAAATCCAGTTTGAACCCTATGTGGACGGTGGCTCAGGGGAGGAAATCCTGCGTGGAGGATAAATCTATCGTGTATTGGTATTTCGGGGTGGAAATCAGTTTGAACCCTATGTGGACGGTGGCTCAGGAGGAAATCTCCTGCGTGGAGTGATAAATCTATCGTGTATTGGGTATTTCGGGGTGGAAATCAGTTTGAACCCTATGTGGACGGTGGCTCAGGAGGAAATCTCCTGCGTGGAGGATAAATCTATCGTGTATTGGGTATTTCGGGGTGGAAATCAGTTTGAACCCCATGTGGACGGTGGCTCAGGGGAGGAAATCTCCTGCGTGGAGGATAAATCTATCGTGTATTGGGTATTTCGGGGTGGAAATCAGTTTGAACCCTATGTGGACGGTGGCTCAGGAGGAAATCTCCTGCGTGGAGATAAATCTATCGTGTATTGGGTATTTCGGGGTGGAAATCAGTTTGAACCCTATGTGGACGGTGGCTCAGGGAGGAAATCTCCTGCGTGGAGGATAAATCTATCGTGTATTGGGTATTTCGGGGTGGAAATCAGTTTGAACCCTATGTGGACGGTGGCTCAGGGGAGGAAATTTCTGCGTGGAGGATAAATCTATCGTGTATTGGGTATTTCGAGGGTGGAAATCAGTTTGAACCCTATGTGGACGGTGGCTCAGGGAGGAAATCTCCTGCGTGGAGGATAAATCTATCGTGTATTGGGTATTTCGGGGTGAAATCAGTTTGAACCCTATGTGGATGGTGGCTCAGGGAGGAAATCCCCTGCGTGGAGGATAAATCTATCGTGTATTGGGTATTTCGGGGTGGAAATCAGTTTGAACCCTATGTGGACGGTGGCTCAGGGGAGGAAATCTCCTGCGTGGAGGATAAATCTATCGTGTATTGGGTATTTCTGGGGTGGAAATCAGTTTGAACCCTATGGACGGTGGCTCAGGGGAGGAAATCTCCCTGCGTGGAGGATAAATCTATCGTGTATTGGGTATTTCGGGGTGGAAATCAGTTTGAACCCTATGTGGACGGTGGCTCAGGAGGAAATCTCCTGCGTGGAGGATAAATCTATCGTGTATTGGGTATTTTCGGGGTGGAAATCAGTTTGAACCCTATGTGGACGGTGGCTCAGGGAGGAAATCTCCTGCGTGGAGGATAAATCTATCGTGTATTGGGTATTTCGGGGTGGAAATCAGTTTGAACCCTATGTGGACGGTGGCTCAGGGGAGGAAATCTCTCCTGCGTGGAGGATAAATCTATCGTGTATTGGGTATTTCGGGGTGGAAATCTGGTTTGAACCCTATGTGGACGGTGGCTCAGGGAGGAAATCTCCTGCGTGGAGGATAAATCTATCGTGTATTGGGTATTTCGGGGGTGGAAATCAGTTTGAACCCTATGTGGACGGTGGCTCAGGGAGGAAATCTCCTGCGTGGAGGATAAATCTATCGTGTATCGGGTATTTCAGGGGTGGAAATCAGTTTGAACCCTATGTGGACGGTGTCAGGAAGGAAATCCCCTGCGTGGAGGATAAATCTATCGTGTATCGGGTATTTCGGGGTGGAAATCAGGCTGCGAGGAAATCTCCTGCGTGGAGGCTAAATCTATCGTGTATCGGGTATTTCGGGTGTGGAAATCAGTTTGAACCCTATGTGGACGGTGGCTCAGGGAGGAAATCCCTGCGTGGAGGGATAAATCTATCGTGTATCGGGTATTTCGGGTGTGGAAATCAGTTTGAACCCTATGTGGACGGTGGCTCAGGAAGGAAATCCACCTGCGTGGAGGATAAATCTATCGTGTATCGGGTATTTCGGGGGGTGGAAATCAGTTTTAACCTTATGTCAGGCGAGGAAATCCCTGCGTGGAGGCTAAATCTATCGTGTATCGGGCATTTCGGGTGGTGGAAATCGTTTGAACCCTATGTGGACGGTGCTCAGGGAGAAACTTCCTGCGTGGAGGCTAAATCTATCGTGTATCGGGTATTTCTGGGTTGGAAATCAGTTTGAACCCTATGTGGACGTCGCTCAGGGGAGGAAATCTCCTGCGTGGAGGCTAAATCTATCGTGTATCGGGTATTTCGGGGGTGGAAATCAGTTTGAACCCTATGTGGACGTCGCTCAGGGGAGGAAATCTCCTGCGTGGAGGCTAAATCTATCGTGTATCGGGTATTTCTGGGTTGGAAATCAGTTTGAACCCTATGTGGACGTCGCTCAGGGGAGGAAATCCCCTGCGTGGAGGCTAAATCTATTGTGTATCGGGTATTTCGGGGTGGAAATCAGTTTGAACCCATGTGGACGGTGGCTCAGGGAGGAAATCTCCGTGGAGGATAAATCTATCGTGTATTGGGTATTTCGGGGTGGAAATCAGTTTGAACCCTATGTGGACGGTGGCTCAGGGAGGAAATCCCCTGCGTGGAGGATAAATCTATCGTGTATCGGGTATTTCGGGGTGGAAATCAGTTTGAACCCTATGTGGACGGTGGCTCAGGGGAGGAAATCTCCTGCGTGGAGGATAAATCTATCGTGTATTGGGTATTTGGTGGAAATCAGTTTGAACCCTATGTGGACGGTGGCTCAGGGGAGGAAATCTCCTGCGTGGAGGATAAATCTATCGTGTATTGGGTATTTCGGGGTGGAAATCAGTTTGAACCCTATGTGGACGGTGGCTCAGGGGAGGAAATCTCCTGCGTGGAGGATAAATCTATCGTGTATCGGGTATTTCGGGGTGGAAATCAGTTTGAACCCTATGTGGACGGTGGCTCAGGGGAGGAAATCTCCTGCGTGGAGGATAAATCTATCGTGTATCGGGTATTTCGGGGTGGAAATCAGTTTGAACCCTATGTGGACGGTGGCTCAGGGGAGGAAATCTCCTGCGTGGAGGATAAATCTATCGTGTATCGGGTATTTCGGGGTGGAAATCAGTTTGAACCCTATGTGGACGGTGGCTCAGGGGAGGAAATCTCCTGCGTGGAGGATAAATCTATCGTGTGTCGGGTATTTCGGGGGTGGAAATCAAGCTCAGGGGAAATGGGTAGGGTGGAAATCAGTTTGAACCCCTATGTGACGGTGGCTCAGGGAGGAAATCTCCTGCGTGGAGGATAAATCTATCGTGTATCGGGTATTTTCGGGGTGGAAATCAGTTTGAACCCTATGTGTGGACCGTCGCTCAGGGAGGAAACTCTGCGTAGAGTGATAAATCTATCGTGTATCGGGTATTTCGGGGGTGGAAATCAGTTTGAACCCTATGTGGACGGTGGCTCAGGGAGGAAATGCCCTGCGTGGAGGATAAATCTATCGTGTATTGGGTATTTCTGGGGTGGAAATCAGTTTGAACCCAATGTGGACGGTGGCTCAAGGGAGGAAATCTCCTGCGTGGAGGCTAAATCTATCGTGTATCGGGTATTTCGGGGGTGGAAATCAGTTTGAACCCTATGTGGACGTCGCTCAGGGGAGGAAATCTCCTGCGTGGAGGCTAAATCTATCGTGTATCGGGTATTTCGGGGGTGGAAATCAGTTTGAACCCTATGTGGACGTCGCTCAGGGAGGAAATCTCCTGCGTGGAGGATAAATCTATCGTGTATTAACATTTCGGGGTATTGGGTATTTCCGGGGTGGAAATCAGTTTGAACCCTATGTGGACGGTGGCTCAGGGGAGGAAATCTCCTGCGTGGAGGATAAATCTATCGTGTATCGGGGTATTTCGGGGGTGGAAATCAGTTTGAACCCTATGTGGACGGTGGCTGCAGGGGAGGAAATCCCCTGCGTGGAGTGATAAATCTATCGTGTATCGGGTATTTCGGGGGTGGAAATCAGTTTGAACCCTATGTGGACGGTGGCTCAGGGGAGGAAATGCCCTGCGTGGAGGATAAATCTATCGTGTATCGGGTATTTCGGGGTGGAAATCAGTTTGAACCCTATGTGGACGGTGGCTCAGGAAATCTCCTGCGTGGAGGCTAAATCTATCGTGTATCGGGTATTTCGGGTGTGGAAATCAGTTTTGAACCCTATGTGGACGGTGGCTCAGGGGAGGAAATCTCCTGCGTGGAGGATAAATCTATCGTGTATTGGGTATTTCGGGGTGGAAATCAGTTTGAACCCTATGTGGACGGTGGCTCAGGGGAGGAAATCTCCTGCGTGGAGGATAAATCTATCGTGTATTGGGTATTTCGGGGTGGAAATCAGTTTGAACCCTATGTGGACGGTGGCTCAGAGGAGGAAATCTCCTGCGTGGAGGATAAATCTATCGTGTATCGGGTATTTCGGGGTGGAAATCAGTTTGAACCCTATGTGGACGGTGGCTCAGGGAGGAAATCTCCTGCGTGGAGGATAAATCTATCGTGTATTGGGTATTTCGGGGTGGAAATCAGTTTGAACCCTATGTGGACGGTGGCTCAGGGAGGAAATCTCCTGCGTGGAGGATAAATCTATCGTGTATTGGGTATTTCTGGGGTTGAAATCAGTTTGAACCCTATGTGGACGTCGCTCAGGGGAGCAAATCTCCTGCGTGGAGGCTAAATCTATCGTGTATCGGGTATTTCGAAGGTGGAACTCAGTTTGAACCCTATGTGGACGGTGGCTCACGGAGGAAATCTCCTGCGTGGAGGATAAATCTATCGTGTATTGGGTATTTCGGGGTGGAAATCAGTTTGAACCCTATGTGGACGGTGGCTCAGAGGAGGAAATCCCTGCGTGGAGGCTAAATCTATCGTGTATCGGGTATTTCGGGGTGGAAATCAGTTTGAACCCTATGTGGACGGTGGCTCAGGGAGGAAATCTCCTGCGTGGAGGATAAATCTATCGTGTATTGGGTATTTCGGGGTGGAAATCAGTTTGAACCCTATGTGGACGGTGGCTCAGGGAGGAAATCTCCTGCGTGGAGGATAAATCTATCGTGTATTGGGTATTTCGGGGTGGAAATCAGTTTGAACCCTATGTGGACGGTGGCTCAGGAAGAAATCTCCTGCGTGGAGGCTAAATCTATCGTGTATCGGGTATTTCTGGGTTGGAAATCAGTTTGAACCCTATGTGGACGTCGCTCAGGGGAGGAAATCTCCTGCGTGGAGGCTAAATCTATCGTGTATCGGGTATTTCTGGGTTGGAAATCAGTTTGAACCCTATGTGGACGTCGCTCAGGGGAGGAAATCTCCTGCGTGGAGGCTAAATCTATCGTGTATCGGGTATTTCGGGGGTGGAAATCAGTTTGAACCCTATGTGGACGGTGGCTCACGGGAGGAAATCTCCTGCGTGGAGGATAAATCTATCGTGTATTGGGTATTTCGGGGGTGGAAATCAGTTTGAACCCTATGTGGACGGTGGCTCAGGGGAGGAAATCCCCTGCGTGGAGGCTAAATCTATCGTGTATCGGGTATTTCGGGGGTGGAAATCAGTTTGAACCCTATGTGGACGGTGGCTCAGGGGAGGAAATCTCCTGCGTGGAGGATAAATCTATCGTGTATTGGGTATTTCGCGGGTGGAAATCAGTTTGAACCCAATGTGGACGGTGGCTCAGGGGAGGAAATCTCCTGCGTGGAGGATAAATCTATCGTGTATTGGGTATTTCGGGAGTGGAAATCAGTTTGAGCCCTATGTGGACGGTGGCTCAGGGGAGTGAAATCTCCTGCGTGGAGGATAAATCTATCGTGTATTGGGTATTTCGGGGGTGGAAATCAGTTTGAACCCAATGTGGACGGTGGCTCAGGGGAGGAAATCTCCTGCGTGGAGGATAAATCTATCGTGTATTGGGTATTTCGGGGGTGGAAATCAGTTTGAACCCTATGTGGACGGTGGCTCAGGGGAGGAAATCTCCTGCGTGGAGGATAAATCTATCGTGTATCGGGTATTTCGGGTGTGGAAATCAGTTTGAACCCTATGTGGACGGTGGCTCAGGGGAGGAAATCTCCTGCGTGGAGGATAAATCTATCGTGTATCGGGTATTTCGGGGGTGGAAATCAGTTTGAACCCTATGTGGACGGTGGCTCAGGGGAGGAAATCCCCTGCGTGGAGGATAAATCTATCGTGTATCGGGTATTTCGGGGGTGGAAATCAGGCTCAGGCGAGGAAATCCCCTGCGTGGAGGCTAAATCTATCGTGTATCGGGTATTTCGGGTGTGGAAATCAGTTTGAACCCTATGTGGACGGTGGCTCAGGGGAGGAAATCTCCTGCGTGGAGGATAAATCTATCGTGTATCGGGTATTTCGGGGGTGGAAATCAGTTTGAACCCTATGTGGACGGTGCAGCCTGCGGCTGCACCGTCGCTCAGGGGAGGAAATCCCCTGCGTAGAGGATAAGTCTATCGTGTATCGGGTATTTCGGGGGTGGAAATCAGTTTGAACCCTATGTGGACGGTGGCTCAGGGGAGGAAATGCCCTGCGTGGAGGATAAATCTATCGTGTATCGGGTATTTCGGGGGTGGAAATCAGTTTGAACCCTATGTGGACGGTGGCTCAGGGGAGGAAATGCCCTGCGTGGAGGATAAATCTATCGTGTATCGGGTATTTCGGGGTGGAAATCAAGCTCAGGGGAGGAAATCCCCTGCGTGGAGGATAAATCTATCGTGTATCGGGTATTTCCGGGTGTGGAAATCAGTTTGAACCCTATGTGGACGGTGGCTCAGGGGAGGAAATCCTGCGTGGAGGATAAATCTATCATGTATCGGGTATTTCGGGGGTGGAAATCAAGCTCAGGGGAGGAAATCCCCTGCGTGGAGGCTGAATCTATCGTGTATCGGGTATTTCGGGTGTGGAAATCAGTTTGAACCCTATGTGGACGGTGGCTCAGGGGAGGAAATCCCCTGCGTGGAGGCTAAATCTATCGTGTATCGGGTATTTCGGGGGTGGAAATCAGTTTGAACCCTATGTGGACGGTGGCTCACGGGAGGAAATATCCTGCGTGGAGGATAAATCTATCGTGTATTGGGTATTTCGGGGGTGGAAATCAGTTTGAACCCTATGTGGACGGTGGCTCGTGGGAGGAAATCTCCTGCGTGGAGGATAAATCTATCGTGTATTGGGTATTTCGGGGGTGGAAATCAGTTTGAACCCTATGTGGACGGTGGCTCAGGGGAGGAAATCTCCTGCGTGGAGGATAAATCTATCGTGTATTGGGTATTTCGGGGGTGGAAATCAGTTTGAACCCTATGTGGACGGTGGCTCAGGGAGGAAATCTTCTGCGTGGAGGCTAAATCTATCGTGTATCGGGTATTTCGGGGTGGAAATCAGTTTGAACCCTATGTGGACGGTGGCTCAGGGGAGGAAATCTCCTGCGTGGAGGATAAATCTATCGTGTATTGGGTATTTCGGGGGTGGAAATCAGTTTGAACCCTATGTGGACGGTGGCTCAGGGGAGGAAATCCCCTGCGTGGAGGATAAATCTATCGTGTATTGGGTATTTCGGGGTGGAAATCAGTTTGAACCCTATGTGGACGGTGGCTCACGGAGGAAATCTCCTGCGTGGAGGATAAATCTATCGTGTATTGAGTATTTCGGGGTGGAAATCAGTTTGAACCCTATGTGGACGGTGGCTCAGGGGAGGAAATCTCCTGCGTGGAGGATAAATCTATCGTGTATTGGGTATTTCGGGGTGGAAATCAGTTTGAACCCTATGTGGACGGTGGCTCAGGGGAGGAAATCTCCTGCGTGGAGGATAAATCCATCGTGTATTGGGTATTTCGGGGTGGAAATCAGTTTGAACCCTATGTGGACGGTGGCTCAGGGGAGGAAATCTCCTGCGTGGAGGATAAATCTATCGTGTATTGGGTATTTCGGGGTGGAAATCAGTTTGAACCCTATGTGGACGGTGGCTCAGGGGAGGAAATCTCCTGCGTGGAGGATAAATCTATCGTGTATTGGGTATTTCGGGGTGGAAATCAGTTTGAACCCTATGTGGACGGTGGCTCAGGGAGGAAATCTCCTGCGTGGAGGATAAATCTATCGTGTATTGGGTATTTCGGGGTGGAAATCAGTTTGAACCCTATGTGGACGGTGGCTCAGGGAGGAAATCTCCTGCGTGGAGGATAAATCTATCGTGTATCGGGTATTTCGGGTGGAAATCAGTTTGAACCCTATGTGGACGGTGGCTCAGGGGAGGAAATCTCCTGCGTGGAGGATAAATCTAGCGTGTATTGGGTATTTCGGGGTGGAAATCAGTTTGAACCCTATGTGGACGGTGGCTCAGGGAGGAAATCCCCTGCGTGGAGGATAAATCTATCGTGTATCGGGTATTTCGGGGTGGAAATCAGGCTCAGGCGAGGAAATCCTGCGTGGAGGCTAAATCTATCGTGTATCGGGTATTTCGGGTGTGGAAATCAGTTTGAACCCTATGTGGACGGTGGCTCAGGGGAGGAAATCCCTGCGTGGAGGATAAATCTATCGTATCGGGTATTTCGGGGGTGGAAATCAGGCTCAGGCGAGGAAATCCCCTGCGTGGAGGCTAAATCTATCGTGTTTCGGGTATTTCGGGTGTGGAAATCAGTTTGAACCCTATGTGGACGGTGGCTCAGGGGAGGAAATCCCCTGCGTGGAGGATAAATCTATCGTGTATCGGGTATTTCGGGGGTGGAAATCAGTTTGAACCCTATGTGGACGGTGGCTCAGGGGAGGAAATGCCCTGCGTGGAGGATAAATCTATCGTGTATCGGGTATTTCGGGGATGGAAATCAGTTTGAACCCTATGTGGACGGTGGCTCAGGGGAGGAAATCCCCTGCGTGGAGGATAAATCTATCGTGTATCGGGTATTTCGGGGGTGGAAATCAGTTTGAACCCTATGTGGACGGTGGCTCAGGCGAGGAAATCCCCTGCGTGGAGGCTAAATCTATCGTGTATCGGGTATTTCGGGGGTGGAAATCAGGCTCAGGCGAGGAAATCCCCTGCGTGGAGGATAAGTCTATCGTGTATCGGGTATTTCGGGGGTGGAAATCAGTTTGAACCCTATGTGGACGGTGGCTCAGGGGAGGAAATGCCCTGCGTGGAGGATAAATCTATCGTGTATCGGGTATTTCGGGGTGGAAATCAGTTTGAACCCTATGTGGACGGTGGCTCAGGGAGGAAATCTCCTGCGTGGAGGATAAATCTATCGTGTATCGGGTATTTCGGGGTGGAAATCAGTTTGAACCCTATGTGGACGGTGGCTCAGGCGAGGAAATCCCCTGCGTGGAGGCTAAATCTATCGTGTATCGGGTATTTCGTGGGTGGAAATCAGTTTGAACCCTATGTGGACGGTGGCTCAGGGGAGGAAATCCCCTGCGTGGAGGATAAATCTATCGTGTATCGGGGATTTCGTGTGGAAATCAGTTTGAACCCTATGTGGACGGTGGCTCAGGGAGGAAATCTCCTGCGTGGAGGATAAATCTATCGTGTATTGGGTATTTCGGGGTGGAAATCAGTTTGAACCCTATGTGGACGGTGGCTCAGGGAGGAAATCCCTGCGTGGAGGATAAATCTATCGTGTATCGGGTATTTCGGGGTGGAAATCAGGCTCAGGGGAGGAAATCCCCTGCGTGGAGGCTAAATCTATCGTGTATCGGGTATTTCGGGGGTGGAAATCAGTTTTAACCCTATGTGGACGGTGGCTCAGGGGAGGAAATCCCCTGCGTGGAGGATAAATCTATCGTGTATCGGGTATTTCGGGGGTGGAAATCAGTTTGAACCCTATGTGGACGATGGCTCAGGGAGGAAATCCCCTGCGTGGAGGCTAAATCTATCGTGTATCGGGTATTTCGGGGTGGAAATCAGTTTGAACCCTATGTGGACGGTGGCTCAGGCGAGGAAATCTCCTGCGTGGAGGCTAAATCTATCGTGTATCGGGTATTTCGGGGTGGAAATCAGGCTCAGGCGAGGAAAACTGCGTGGAGGATAAATCTATCGTGTATCGGGTATTTCGGGGGTGGAAATCAGGCTCAGGCGAGGAAATCCCCTGCGTGTAGGATAAATCTATCGTGTATCGGGTATTTCGGGGGTGGAAATCAGGCTCAGGCGAGGAAATCCCCTGCGTGGAGGCTAAATCTATCGTGTATCGGGTATTTCGGGTGTGGAAATCAGTTTGAACCCTATGTGGACGGTGGCTCAGGGGAGGAAATCTCCTGCGTGGAGGATAAATCTATCGTGTATTGGGTATTTCGGGGGTGGAAATCAGTTTGAACCCTATGTGGACGATGGCTCAGGGGAGGAAATCCCCTGCGTGGAGGATAAATCTATCGTGTATCGGGTATTTCGGGGGTGGAAATCAGGCTCAGGCGAGGAAATCACCTGCGTGGAGGCTAAATCTATCGTGTATCGGGTATTTCGGGTGTGGAAATCAGTTTGAACCCTATGTGGACGGTGGCTCAGGGGAGGAAATCCCCTGCGTGGAGGATAAGTCTATCGTGTATCGGGTATTTCGGGGGTGGAAATCAGTTTGAACCCTATGTGGACGGTGGCTCAGGGGAGGAAATCCCCTGCGTGGAGGATAAATCTATCGTGTATCGGGTATTTCGGGGGTGGAAATCAGTTTGAACCCTATGTGGACGGTGGCTCAGGGGAGGAAATCCCCTGCGTGGAGGATAAATCTATCGTGTATCGGGTATTTCGGGGGTGGAAATCAGGCTCAGGCGAGGAAAACCCATGCGTGGAGGGTAAGTCTATCGTGTATCGGGTATTTCGGGGTGGAAATCAGTTTGAACCCTATGTGGACGGTGGCTCAGGGAGGAAATCTCCTGCGTGGAGGATAAATCTATCGTGTATTGGGTATTTCGGGGTGGAAATCAGTTTGAACCCTATGTGGACGATGGCTCAGGGGAGAAATCCCTGCGTGGAGGATAAATCTATCGTGTATCGGGTATTTCGGGGTGGAAATCAGGCTCAGGCGAGGAAATCCCCTGCGTGGAGGCTAAATCTATCGTGTATCGGGTATTTCGGGTGTGGAAATAAGTTTGAACCCTATGTGGACGGTGGCTCAGGGAGGAAATCCCCTGCGTGGAGGATAAGTCTATCGTGTATCGGGTATTTCGGGGGTGGAAATCAGTTTGAACCCTATGTGGACGGTGGCTCAGGGAGGAAATGCCCTGCGTGGAGGCTAAATCTATCGTGTATCGGGTATTTCGGGGGGGGGGGGGGGTGGAAATCAGTTTGAACCCTATGTGGACGGTGGCTCAGGGGAGGAAATCCCCTGCGTGGAGGATAAATCTATCGTGTATCGGGTATTTCGGGGGTGGAAATCAGGCTCAGGCGAGGAAATCCCCTGCGTGGAGGATAAGTCTATCGTGTATCGGGTATTTCGGGGGTGGAAATCAGTTTGAACCCTATGTGGACGGTGGCTCAGGGGAGGAAATGCCCTGCGTGGAGGATAAATCTATCGTGTATCGGGTATTTCGGGGGTGGAAATCAGTTTGAACCCTATGTGGACGGTGGCTCAGGGGAGGAAATCGATGACGTCATCAGGGTGTCATGTAAAGTACATAGGGCATCTGATGACGTCATCAGGATGTCATGTACAGGCCATAAAACGGCCAATGTCTCACCAAATCGACTGCGAGAGCCACGCGCTGCGCGACCGCACGCGCGTCGGAAGCAGACGGGTTTTGGCCGCCGCGCGACGAGTTTTGCCGCCGCGCGACGAGTTCTAGCCGCCGCGCGACGGCCGAAACTCGTCGCGCGGCGGCCAAAACTCGTCTGCTTCCGACGCACGTGCGGTCGCGCAGCGCGTGGTACGCAGTCGACGGTGAGACATTGGCCGTTTTATGGCCTGTAAAGTACATAGGGCATCTGATGACGTCATCAGGGTGTCATGTAAAGTACATAGGGCATCTGATGACGTCATCAGGGTGTCGTGTAAAGTAGATAGGGCATCTGATGACGTCATCAGGGTGTCATGTAAAGTACATAGGGCATCTGATGACGTCATCAGGATGTCATGTAAAGTACATAGGGCATCTGATGACATCATCAGGGTCTTCTTCTTCTTTGCAGCCACATTGAGGGTTTTGTCATAGGTTGAGGAACTGGGCGACCAGTAACGGATTTTCATCAGCTGCCGAGATGTCGTACGTTCGTGCCGTGGCAGTGTGGAGGAAAGAAGATCGCCTCCGTGCAAACCGACGTCATCCCCTCCACAAAGAGGGTTTTTGTCATGGGAGAGGTGCTGGCCGGCCGCAACTCTCCTTCGGATTCTCCTGCAAAGGGCCGGCGTGGAGAGGAATCCTGGACCCGCTCAGAAGTACCAATGCGCCACGTGCGGAGAGGATGTAAACTGGAGACATACCAGCGTCCAGTGCTTCGGATGCCAAAGGTGGGTGCATCTCTCCTGTTCGGGTCTCAGTTCTGTGAGGCATCATAACTCATCTTTTCGTTGTGTGTTATGCTCCTCACCTTCCATCTCAGATTCCTCTATCTCAAATCGCCCCCTTTCCATTGTGCATATCAATCTAAACGGCCTTCGTGCCAAGCTTTCTGAACTCTCTCTTTGCACGTACTTACCATCCAGACGTGATCATGGTTCAAGAAACCAAGCTCTCTCCATCCCCTACCTATCCTCATCCCAATATCCCAGGCTATACTTCTTACCATGCTCCAAGGTCATCTCTCGGCGGTGGAGTCTCTACTTTCGTTCTATCTTCACTTCCTCACACCTCATTCCTCAGCACCCCCCACGGACGGTACTTCTCGGAGTACCTCCCAATCCATCTCCCCTAAAAACACCCCTTTCTCTTTTCAACATATACATTCCACCTACAACTTCATGCCCTTCATCTTTACAATCCTATCCCACTTCTCAAGCAGCTGAGCTGACTGCTCCCTCTCATCCTCGGTCGTTTTTCATGGGTGATTTCAACGCTCACACCTTTTGCTCGTCTCTCGGTCCTGATGTTAGAGGAAATGACGTCGAAGAATGGGCAGATGAGTGCGACCTGGTCATTCTAAACGATGATCAGCCCACTCGTCTCCCTGCCAGCGGCCGATCTTCTAGCCCAGACATATCTCTTGTCTCTGCCAACCTTTCTAGCTGCTGTTCTTGCTCTACCTCGACTACTCTGCCAAGTGACCACGTTCCTGTCTTTGTCCACATCGATCTATCCAATTCTCTCGCTCCCTTTTCTGGTGTTCGCCAACGTTCTTATCTTAATTTAGGCCGAGCAGACTGGCGCCTGTTCAGTGAAGTTGCGCTTCGCCTATCGGCAGATTACCCGTGGAATGGAAGCGTGCACCAGAAGGAGTGCCATCTATCTGACGCAATCCGCAAGGCCATGAATGCGGCTATCCCTATCGGTCGCGTCAAGACGTTCTATCCAAATGTCAACAGGGAAATCCTCGACAAAAATTAGAACGAGAGATGCGAGGAGAGCGGTTAATCATCTGGACCCCGTGGTTGCTGAGCTTGACAGTGAGATCAAAAAGGATTTGGACAGACACAAGAAAGAAGAGTGGGAGAAGTTCACCGGACAGATTGACTTTAAGACGGACAGTGCAGCTACTTGGAAGGTTTTACGGAAGCTTTCGGGTAAAAGCTCACCCGCCACCGTCTCCACTATCGAATTCGACAACGGCGTATTCAAATCAGGAAAGGAAGCCGCTTATGCGCTCGGGAAAAGTTTTTTCATCACCAGTGCTAAACGAGGTCCGCAGAATAGAGTGACTGTAAGAGAGCTGTGCCGCCTCCCGCTTATGAGCACGGCCGAAGCGTTTACTACGACGCAAATTGGAGAAGATTATAAAGGAAATGCGGAACTCTAGAGCTATTGGTCCTGATGGGATATGTCCTGCTGTCTTGAAGAAGATACCCACTGACTTACTACCGCTCCTCACTGATGTGATAAACTCCTCGTTCATGTCGTGTACTATCCCGCAGAATTGGAAGATGGCAAACGTCGTTCCGCTGCCCAAGCCTGGCAAGCCCCAAGCTTCAGTCAAGGGATATCGGCCCATTAAGCTTGTTGTCTTCTTTTGCTAAAGTAGCTGAAAAGCTGATCGTCAAAGACCTGGCCGAGCACAACGAGAGGCAGGTGTTTCAGCATGGATTCAGAAAAATGCATTCCACCACGACAGCTTTGTTAGAAATTACGAGCTATGCAATTGATGGTTTCAACGCGTATAAGCCGGAAAGAACTGTAGCAGTTGCCTTGGATCTCACTTCAAGGCTTTCGACACAGTGAATCTTGGTATCTTATCAAACAACTTACTGGAGTCATCAATCCCGCCATGGCAAAAGCGCTGGATAGCTGCATTCACTAAGGGAAGACGGGCTAGAGTGATGTTCCAGAATCATGTCTCAAACAGCATTCCGATTGCAGCTGGAGTCCCACAGGGCGGTGTATTGTCGCCTGCTCTCTTCAGTCTGTACCTCGAAGATATGCCCGCCCCACCCCAAGATATCAAGGTGGTCGCTTACGCTGATGATATGACTGTCTTGTGTCGTGATCGGGACATAAATGTGGCCGCCGCTAAGATTAACGGGTACTTGACCGCACTGAAAAGCTTCTTCGACCGCAAAATGCTGAAGATTTCTGCGTCAAAGTCATCGGTATCCGTACTCACAACGGACCCATCTGAACACAGCGCACATCCGTATGTCGTATGGAATGGAGATCGTTTGCCTGCCGCCCGCTTCCCAAAAACTTCTCGGACTCGTACTCGATCCATCGCTCAAATTCCATAAGAACACGGAACAGAAGCAGGCTATCGTTAAAGCGAAGCTTAACGTGCTTAGAGCCCTGGGCGGTACAACATGGGGTAGCAGCAAAGAAACCATTATTACAACGTATAAGGCTATTCTCCAGCCTGCACTGGAATACGGCGCCCCAGTTTGGCAGCATCTAGTTTCGGAATCCTCTTGGACTAAGATGCAACGCATACAGAATGCGGCTCTTCGAATCGC
Organism: Aplectana chamaeleonis; assembly: GCA_029168955.1. Classification (NCBI taxonomy): domain Eukaryota; kingdom Metazoa; phylum Nematoda; class Chromadorea; order Rhabditida; family Cosmocercidae; genus Aplectana; species Aplectana chamaeleonis. Next base: position 64,415 of record JAPDOI010001880.1, read on the forward strand.
CACCGGGTGTGCAAGAAGTTCCCCGGTCGATCACTTGCATGCTGAGACCCGCTTATTACCAGTAAGGGAGCACTGTGAGCTCCAGGCCCAACAATTTTTCATCAACATTGTCAAACAACCAAATCACCCCTCTTGGAGAGTGCTAAACCCCGTCAGAGAGAGAAAGATCAGAAAGCCATTCGCCGATGCTCCCAGCAAAGTCAATCTGCAGAGATGGCACGACTCACAACATCATCAGGGTGTCATGTAAAGTACACAGGGCATCTGATGACGTCATCAGGGTGTCATGTAAAGTACATAGGGCCTCTGATGACGTCGTCAGGGTGTCATGTGAAGTACATAGGGCATCTGATGACGTCATCAGGGTGTCATGTAAAGTACATAGGGCATCTGATGACGTCATCAGGGTGTCATGTAAAGTACATAGGGCATCTGATGACGTCATCAGGGTGTCATGTAAAGTACATAGGGCATCTGATGACGTCATCAGGATGTCATGTAAAGTACATAGGGCATCTGATGACGTCATCAGGGTGTCATGTGAAGTACATAGGGCATCTGATTACGTCATCAGGGTGTCATGTAAAGTACATAGGGCATCTGATGACGTCATCAGGATGTCATGTAAAGTACATAGGGCATCTGATGACGTCATCAGGGTGTCATGTAAAGTAGATAGGGCATCTGATGACGTCATCAGGGTGTCATGTAAAGTACATAGGGCATCTGATGACGTCAGCAGGATGTCATGTAAAGTACATAGGGCATCTAATGACGTCATCAGGGTGTCATGTAAAGTACATAGGGCATCTGATGACGTCATCAGGGTGTCATGTAAAGTACATAGGGCATCTGATGACGTCATCAGGGTGTCACGTAAAGTACATAGGGCATCTGATGACGTCATCAGGGTGTCATGTAAAGTACATAGGGCATCTGATGACGTCATCAGGATGTCATGTAAAGTACATAGGGCATCTGATGACGTCATCAGGGTGTCATGTAAAGTACATAGGGCATCTGTTGACGTCATCAGGGTGTCATGTAAAGTACATAGGGCATCTGATGACGTCATCAGGGTGTCATGTAAAAAGTACATAGGGCATCTGATGACGTTATCAGGGTGTCATGTAAAGTACATAGGGCATCTGATGACTTCATCAGGATGTCATGTAAAGTACATAGGGCATCTGATGACTTCATCAGGATGTCATGTAAAGTACATAGGGCATCTGATGGCTTCATCAGGATGTCATGTAAAGTACATAGGGCATCTGATGACGTCATCAGGATGTCATGTAAAGTACACATAGCATCTGATGACGTCATCAGAACGTCGTGCCAAGTGCATAAAGCATCTGGTGACGTCATCAGGACGTCGTGCCAAGGTGGTGCCAAGTGCATAGGGCATTTTCTGACATCATCAGGACGTCGTGGAAAGTGAGTAGCGCTTCATTTGTAGCGTGCGCAACAAGGTTGTTGCTTACTGATTATTATAGCAATCCATGCTATTCGAGAATTATTGAAGATTTTTCAGGATATTACTTCGTAATATCAATAAAAAGTGAACAATTCTATCAAAAGGGTCTTCCAAGCAAAGAGGTTTGGTTGGCGTCAGAAACGTTCCAACAAAAAGGGAACAATAATTAAGTTGAATGAGGAGAGTCTACAAAAAAGTGAACAATATTCTATCAAAAAGGGTTTTCCAAGCAAAAAGAGGTTTGGCTGGCGTCAGAAACGTTCCAACAAAAAGGGAACAATAGGTAAGTAGAATCAGGAGAGTCTACAAAAAGTGAACATTATTTTCTGAGACTGATTTTCCTGGCCGATACTTCTTAACAGCAAAACAAACCGTTGCGGTGTTCTACACGGAAGCACTCTGTGGTTCCAAAACTCGTCTTGACTACACGAGAACCGTTAAAAGTATGTGCATAGTAAACCTAATACTTACCATCAGAATAGAAGATGATGCCAAAAACACAGACGGACGGTTAGCTCCAGCTGCTACATGAGAAGCGAAACCAAAGTGCAGCATCTAATGAGATTTTTTTCTTATATTCTCGTCAACGAATAGAAGTCCATTCTTGGAAACCATTGAACTCTTCCTCTAGAAGTACCACAACGGTTTGTTTTTGCTGTTAAGAAGTATCGGCCAGGAAAATCAGTCTCAGAAAATATTCTTCACTTTTTGTAGACTCTCCTCATTCTACTTACCTATTGTTCCTTTTTGTTGGAACGTTTCTGACGCCAGCCAAACCTCTTTTGCTTGGAAAACCCACGATAGAATATTGTTCACTTTTGTAGACTCTCCTCATTCAACTTAATTATTGTTCCCTTTTTGTTGGAACGTTTCTGACGCCAACCAAACCTCTTTTGCTTGGAAGACCCCTTTTTGATAGAATTATTGATTGGTCTTTCTCGATAATGACTGATGAGCAAAATTCCTCAACCAAGAATACCAATCCCAAAAGCAATCACCACTGTTCGCCGCATTTTCTGCAAAAAGCATGAAAATCGATAATATTGATTATCGATCGATGACGTGTCATGAGTACGAATTCTGACAGGTTCAGTGATTACCTCCGACGAACTGTGTTGATTGGTTGCAAATTCACCCACACACCCCGGTCTCCAGAGCCACAGCAGAAAAAAGCAGTTTTCGTGCTCCACGGCTAATTTAGTATGTAAACCCACGATTTTGAGGTACCCTTCAAAGTAAAGGTATCGAGTTCAAATTGGAATAGGAGCGACCTGCATCCATTTCCAGCCTCCTGTCCAAAAATGAGCTCCCTAGCTCAATTTTATCTGGTAGCACAAGATCGTGAACGCCGTCTGAAAAAAATGGATATTAACAGAGAAAACTTGCGGTTTTTCAAAATTTGCTCAAATCCTAGGAAACAATTGTAAACCATTTTCGGGCATTACATATAACTTTTTGCGCTCTTTTCAATGCATTTTAGAGCTAATTTCTACCTTCAGTCTGAACTTAGATTTTGAAAAACGGGTTGCGCGCGTGGCCGATTCAAAACCAAATCTGGTGCGCGCTTCGCTCGCACCACAATTGTGTATAATAGAACTAAAACATCTATAGCATCCCCTGATGTTATATATTTACAGAGTTTATCCTGGTTGGACCTGGTTTGGGACGCACCGAAATATCTACGCCTTTAGAAGAGTTGATTGCTGCTCCCACTAGGTTAGTACCGGCATATCCTATTATGCGCGTTCATATTGGTGGTAGTTTTACTCAAGTTTCTTCTACTGGACTAACCTCGGACCGGACGATAGTGCTCGGATAGAGGCTATGGGACAACTTCAAAGAGCAAGGATTGAGTGGGCGGCACTAGCCCGACGTGCGATTGGACGCGCCTTGTACGTTTTATTTCTACTCTAATATTCACCGTTTCCTCCTCTCCTCCTGCTACCTTTACAGAACGGACGTCAGAAGTCACATCATGAAGCCGGGTGGTGAGGGCCTGCTTCCTCCAAGTGTAAGTTTTTCAAAAAAAAGACGTATATATGTGACAGTATGAAAATTTTTTTCAGAAAAGGAAGGTCCCAATCCTAAGACGACAAACGCTCATCCGGCAAAGATATGATCAGTAGGTAGTTGTTCGTCTCATATTGTTCCAGCGCGTTAGTTTTTCGTTTTATTTCTTGTGAGACTGTCATATGTTGCGCAGGGGCGTTAATATGTCACAGTATCTGACTGTTATTGAAGCGACAAAAATGCTGGTAAAACAATAGTTTATTCTTGTCGCTTTGATAATAAGCCAACACTGTGATATGCTAAGGAAAGTGGGTATTATACGGCAGCACTTGCAAGTGACATCCTGCACACGGAGTTTTCCACAGGCGTTCCTGTATAGGTCTTATGTGTGAGAAAATAGTCCGATGTTATTTTATGTTGTTGTAAAGGTTTCCTAAAAAATATTAGCGAGATAATAGATAATTATGAATCGAAAGTTTGTTGAAGCCCTAGAATTATTAGTCACTACAAAGACGTGGTTTTCGTTACTGGTAGCTACTTACTAGTTACTGGTTACTCATCTGAACGCTTGCCACCCTCCTCGGCTGCAGCTGATTGGTCGGCAGGCATCGGCTGCGTGCGGCGCGCGTCGCGTCTGGCTGGCGCATTGCCAACGTCCTCGTTTCGAAAGCTCCCATCGCCTCTCCATTCTACGACTTTATTAATTAATGAAGAAACATACACAAGTATATAGTATACAAATAGTATATAGTATTTGTATACTTATGCAATGAATAGGATGCATAACAAACACAGAAGTGGGAGGGGGGTAAGGAAGTGAAACCATTTGACAAATCGTTTCCACGAATCTTTGCCTACTGGATATGGACTAAGATACATGCTGCTATGCTCAAGACGTCCTTTTGCGACGACTCAGATCTTAAGGAGTTGGAAATTGAGTAAACTTTTCAAAGGTACTGAACGCTGAACTATAGGTGCCCTAGGCACAACTTTTAGAAACGGCCGCAAAATGGAACATCCCTCATTAGGTTGGATTCTGTGCACAGAAATTTGCACCTTCGCCCCCCCCCCTTCCTCCAATCCTATCAATGGGTTAGTCTGCCACCGAGGAAGCTGTGCGTTAAGAGCGTTTTCCTGAAGACGATGATAGAATCACATCGGTACTGTTTACATCTCTTGCTGGGAGGAGACTATCAGCCCATTTTGGGAACCCCCTTCCAGAAAGAGATCTAAATAAGAACCATAACATCTCGCTGCTGGACAAAAAAATGCCACTGAAATGAAGTAATGTGATCTGCACGTTTGGAATTGGAAAGGGATGAATGACAATACAAGCTCCACTGCTTATTCTCCAACCATCAAGATTCTATTAACGTTGTGTGATTATGTCGTTTTCATTCCTATTCACTGCTGCAATAATTTAGCTAGGTGTGTCCGCCTATACTCCCTGTTGTATTTATCCTGTTGCTTCGATTACAACAGCTTACAGTTGATCCCGTTCACGAAATTGAATCAGGGTCAGAATTCGGGCGGAAACTTCGGAGTCATTGAATGGCAAGCGAGGACGGCTGTGGCGTTGGCAATGCGCCAGTCAGACGCGACGCGCGCCGCACGCAGCCGATGCCCGCCGACCAATCAGCTGCAGCCGAGGAGGGTGGCAAGCGTTCAGATCACTGGTTACTCAACTGGCCACCGACCCCCGCGAGTGTGTGAGGGAGAGCGAGAGTGGGCGTTCTCGCGACGTATGGACGCTGCCTCAGAGAGAGAGAGAGAGAGAAAGACAGAGAATGAGAGAGAGTGATCATTAAGTAGTATATTGTAAGTGACTTCTATGCCATACAAGGTTTTCGGTGGATCTTTATTTGGCCTGATGTTTCGACCCAATCGTCGTCTTCAGAGGCCTAAACGTGGTGCAAGGTTGCTAAAATGTACTTTACTCGGCCAAACGCGAAATCTCCCCTCGGCATTTCAGACCTCTAAGAACACCAGGAAAATCTCGCAAGAGGATCAGGTAAACTCACGCTAAGATCCACCGGTTGAGCAGAGCGAAATCGCTACCACCCTGTATTGATGACCAGCAGGGCGAGTGAATCCACGTCCCCCAATGTTTGGTCTATAGCTCGCATTGCGATACAAACGGCAGAAAATCATTAGTAATAGATAAACACTCATTCCTGTTATTCATTCCAGGATTTCTGTAGAATATCCAAAACGCCTCGAGCATTTTCCTGGATGAAATGTCCGTTTCTTGACCCAGAATACAACACTTGACATCAAAATCGTTGTCATCATGCCGTTCCCTCCGATGTTTTCCAAGTGAAGTGTTTTGGTCCAAACGCCTTTTTCCAGCCAGATGTTCTTTTATCCGCACGCTCAACATCCTGCCAGTCTCTCCGATATAGAAGCTGTTACATGACAAACAGTCCATCTGGTAAATTACTCCCATTTTAGAGCAATCTCCAGTTCTTCCAAATGGACAGATAACACAATTTTCTGTTAGGCACTCCCTATCATACAGTCTGTTTCGCACCAGCTGATGTCTTAGATTGTCGTTAGGAATGCTCACGAGTACGACATCATTGTGCAGCTGTGCTCTAACAATGCATCTGTATAGCGGCGCTGACTTCATCAGAAATAAACGGGAGACAAAGTGGTAGTTTGTTATCACGAGGCGTACTACTTCGGTGAGCGGCTGTTCTGCGACGAAATGGAAGTGCGTAGCCATTTTGTCTGGCGATATCCGACGCTAACTGGGCAGATTCTCGCTGCTGATCTTCTCCCGTGCACACTCCTCTTGCCGTCCGAAACATATTTCGTACGACTGCTCGCTTCATACTGCTGGGATGCGCAGACGTCGCGTGGATCAAAATATTCTTCGCACTTGGCTTCCGATACCAATTCACGCTCACAAGACCACTGGACAACTTCACCTGCGTGTTGAGATATGGCAGCCAGCCATTTCGAGGGGTTTCACGTGTGAGCTTGATGTACTGCGACTGCTGGTTGAGAATCCGGAAACACTCGTCCATTTCCAATTGAGTTCTTGTAACAATACAGCAGTCGTCGATATAACGGCAGTACATCAGCGGAAGCCGTTCCAGTACTGGCTCTTCAATTTTGCTCATAAAGCATACGGCAAGCACTGGTGCCAGTCTCTGGCCCATGGCAAGGCCTCTGACCTGTGAGAAGTACCGACCCGACCATTTGAACACGTTATAGCTAAGACATTCCTTAATTATGGCAATGATGCTTGCTTTGCCGAGTCCAAAGGTTTCGATGTCTCTGATGTATCTGTGCGACATTTCCGATAAAGCCTGCAAAGCTTGGTCGTTCTGTACGTTGGTGTAGAGAGATGAAACGTCGAACGATTCCATTACGCAGCTCGCTTCAAAGTTGGAATTTCGCAAACGATCGAGGAATTTATTGGTGTTTGTCAAGAGGGAGGGTACTTTCACCACGAGCTGGCTAACGATGTTATTAAGAAATCACGATATCCTATCGGTTGGGCCGCCGACACAGCTGATAATTGGTCTTATTTTGTATGTCCCGGCTGATAGAGAGGACATATCGTCACGGCTGAGTTTGTGAGTCTTGATCAGGCTATAAAACACAGGACAACTCGGATTTTCGAGCTTCAATCTAGTGAGAATTTTGTAGTCAATCCCTGCGGATTTTCCTACCGTCATCCAAATGTGGTTGAGGGGCCTGTTCTGTGACGAGAAGTTGCGCATCGTGGCAGGTTGATAAATTGAAAAATCTCGTAGGTGAAGCTCCGTTATCTCACGATCTAGCTCCTGCGACATTACCACGAATTCCCCGCCTTTATCGCTCACGGTGATGCGTATAGAGCCATTGGATGAGAGCTCACGCAGCTCCCAGAATTCTCTCCATTGTTCAGGAGTCAAGTTTGACCTGCGATCCCGTCTATGTTGATTTAAAGCGGCCAGTACACCTGTAGATAAAATTCTAAACTTGGCATCAGCTTTAGGTGGGGGTTCGGGCTCTTTATTAAAACTCTGAGGGAATGGTATACGTAGTAGCTGGGTTCTAGACGGATAAACGGCACTGCTTGGGTTGTTCACGCGTCTGGAAGCAGAGCGCAGTAAGTCTTGTAGCCTATGCAGCCCTCCAACAGCCTTTCGAAAAACAGCAGCATTGACGGTTCGTGTAGGCGCAAAGGACGGTCCCAGGTTGAGAAATCCTGCAGCGTTATCGGAAATCTGAGTGTTGCCAAGAACAGTGACTTTTTCCGTTTGTCCGCTCTGCGCACCATAAGTATCAAAATTTCGGCGGATAGTAGATAAGTCGCCCCCATCCTCAACGGAATTCTCACGTAATGCGCTCAAAAGTCGATCGTATTTTGCACAGAGGTTAGATTTCACCCTAGACCGAATAGAAGCACAAATTGTCCTTGACCCACCCTCAATCCTCCTCCAAGTCTGCTCCGGTAGAAGACGCCGAGGGCCTGCTCCTTCGACACACATTTCACTAAAGAAGAGTACAAATCATGCCGTCGTTTTCTAATCACAACGTTAAGGATAGAACAGTAAACACTCATGACAGAAGGATGGTTATCCGGCAGATCACAAATCTTTCCTATCTTCTTATTTCGAATGAACGATGGCAGTACTCCAGTCGACTTGCATCGTTGGAGGAACTTGATCGATTGGCGGGTTGACACCACTTTCTGGCGAAGCGAAAGCGCTTCGCGTACCAGAGAGAAGTATTGTGGCTGCACATCTTGGAGTAAATTCCAACTTCCCTCTTCTTGAAACCTCGGCATCGTTAAGTAGTATATTGCGAGTGACTTCTATGCCATACAAGGTTTTCGGATCATTCTTCGGTGGAGCCATCGAGTGGTAGATCAAAAATTTTTGATGACGGTCATGTTGTTTCTAAATCTGTTTGAATTCCACTCCAGGGCCCGTAGCAAACCCTCCGCCGCCACCACATAAAGATGGCAGCCGACCTGAGGTACATCGTGCCCAGATGCCACCTATTGTCGCCAACCCGGAGCGACCCTTCGTACACGATAATTCTATTGGCAAAAACCAGTCACATGGCGGAGTCGAACCACACACGATGATCGTATCGACAGCGAGCACAGCAACTGAACCGCGCGCTCATGTTGGAGGTGCCATTCTTGGTATTAGCCAGGGTGTGAGATGACCAAGACAGTCAACAGCAATCTATTCCATCGAAACCATTCCCTTTAGGTCTGCAGTCCATCCTGTTGTGATAAGTTTACTACAAACTATGCACGGCTATCTCTGCTTACACGTTTTCAGCAGTTGCACAAGAACAAATTTTCGGCTTTGTAAAGAAGTTCAAACTTTCTGTGTTTTTTTCCCGAAAAGTCCGCAGATTACTCTTTAATTAGTCAGAGTTTTTAAGACTTCTGTACTGACAAAACGTGTTGAAAAACAGTGCCATTTTGATCGGAATGTACAGAGTAAGTTAGAGACATGGGTAACTGAAAAACGATCTCGAACTTTTCATCGCCAAGAAATTTTCAAAACATCTCTTAACGGCGGCGCAAAATTAGTGAACCATGAAACCATACAAAAAAAAATTAGTGAACCATGAAACCATCCGAAAAATTGATCAGCCTTCTGGAAAAGAATACCTTGTCCAATTCAACTTCAAATTATTTTCGTGAATCCGCGAAGGAAACTTAAGGAATGTATCACTCAGTATAGACAGTTCACGTACAGCTCTATGAAAAAAGAACCACTTTGAAGGCTCAGAAACAGCAAAAACGATGAGAAACCAGGGGGAAATCAGCGTCTGCAAAAATCAACAGCTGATGACTCTGAGAGTTTTGGCCGAGATATAGCCGCGAAATAGCCCACCAGGCTCCACAGCGGCTCCTGGTGGGCTATTTCTCGGCTGTTTCGCGGCTACTTCTCGGCAACTTCACGCAGCCACCAATCTGGAAATGAGGCGGCGAGTTTCTATTGCCTGTCTTACCTTCAGTCACAGTTACAGACATCGATACCGTCAATCATAGCTATTGTCATGTGTTCCGTAAGAAGACGTCAAAAGACAATATTCAGGTCTCTTTGAGTCTGTTTCCCAAACTCACGAATAAAGCCAGATATCAGAAGACATTTCTGGTTGAACCGCAACACAGGACTTATATCCATAAAAGCTAGGGCAGTGCGAAAATCTTTTCAATAATTTTCGGAAACGGAAGAAAAATGGTCAAAACGCAGGAAACGGAAAAGACCAAAAAGATGGTGGATTTTCTCATCTACACGTTTTGTCGATGCTCATGGCTTGCAGATCTCATTCGACAGCCTTCGGTTTTAATCAGATGTGAACAGATGTCAACATGATAAAATGTAGGAAGTAAGGTGCAAAACTAGTTGGGGGGGCACTCAGGGTTCCATTAAAAAATGAATGATACCACTTTCAAAAATCGAAGTAGTCCGCGAAAACTTTCCATGGGAGTTTTCATGAAAACAATGACTTATAACGCTATCAGGCATCTGATATCAGCAGAAACTTTCATTTTCTTGCGCGAATCATTTAATTTTTCGAGTGCCACCCTCCCCTTAACTACTTTTGCACAGGAAGTAATCGTAGGGAACAAGTCATTCCGTACCTTGTCTGGGAACTGAATGTGAAGCCATCAATATTGACAATGGCTTGAATCTTGACTATATGCAAACCAAATTCTACAAATAACTCCATGCTCCACTGAGAAGAAACTTTGTCAGAGGACAGCATAAGAGAAATATTAGGCGTGCATACTATAAAATACGCCGATATCCTGCTATCATCCGAGCTTATGAGCGTCCCGTTGTGAATATGTAGATCCAAGATGCTTCAAAATCCATCAAATTGTGTATCGAAGAGTTATTTCGGCTGACTCAATACGTCGTATGTGGCTATAAAGGGCCGTTCTGCAATGGATGATCTTCGCCCGGTACGCTTACAAGAATACGCCCATGTAAGGGTATGCAGTAATAATGGGTGATCAAGAAACTCAATTTTACCCGTAGTATTCTGGAGTAGGGCACCGCTCAGCAGCATTAGGAAGTTCGCCATCTGTCGCGGAGCGCTTGTATCTATCGCGGGTCTCCCCGGGCCGCGGGGTAAGTCCCGCCCCTCGCTCGGCGGCTGCGTCTCTGCCTGCGTAGCCGCCAGGCCCCGCCTTCGGTTCGGGCAGTAGTCTCCTCTCCGCTGCCAGCCGAGTCGGTGGCAGGCGGCCGCGCCGTGATGTCAGCGGGGCGGGTCGTTAGTCCCGACGTTGACTGAGCGCCGACACCGGCCGTCGTCCACTGGCGACGTATCGATCGCGGAGATCGGGATGTTGGGCGAGGCACACCTCGCGTATGAATACGCTACCATGTGGGATCTTCCTTATAATACGCGAGCGATCAGGTTCCAATCAGAACAGCTCATTCCGTCCCTACTAGCTCTAATATAATAACATCTTCCGGTTCTACTACGCTTTCATGTAATTGCATTATTGCTCTCGTCATTTCCCCGTTTCGTTCCTTCGTATTGACCATCTTGCAATATGCATTACTGGATGTACCGGATAAAAGGATGAGTGAACGGGTGTACCATAGTTTGCCGGTTAACACCGAGAGTTATCGATTATTACCTATGGTTGTTGTTTGATTACTGTTGAACCAAAGATGAGTACGCGTAAAGTGAACGGTGCAACCGGGGCCAGGGAGTCCCCAATGCCAGTGTCAGGAACCAGAACCACCTTTGCAGATCGCGCCAACTCCCTAGGCAAGTTGGTCATGGGGTCATGCCCGGTTTGCCGCTAGAGAGATTGTGGGATCAATACGCCAAAGACCCTTAAATGGGTTCTTTCTCTCTCTCACTCCGCGACACCATCGCATAGACCGCACATAAGTCAACTAAGCTCAACCAAGCTCCAAGCAGACCACATATTTGGCGGCTATTTCGCGGTGATTTCGCGGCGAGAATTATTTGGCGGCTATTTCGCGGCCAGCATTATTTAGCGGCTATTTGAAGGCTATTTCGCGGCTATATCGCGGCCGGCGTTATTTAGCGGCTATTTCCCGGCTATTACGCGGCCAGCAGGCATTTCGCGGCTATTTCGCGGCTATTCCTCGGCCAAAACTTTCAGAGAAAAAGCCATTGATTTTGCTTTCTTGGAAGACGGCTAACAGCACTGTGGCAATGATCGCCACTCATTGAAGTGTTTTCCGTTGTTAAAGGCAGTGGTCGCGATCAAATATGCTTGTCGTCTTTTTCTCTCTAAACCCTTTATCGGGTCTCGAGTAGTAGGACCTATAAGAAAAAATCGCGAAAAAACCATTGTTTTGGGCAAAATTTGAAGCCTGGACTTTCTTGTCTTTTGACGGTGGACGAGCTCACTCCATATCATCGGAATCGATGACCTCTTATATCAAGAACATAAGCTGGCTTGAAATTGAATTTCAATCAATGCAGCTTCGGATTTATGTACACATCTAGTCAAAAACATTGACTGAAGTGCTTGCTTTCATTGTTCAACTGTTTTTTTTTAGGTAAATTTGCATTTATTTCGTCCTCTGAATGTCGATGATTTTTGACTGCTCGGCATGAGACTGCGATCTAATTCGTCATCGCTGTGCACGTGTGCACGAACTGGCTGCTTTGGGCCTTAGAAACTCTAATTCTAGCCCGTTTTTCACCGCTCTACCTTTATAGTTTTTCAGCTGTTTTTTATCTAAGCTGATTTTTGTAGTTTTTTCTATAACGTTTTTCATCGTGACCACTGCCTTTAAAGGCTTCTTAATGATTTTTCCTCCAAGATTTATCACATGTTAGGGGAGGTTATTATTCCAATGCCCTAATCACAGACATTGGGGGGAATTTTCACATGATCAGTGCAAAACTCAGAATTTCACTTAAACCTCAACGGAGATGGTCAAAAGTCGCTAGAAAAGGTCAAAGGATTGTGTTCTCTTCCCCGCGCCGCCACCACCTCGGTCATGCACGACCCTTGACTTGACTCCCTCCCTACGTGCCTCTGCAATATGCGCGCTATTTCCACTTTCCACTCTCAGCTCGTGGCTCCCCTTTAGACCTCAGGTCCAAGGCTGAGTGCCGAGGTGGGTGACATTCGGCTGCGAGCGAAGTCACCACCTCAGCACGCACACGTGCATTAGGATAGGGCGGCCACCACCTATTCCGCTTGCGATGTGAGCCACCACCTCACGCCGGGGAGGCAGCTATGAGCCCCCACCTTTTGGTGGGATTGCTACGGGCCCAGGTGCTGGAAGTAATTAGTGATGAGCATGCGCATCGACTTTCCAAAGAGCAAGTCTGTCAAACTGTTAGTGGGAGAAGGGCAATCTCCGTCGCCCTATGGTATCTTTCGGTTAGTGGCCTTTTACATTCATGGAGTCTCGCTCGAACTTACTGCTTTTAGAGCCTACGTGCGCGGTTACAAGTTGAGCAGGAAAACGCATTTGGGTAGGTCGTGAAACTACATCTCAACTGCTTTTCGCTGTAAATAAATGCTTTCAGATCCATGGGAAAAAAGAAGTAAATTCTAGCCTGTAGCAACGCAAGATGTCACAATTCCTGGCACAAAAAATGGAGGGTAAAAAAACTGTGCGATCTTACCAAAAGAACGCCTGAAGCTTTAAAAATTACCTAATGCTGCATCAACAATAGTCCTTGTACTCGCATTGTTGTAAAGAATAAATACGTATTCTATACGCCTAATGTGTATGCGGCAAAAGTTGTTGCCTCTCGAGACCGTTAATAGCGGAAGTGACAAAATTTGTAGCGATATACATGTATATCTGCGGGGTAATAAGCTAATATCGCTCGGCCACAGTGGGATGGCAGCGAGCAGCGGCAGCGATGAAAAAGCAGCGACGAAGGGTGTAGACAGTTGCGGCAGCGACAGAATCAGCCGCACAACAGCGACGTTATTACTCTCGGCTACTTCTGTCAGCAGGAACTATGGCGAGTGAGGCAGTAGCTACTGCGAGTAAGCTAAGAGCATGATAACGAGCATTTCAGTGCTCGGCTACTCATCCCCGCATGAGCTAGTGGGAATAAGGCAGTAGCTACTGCGGCTACTAGCTCTTGGGAGGGAACGCATATTTTTTTTCAATATTAGCCGAAGGGTTAGGTAGCTACTCATGATTCATTCGTCGGCTACTTGAGCGGGACTGTCTGAGAAAAATTTCTAAGTTCTTATTTCGATTTCGTTAGATCTTGACCACCGATGGTGCTGTTTTCCTACATTCTAGTCCGTGGAGAGCCTCTCCTGCTACCCCCTGGAGGAGGACGATGCGTGAATGAAGACACACCGCTCTCCACTTCTTTTAGGCCCCGGTCATAGTTGGATGAGCCGACGCCTCCAGCCCGGTCGATACACACAGAATGCATTGAAAATGGGATGCAAAAATCACTCGGTGTATCCCCCCCGCACCCCCCAACACCCCCCAACACCCACCCGGTCGATACGTATGAACAACATGGTGAGGTGAAGCTGAGAAAATCACTCGGTGTATCCCCCACACCCCCAACCCCCCGCACCCCGGTCGATACGTATGTTTAAAATGATGGAGTGAGGTTGAGAAAATCACTCCAATGTATCCGACGCGGTCCATATCCATGCAATACGTGGATGACGGCGGATGAGAAAATCACCGTGTGGGTGGGTCGATGATAAAACATTGCGTATCACTAGAAAGCTAACCTTACTGCTTCCTCCCTGACTTCACCATACTCCCCTTCACTATTTCTCTGAACAGGTGCAATCCTGTTGGCCACGTAATCATCGTCATATCTAGTTGGATGCATCGAGTGATTTTCTCAACCTCACTCCAACATTTTAAACATACGTATCGACCGGGGTGGTGTTGGGGGTGTTGGGGGCGCGGGGGGTGTTGGGGGTGCAGGGGGTGCTGGGGATGCAGATGCAAATAGCACCAACTATGACCGGGGCCTTATACACTACACTTTATCCACTGGTTATCATCGATTTTGTTTACTTGTTTACGAGAGCCGAATGGGGGGAAGGCTGTATAACATTATTGTGGTGAGCGCGAAGCGCTCACCAGATTTGGCTTTTATTCGCCATCGCGCAACCCCCTGATCTCAGTATCAGGGTCCAGAATAAACGTAGAAAGACCGTTCTTTTTGCATTTGATATACTTTAGCAAGCTGAATAGCTGTTCAAAAAATGGTCCGGAATGGTTACCTGATGTTCGAGAAAATTTGTCGTAACCGCGTCATTTTGGTCGAAAAAAGGGTTCATCTCCTTTTTTTTCGGTTGGCGTACACGATCTTGTTGGAACACTTATCTTTGAGCTAGACAGCTCATTTTTGGCCAGAAGGTTGGTTATGATTGCACCTAGCACTAGACGGAAAATAACGTGCGGGACAAATTGCCACGATAGCCGTAAAATATAGCGTATGGTGCAATTACACAACTTACACCGAAAATCACGCCTGTAATACCAGTGCAACCGCATTTTCAGTAAATGATCACATAGGAACGGTTGTTTGGCGGTGGAAAATGGATTGTCGGTGCAACCGCGGAAGCAAGAAGAAAGATATCAGGTTGAAATCACTTGAAGCCCAGATTGGACGAGGGAGGTGGACAGATCAGGCAAGGGAGGTAATCCCCGGGTGGGGGCTGATTTTAGTGTTGGCTGCATTTCGGAGAGGTTTAAATCATTTGAGACCCTGAATGAACGGTGCAGCTTTCGGCTGCACCGTCAGGCAAGGGAGGTAATCCCCGGGTGGGGGCTGATTTTAGTGTTGGCTGCAATTTGGGAAAAAATATTTGAAACCAAAAATCGGCAAGGAGGGAAGACTTTGGGTGAGGGCGATCTTACTGTTGGTCAAAACTCTGACTGAAGAAATGAAACCGAGCAACCTCAGAGTCAGAGGAAATAGATAACAACCGAGGGTGAAGTTCTTGCCTGATTACCCAAAATCCCTTCAATTACCAAGTCAGTACCCTTATCAACTCTCAGTCACATTTCACTGTGAAATTCCTGAACATTTCTACCTGAAATCACCGCATTCCAAAGGAAACGTGAAAGTTTTTTTTTCAGGATTTCCGCAGCTAATCAATAAAATAGGCGTCGCTTTCACCACGGATTCTGCATCTACACCATCACACACGTCATTTTACGGCTATCGTGGCAATCGGTACCGCACGGTATTTGGAGTTTACTGCACCTAGCTCCTGTCAAATTTTGAAGTTTGTAGCTCAATTTTTGCGGAACCTCAAAATTGAGGGTCAAGAAAGACAAAAACACGTAAACATGTTATTATAAACCATCCGACATTTACTCATTCGTAAAAATAAACTAATGAAATAAACACCTTTACTGATAGGCTTTTGCTCAGGATTTGACGGGGCAACGCTTCAATCAATACGGCGGGATCTCGGAAGTACTTCTTGAAACGCCGCACGTTGTGACTCAGAAGTGCGCCACAGAACGCCGTAGATACTGTGCGGGACCCCAGCAGGAGTGCGAAAGACGCCGTAGAACGTGTGTGGGACTCAAGTGGGAGTGCGCCGGACGTGTAGAAAGTGTGCGGTACCGAAGTGGGAGTGCGCAGGACGCCGTAGAAAGTGTGCAGGACATCAAAGCGAGTGTACAGGATGTCACAGAATAAACGCGTAGGACATTAGTGGCAGTGTGCAGGATATTATAGAAAGTGTGCAGGACATCAGTGGGAGTGTGCAGGATGTCATAGAAAGTGTGCAGGACATCAGTGGGAGGGTGCCGGACATCAGTGGGAGAGTGCAGGACATTAGTGGGAGGGTGCAGCACCTTATAGAAAGTGTGCAGGATAAGTGTGCAGGATATCAGTGGGAGGGTGCAGGACATAAGCGGGAGTGTGCAGCACCTTAAAGAAAGTGTGCAGGACATCAGTGGGAGGGTGCAGGACATCAGTGGGAGAGTGCAGGACATTATAGAAAGTGTGCAGAACATGAGTGGGAGGGTGCAGGACATTAGTGGGAGGGTGCAGGACATTAGTGGGAGTAAGCAGCACCTTATAGAAAGTGTGCAGGATATCAGTGGGAGTGTGCAGGACATTGGTGGAAGTGTGCAACACCTTAAAGAAAGTGTGCAGGACATCAGTGGGAGGGAGCAGGACATCAGTGGGAGTGTGCAGGACGTCATAGAAAGTGTGCAAAACATCAGTAGTAGTGTGCAGGACATTAGTGGGAGTGTGCAGCACCTTATAGAAAGTGTGCAGGACATCAGTGGGAGGGTGCAGGACATTCGTGGGAGTGTGCAGCACCTTACAGAAAGTGTGCAGGATATCAGTGGAAGGGTGCAGGACATAAGTGGGAGTGTGCAGGACAATAGTGGAAGTGTGCAGCACCTTAAAGAAAGTGTGCAGGACATCAGTGGGAGGGTGCAGGACAATATAGAAAGTGTGCAGAACATCAGTGGGAGGGTGCAGGACATTAGTGGGAGGGTGCAGGACATTAGTGGGAGTGTGCAGCACCTTATAGAAGGTGTGCAGGATATCAGTGGGAGTGTGCAGGATATTGGTGGAAGTGTGCAGCACCTTAAAGAAAGTGTGCAGGACATCAGTGGGAGGGAGCAGGACATCAGTGGGAGTGTGCAGGACGTCATAGAAAGTGTGCAAGACATCAGTAGGGGTGTCCAGGACATTAGTGGGAGTGTGCAGGACATTAGTGGGAGTGTGCAGCACCTTATAGAAAGTGTGCAGGATATCAGTGGGAGTGTGCAGGACATTGGTGGAAGTGTGCAGCACCTTAAAGAAAGTGTGCAGGACATCAGTGGGAGTGTGCAGGACGTCATAGAAAGTGTGCAAGACATCAGTAGGGGTGTCCAGGACATTAGTGGGAGTGTGCAGCACCTTATAGAAAGTGTGCAGGACATCAGTGGTAGGGGGCAGGACATTAGTGGGAGTGTGCAGCACCTTATAGAAAGTGTGCAGGACATCAGTGGGAGGGTGCAAGACATCAGTAGGAGGGTGCAGGACATTAGTGGGAGTGTGCAGGACGTCATAGAAAGTGTGCAGGACATTGATGGGAATGTGCAGGCCATCAGTTGGAGGGCGCAGGACGTCTTAGAAGGGGGGGGGAGCAGGGCATCAGTGGGTTTACTTTGAATTAACACCACCAGGCATAAATCACTCAGAAATCACCACACTTTGATTCGCCATCGCTCAACCCCCTGATCTCAGTATCAGGGTTCAGAGTAACGGGTATATCAGTCCGATGAGGACAATACACGTCTTCGACGTTGCATGAGGTTGAACACCTCACGAAAACTAGCACATCTGGTGCCCTCCCCCATGATTACTTTTTTTCCTGCCTTCAGAATCCTTCTTTAAAGGCACCATACACACGCGTTAACGTGGTCGAAATGACTGCGGAAGTAGAACGGCATGGCTTAGAACACAATGTCCACGCCTCTTGAAGCGTCAAAAACGACCCACAACGCCGCTACACTTGTAGGAAGTTGGTCCCGCTCTATATTTCTCCGCTCCCTCTAATTGTCGTTCAATCCAAAGCAGGGGTTCTGGGCCACTCCCACTGTCGTCGGTGTATGAGGTTTACTGATTGTACTTATTGTACCACCCACAAACGTCGTCGACGGTGGGAACGGCCCAGCTTTCCTGTTTTGGATGAGGACGACAAACACAGTGGGCGCAGAAATACAGGGCGCGGCCAACTTCTTACTCGTGTAGCGGCATTATGGGTCGTTTTTGACGCTTCAAAGGGCGTGGGCGTTGTTTTCTAAACCATTTTGCTTCCATAGTTATATCAACCACGTTTACCAGCGTGTAAGCTGCCTTTAAAGGCAGTGTTCACGATAAAAATTGTTTTTCTGTTTTTCGCTGAAAGCGGTCCCACGCTGATTCCAATGATGTCCCTGGAATCGCTCAAGACCCCTTAGAAACGGAGTTATGTCCCCTCGAAAATTGAGCTACGGAAGCATGTTGGACGAGTTGTCCGAGGCTTGTAACTTCCGTGAATTGCAACCGATGTAAGCGAACTGACCTGAGCAAAGAGAGAAGCTGAGAATGGAGGGAAGAACGGGGCTAGTGATTGGAAACCATTGCTTATCTCGCCACTGTTGAGCCCGGAAGATCGTAAAATGGGCGTGCTAAAGTGGCTTCCCGATTTGGGCGCCTCAGGGTGGCTTCCTCCTATATCTCGATTATTCGGAGGAATTGAGAGCTCGCACTTGGCAGGTGCTACATACGGTGGGTCTACTTCTTATTTATGCGAGAATCTAAGTTTTCGTCTCTGAGCTTGGACTGTACCTTTGAAGGCAGGATTCGCGATAAAATCGGTTGTAGTGCTATCCTCATGGAAAGCTAGATATGGACATCACAAAAGTGAAAATAAGTAGAAAATTGGATAAAAACGCTCAGATAACAAGTTATTGCTTGGTGTCCCCCCCCCATTAACAATATTGCTATAAAAGCCTATTTGTTAATATTTATTTTGCTTCCAAAGTCATTTCTGAGCACTTTTGAAGATCACTGACTTTTTAACAGCAAAATAAAAGACGGGTAAATGAGCATTAATGAAAATCTCGTTAATTAGGGGCCGGCCGACACCTGTAATTAGCCGAAATACCTTATTTCTGAGTGCTTTTCCCGCAAACTTCAGGGTTTTTTTTTCACTTATTCTTACTTTTTTGATGACCAAATCTATGTTCTCATGGAAAGAGCTCAAAAATCTTATTTCATCGCGAACCCTGCCTCTAATAACTCCACTGGAACGAATTTTTTTCAATCTGAAAATCATTCAAGATTCTGGAGACAAAAACCATCCAAAGATATAATGGTTTAGATATAAACAAAAAACTTAGGGTGGAATTCTCAGTGCGCCAATGTGTAAATACAGTATGCAGCTGCAGAGTGTTATGTGCACTGTACGCATAACGAATTAGGAAGCGCTTTTCCAACTTTATGTTTAGGAGGCTTTAGGGAAAAAAACGATTTAGGAAGCGCTTTTCCAACTGATGTTGACTGGCAATTGTTAGAAAATTGGTTAGCCCTGCTTATCTGAGCCCTGAATAATTTCTCAGATCTGAGAAAACGTTTACTTTGAAGAAATTTATCAAAAAAGGATGCTAAGGAGGCGAAACGCGTTCCAGCGCGCTTTCTGACGGAAATCTTCGAGCGGTAGAGCACTAACATTTACAAAATACATATGTGATTTTCATTGAAGGTCCTCAAAGCTTTGTTGTTATACAAACAAATAAGTTCGCTCATTCTTCCTCCGAAAATATCCTGCCTCGGAATAGATATGTACATAGTTTCGATTTGCACATTAGTATGAAAAAGGAATAGCTCGGCATTCGAAAATCGTTGGGCACCAGGGATGTGAGGAAAAAATATTTTTGGAACCAGAAAACAGAAAATCTAGTTTGACAGAAAACAGAAAACAGAGAAAAATCTTCAAAAATGGGCAGAAAACAGAAAACAGAAAATTTTCAAAAATCAATAAAGGGTGTTCAGCGTACACTAAACGAAAGTTTCCAAAGCATTTAACTTTTTTAATACATTTTTTGAGTGATCAACACTTCTTTAATTGAATTTTCAAAACCTTACAGTTGGCCAGAGCAACAAATATGAACGCTCAAGAATTGCACAATATGAGTGCGTTGAGATGACAAATATTCATCAAACCGTCCTTTTACCAGGCAGTAAGAGCTCGATTACTCCATTAGAAGCTCAATACATATGTCTATTCAAGGAGTACGTATTGCAGTCGAAGCGAGCTTTCCGTTCCTGAGTGTACATATTTTGACACTTATTGTGGGATATTTGCTGGTTTGAACACTGTAGTACTCCTCAGAGCTGAAAGTCACGCCCGTACCGCGCGTCTGTGCCGTCATAGTATAAATGACCTGACATGCCGTTCGCTCCACCGTTGAGAGCCTCTCGCACCTCTGTGGCAGAATTATCATCCGCCTCATAGGCTCACGATTAGTTTCTTGGCGTCATTTTCTGAGCCATACGATTCTATTTCCGTAGTAATCTCAAATACGTTTACGAGCACACACGCTCGTAAACGTATTTGAGATTACTACGGAAATAGAATCGTATGGCTCAGAACATGACGGCTATGCATTTTGAAGCGTCAAAAACGACATACAATGCTGTTACAGGAGTAGCAAGCTTGGCCCGCCCGTATTTTCACGCCCCTGTATTTGCCCTCTTTCTCCAACGCAAGGTTGCTGGACCATCTTCACCGTCGGTGCTGTTGGTGGATTGCCTAATAAGTGACACACACGTCACTGACGACCAAGATGACAGAGCAACCCTGCGTTGGAGGAACAGGGCAAATACAGGGGCGTGAAAATACGGGCGGGGCCAAACTTGCTACTACTGTAACGGCATTGTGGGTTGTATTTGACGCTTCGAAAAGCATAGGCGTTGTGTTCTGAGCCATACGTTTCCATTTCCGTAGTAGTCTCAAATACGTTTACGAGCGTGTATGCTGCTTTTAACTGAATTCTGTGCCATCTGCGTTGCAGTGAATTAAAACACGTATTATGAGTTTCGCGTGCATGGCTCAGTTGGAGCCAACATTACCCCGCTCCACCGAAGCGGGTAGGCTAGGGAGCGTATATCAATAGTGGGCATTAAGTAGTGTTAATGGCTTATTATTGTAGTATTGAGTCACATTGCAATTTTCCTTTCACTAGACTGCTTTGCGTTACATCTGAGGGATTCGTAAACGATAAACCCCTGGGTAAGAGTATCCACTATTAAACAAAGATTAGGAATCGGCTTCCTGAATCCCTATTGGGATGCGCAGCGCATTCGACGTCGTTTTCGTAGAAGCCTGACTCTGGTGGAAATTGATACTGCGGCTCCGCGATAATGCCGCTTTGGCGAGTACAGGCACCGAAGCGGCACTATCGCGGAGCCGTAGCGGAGACCCGACAGTACCGCTTTGGCTCCACCATAACGCCGCAGCTGCTTCGGGAGTGTCAGGATATTGAGTTATTTAAGAGTTATTAGACAACTAGAGGGGGTATAATTGTAAGAACAAAAATTTGCACCTGCGGTCGTTACGTCCGTTGTCGGATAAGGACAGAGGTTACCGCCGCTTTTGCGCTTAAAGGCAGCATACACGCTCGCAAGCATAGTCGTGATAACAGCATAGATAGGTCCGCACGGCCCGTACTATGTCGTCAACGACGTTTGAAGCGCTGAAAACTGTCCAGGATGACAATATTTGACAATGTTTGAGCAATCTTGCCTTCCGTATTTTCACACCCTTCGAGTAACAGAATGAGAATCGATACTTGTGAAAACGTGTGATAATTGAGAGTGATAGCACTATCAAATGGGAGTGCAGTAGAGAAAAAAGATAGCACTATCAAATGGGAGTGCAGTAGAGAAAAAACTCGATTTACCTCAATATAACATGTTTGTGCACTGATAAAATCCTCCATTTCAAGAGGTCAGCCAAAGCAGAGCGGCATTCTCGAAAGTGGACGAGAGCCAATAGGTATGCAAACATGTTATACTCAAGTAAACCAAGCTATTTCTCTCGTACACTCCCATTTGATAGTGCTATCACTCTCAATTATCACACGTTTTCACAAGTATCGATTCTCATTCTGTTACTCGAAGGGGTGTGAAAATACGGGCGTGGAAGGCAAGATTGCTCAAACATTGTAAAATATTGTCATCCTGGACAGTTTTCAGCGCTTCAAACGTCGTTGACGACATAGTACGGGCCGTGCGGACCTATCTATGCTGTTATCTCGACTATGCTTCCGAGCGTGTATGCTGCCTTTAAGGGAATACGGAATGTACCTCAAACTTGGGTATATTGAACCGGCGACAAATCCGTTTCACCACACAGAACAGTGCATCGTACTCCACGCGGGTTCGCTGCGGCATCCTCGCCGAGCCGGCGCGGTCCTAACGCGGAGCTGCTGCGGCACTATCGCGGCGTTGTCGAGGCTCTAGGCACGGCAGCAGAATCGTCTGATCACGGAGCCGCTGCTGCACTATCGCTTAACTATCGCGGCACAGTCGAGGATCGCGGTACTTTGCCGGCACTGACGCGGCAAATTTTTCTAGAGGATTAGGTTTCGTGCTTATTTATTGGCTTGCAGGGGCCAGCCGACTTCCCAATGAGTGCCTTAATCTCCCTACATGAATCTGTTACCAATTGAAGGACCCTGGAGGGTTGGTTGGTTTGGTTCACCTCGGCGAGGATCGAACCCGACCGTGTACAGCGAACAGCACTGTTTCCTCCTACCACGCCACATGTGCCCTAATGAATAACCACTACAGCGAGATAAAAGTGTTTAGCGTGGTACCACTGCAGAGAGCCTGGGTGGAGTACATCCTCACCCTATCGGCTTAGCTTCGATGAATCCGGCCACTTTTTTCTACGACAATCCTGCTGCAAATCGCGGTACACGTTTTTTCTGTTTTCTGTCCAATTTTCGCCTATTTTTACAGAAAACAGAAAAAAAATGGCCAAAAATGGGCAGAAAACAGAAAACAGAAAATTCCGCACATCCCTGTTGGGCACGTATCATTTGTATGGTCCGGTCCCACAAGATCGAATGAATCTAACGCTTGCTATCAACTAATATTCTCTTCGATTAGAAAACGACCACCGAAAACAAATTATTGCCCATAATTCTTTCTTCCAACAAGTTGTAATGCGCCATAATACGATACATCACGTGTTTAAGAACTGTCACTCCAACTCGGTGGTTTTTTTTCTATCAACACTGTTTTGTGATGTGCTCTCCTAAGTAACTGTGTGGTTTCGAGGAACTTTTCGGAATGGAAAGATTAGTCAGTCGCGACATTAAAAACTCAGTTCTGTGTGCAAGTTTTCATTTCAAGAATTTGGCAAATAATGGTTTGGCATCGACCAGACCACCTTCGTGAAAAAAACTCGCGATCAGTCGGAACTACATACTCATGAAACTTTTAAAGAGAAATGTGATCTTGCAAAGAACCAAACCTCAATTACTTCCTGGGTTTTGAAATATTTTTTGTTTCCCTTCAAAATATGCTTGCCGTTTTTGAAAAAAAATCCTTTCACTTTTGGCCGTAAGGTTATTAGAGAGCGACTGCCTAGAGGAAAAAAGAATAAACTAACCGAAAAAGCCAGTAATGAATACGCCGCCATAGAAGACGGACTGCAATACCACCATGAACATTTCTTGACGGAAAAATGGTAGTGGACCGTCATCTGGCAATTCCATTCCTGGAAAAACGCATCTTCGAGTTAGTGCCAGCAGAACCGCGAAGACACGCTAATTAAAGATATCAGTGCAACGATGCAACGCTAGACGGGCGAGAAATACTGGCCCGAATTGAGAGATTCGAGAAGCTAACGGCAAACCAAGCTCAAATGTTTTGAAACGGTACGTATCATCTGCGTCATTCACAGAAAATGCCGCGACGCAGCTGTGACGCTAACGTGCAAGCAAATCGGTACTTTCTTCATTTGCATCCTTCTATTGGGTCAGGAAGAAAGTTCGTAGCTTTTATGGTTCTGTCTTTTTTCTCGCTTTGCGTACTTTAACAATGTGTTCTAAAATGCACTTTATTCCTTTATGTACACAGAAACCATCGCTCGGAGCGCGACCGGCTCCTCCCAATTATGACGTCATTTCCCGGACAAAGGCCGAGGGTCGAAATGCCACCGCGGTCCCCGTCCGGTTGGAATAGCAGCCTCGGCCGTTGTCCGGTCGCTCTCAGGCTGCCTTCAGAGGTGGTCGATGCACTGAGTCCCAGCCGGTCGATACGCACCGAAATGCTGACAGACGGGTGCCGAAAAATCAATTCACTGAGTTCGTGCGCGACCGTCTCCTTACTTGCGCAATCCACCCTGTAAATACGGGTGTTCTACCTGCGCACATGCACAGGGCCAATGCAACCGAGGTCGGGTTTTCCGCCCCGGTCTCAGTCGGACTCATTCGGTTTTCGCACCAAGTCTGACGGGGGTCTCAGGGCGACAGCGGTGCCATCGCCAGAGATAGAGAGACGCAGGACTGCTTTTTCTTTGAGTGATAACGTGTGGGTCAAGTGATAAGCGGGTATAAAAGAAGTGTAGGCGGGCAGGTGGCCTTTTGAAGCCGTTCCTGAGAGCAGAGTCAGGCGAGCGTTGTTCAGCTGGACAGCAGGGGAGACGTAAAAATTTTCGAAATTCAGATTTTTTAAGGGGGGGACGTAAAAACCTCGGGTCGAAACTTTGAAAAATCGGGGATTTTCTCAGTCGTGTTTCTTTTTCTGTGAAGAAAACAGGTTGTGGAACAAGAGGTTTGGACGTGGTTGTCTCACATATTGCAATAGCAACAAAAAGATCAAAGAGAACAATAGTGCAGCACCACAACAGCACATTTGAAAAAAGTATCTTTACATAACAATGTAGTAGACATATTTTAGGCAGTATTCAGATTTTTAGCACAGAAAACAAATTTTCAGGCAAGCTACATTCATTAATTGGGCCTACTACCGCCTAATTCTTCACTTTGATAGTTGGACAACGTACATCCCCCCATAAAATGTCAGATTTTCAAAATTCTGAAAGGAGATTCAGATTCTCCACGAAATCCCAAACAAACTTATACCTAACACCCCTCCCACCACCTTAAAATCACAAAGAAAATTGCATAAAACACCTTTTACAGTTGTCCAAAACCGTTGTCTAAAACCGCGCCTTCGGCCGAAATTGGACAAGCTAATTTTTTTAAAGCAATTCTAAGATCCTGAAGGTAAAATGGTCATCCTTGACCTGTCGTCTACTAACTACCACCATGTGGCACGGAAACTCCTCAGTTTAGAGTATTCCGGCAGAGGGTTTCATTTACCACTGCGGAGAGCCGTCAAAAAATATCGCGCTCCAATGCCAAACGGCATCTGCCACGGGCGGTGGTTTTGCGGTCACTTTTGAGCAGTACAGTGCCCGCAAAACCACCGCCGGTGACACCCTCCCTCACTTGCGCTCGTACCCCTTCTGTTTGAACAGTACTAGTTGGGAATCAAACTTTTTTGAACCTGTGAAGGTTTACGCACCCACAAAAGGGTTCCACCCAACCAGAGGTCTCGATGAAATCCTAGTTGGAGGTTTCTTATCCGTCAAAATGTAGACTTCTGCCTGTACCTGCTATTTGATAGTGCTAACAGTCATTTTACTTACAGGAACTCCATCAAAATGCGACGATTTTTTATAGTGTATCGTTCATTGTTCTCTCGTATCCTGAGTGACCCGATCCAACTAGGTTTGCACCCAGGTGTCGTGAAGCCTTATGATTAGTGGGCTGTTATCGAGAGTTCAAAACGTCCTCGAATAATGCTCGGCATACACCAGAGTTTTGCCCATTCCGAGGTTGGAATCCATCAAAAGTTGGGAAACGTTCTGCCTCCTCACCGTAATTCACTCCACAACAAGAATTTCTTATCAGCTCAAGCTCGCCTATTGCGTCATTTCTAAATAATTCCTGACTTTTTGTTAGCTTACATACTGCGCGATCAAGATTAAGACAAAACTCAATGCAAGCAAGGAATAAGTATCCGGCATTTTTTTGATTTCTGCTTTGATTTGCCCACATTTTTCTTCATAGTTATGTCATTATAAGATTGTGAGATTATCTGTGTCACAATTTTAATTACTTTTTTTCTCAATATAGATGTTGTTGCTCAAGGGCAAGTCAAAACTACACTCCCCGAGGCTATGAGTGAGGTGGGATAATTACACGGCCTGCAACATCCGTAGAGGCCCGCCCGTCCACCTTCGGTGGACTTGCGGGCCTCTACGGATGTTGCGGGCTCGTGGTTGTCCCCTGCCCTTATAAGTCGGATAGGAAGTGCAGCAAATATTTTTTAAAACTTCAGGTTAAAACATCCTTTTTTGAAATTTTTGACCACAGAAACTGTAAAAAATTTTTTCAGAACCTATAAGTATAAGTTTATAAGTATAAGCGTATAAGTTTTGAGCATTTTTCAAAAATTTGATCTCCAAGGGGGGGGAGCTCCGTCGAGGTCTTGGACAACGGTATGCCTGACCCTGCCTGAGAGGTGACTCTGGGTCACTCTCAGGAGGAAAATTTTTGGCGGCCGAGGGTATCCCCCATGGCCCGCGGTGAGAAGGCTTCCTCATTGCAGACCATGCCGGGATGGCGTGTTTGCATTAATCTCCCTGCACACAGTCTGCGACAAGTACCCTATCCTCTTAAGAGGCGTCATCCTCTTGAGAATAGGCGGAATTAAACAAAAATAGCGGTTGGGTAAATTTCGAAATTCGCCCGGGCAACAACCGCGGTCCAAAATGCAACCGAATATCGCTCCAAGCGGAACTGCGGTCGCCCGGAGTGCGGCTGCTGTCGCCGGAAGTTCGAGGCCTGGCCTCATAGAAAGAAAAATTAGGGTGGCTCTATAGTTTTGCTACGCACTGTATGTCGTCCGGATGGTAAAAAAGTACAAACTCACCAGAAATTTTCGTATTTTCTCAGCAACACCTCCTCCCGATAACTTTTGAAGACCGAATTCGAACTCCTTACGTCATTGGGTTGAAAGACTGCTCCTACATTAAATTTGAAGCAGCCTCTATGCATGCCGATCTTCCCTCAGCGTCTCCTTCCTTTCGTGGGGCAAAGTCTTGTGGCGCACTGAGATTAGGAGACTAGACAATACAAAGTTTGACTCTACATATAGAAAGCTTTATCCTACAAATTCAGTGATATTGCTTGTACGCTCATTTTTGTGATTCTGTCCTGACCACCTTCCCCACACTGAAGATCCCATTCTACGATGAATATTTTCTAAAATTGTATTCGACCATTTGAGAAAAAAAATTGTGGTGCGCGCGGAGCGCGCACCTGATTTGATTTTAAACTGCACGAGCGCAAACCCGCGATTCCGTAATCAACGTTCTAAGAAGACTTGGGAAAATGGTTTTTTCTCCATTCAAGAGAGCGTAAAAAATTGGCATGCACATCCTTAAATGGTTTAGAATGGCTTGCTAATATTCGAGAATAATTGAAAAACCCGCCAAGTTATTCTGTTAATCTATTTTTCTTTTTTCAGGCGGCGTTCACGATCTTGTTGGTACACTTGAAATGAGTGTTGGTACACTAATTTTTGAACAGGAGGCTCGAAATGGCTCCGATCGCTCCTATTCCAATTTGAACTTGATACCTTAACTTTGATCGTTTTGCTGATCTTTCCCCTGTTCGACTAGACGGTGCGCCACTCGAGGAAACAGCTGAATACGTATACCTCGGGCGCCTCCTGAACATGAACAACGATTTAAAGCCGGAAATCATGCGAAAGAGGAAAGCAGCATGGGCGGCGTATAATACCATCAAACCAGCTATGCAGGAGACCAGGAGAAAGGAACTGAAAGTAGAGCTCTTCAACAGTACTGTCATTCCTGCTTTATGTTATGGTAGCGAATCCTGGTCACTGACAAAGGAGCTGGAATCACGACTGAAGGTGGCGCAGGCCTCGATTGAACGACATCTTGTCGGATACACTCTTTTCCGACAACGAAGTGAAGGTCTACACAACGCAGATATCCGCTCAATGTCCAATGTCGCTGATGCTCTCGAACACGTAAACAAAACCAAGCATCCATGGGCAGGGCATGTACTGAGAAGAAATGAAGGACGGTGGAGCAAAGCTGTGATCGAATGGTGACCTCGCGACAAGAAACGACCGCTTGGCAGACCCATGACCAGGTGGACTGATTCACTTTGTATTCCATACAATATGGTCGATTCCAGAAACCGATGCTTAGTTTATTGGTCCACAAGAGCTCAAGACAGAAACGAATGGAAATCGTGCTATGATCCGCAATAAAGCAATCGCCGCGTTTGAGGAACGGATCAACCAAGTAATCAAGTGAGTAACCTTAACTTTGAAGGGTATTTCATAATCTTGGGTTCACATACTAAACTAGCCGTGGAGCACAAAATCTGCATGGACATGCTACGGCTGTGGAGACCAGGGTGCGCGGGTGGATCTGCACCCAATCAACACAGGTCGTTCGGGTAAGTGCTGAACTTTTAAGATTTCGTACTAATGACACGTCATCAATCGATAATCAAAATTATCTATTTTCGCGCTTATAACACAAAATGCGGCCGGGAGTGGTGATTGTTGATTGGTGTGGGTCTCTTGGTTGGGACATTTCACTCATCAGACATTATCGATTATTACCAATCAATAATATCGATGCTTTGCCCTGCTGCAAAAAATGCCGCAATGGGTGTTGATTGTTGATGGCTATGAGTCACCAGTCTGGGAAATTCTAATCAGTCGAGTATTGCTTATTAATAATAGCGATCTTCCACCTGTTGCACAATATGCGACAATGAGTGGCGTTTTGTATGGGGTGTGGGTCACAAGTTTTAAAAATTGTGGCCATCCGATAATAGTGTCTGTTGGAGGTTTCAATTCTCCAAAATTTTAAAGGTGGAGCAAAAATCGAACCTCAAAGAGAAAAGATATCAAATTGAGCCCGTTTTCAGGTTTTTGGTAAACCAAGGAAGAGAAGCAATCAGGAAATCAAAGACGACCGAATGTCTGCAATTGCAGATTTTAAGACGGAAACAATTCAGGCCCAAACTCCGTCTAGGCACGTTATTTGGTGTGCTGAACACGATTATGGAGTCTGTTGTTTTCAGGTTTTCAGTAAAGTAAGTAAGGAAAAGACCGGAAAATCACAAAAAAAACGACCGAATGTCCGTGATTTCGGGTTTCAAAAATGGGAGCAATTTGTGCTCAACTTTGTCTAGGCACGTTATTTGGAACGATATCGTGAACCCGAATATGAAGGTCGTTTTCATGATTACGGTAGACTGAACGGAAGATAACGATCGGAGGATCATAAAGGACCTTTTGCTTTTTTTATTTCATTTTTTTCACATTTGCAAAAATAAAATGTATTTTGTGACTCTTTGCTTCGCTACAAACGGTTTATGATTTCGCATTGAAAATTTTGAGAATCTCGTTAAAAGAAGTGAAATACTTCTTGCGTATGATTTGGAACTCGGAGGAAACGCTAAAAATTCAATGAAACGATGGACCAATGATTTGGCTGCGCACTTGTTTAATAAATAGCACTAAATAGCAAAAATTCAGTGTAGCATTGAAAAAACAAATCACGCCCGCCTTTTCTAGAATCAGGCAAATGTTTACAGCTTACGTTTGCTAAGCTAAGAACCAAGTTTTGGCTTACACCCAAATATTCAGGAACAGCGATTCTGAAAAGACTTATTCAATAAAAGTGAAAACAATATCACAGAATGTGGTTATACAAATACCGTCGACTAAAATTATGGCGGCCACACGAATATAAATGGGCGCTCAGTAGCACGCGCGTGATTTCTTTTTTCCAATGCTACACTGAATTTTTGATATTTATTAAAGGCAGTGTTCACGATGAAAATCGTTTTTCTGTTTTCCCACCTATCTTGACAACGGCCCTATGCTGATTCCAATGATGTCTCTGAAATCGTACAAGAACTTCTGGGAACGGAGTTATGGCCCCTCAAAGATTGAGCTAAGGAAACATGGTGGACGAGTTGTCCGAGGCTTGTAACTTCCGTCTTTTGCAGCCGATCTATGCGAGATGACCTGAGTAAAGAAAGAAGCTGGGAATGAAGGGAAGAACGGGGCTAATTATTGGAAATCATGGCTCATCTCATGATCTCGAGCATTCATTTGCTCACGTCGGTGGGCGTATGTTGCGCTTTTGGGTTTGCCTTGCGCTCGAAGTGGCAACTTCGGGCTCTTTTGGAGCTTTTCCTAGCTCGTTTTCATGCGTTCTTTCGACGTCAACGTTACAGTGTGCCCCTCCACTACCCATTCCTAGTGGAAACTGAAACACATTTTTTTTATCGTGAACACTGCCTTTAAACAAGCGCACAGCCAAATCAATGGTCCATCATTTCACTGAGTTTTTCGCATTTCCTCCAAGTTCCATGCCAAATCGTTTGCATAAAGTATTTCACCTCTTTTTTACGAGATTCTCACAATTTCTTTGATGCCAAATCATAAACGTTCTGTAGCAGAGCAAAACAGTTTCAATCCAGTGTCCAGTTTTTCTCGACTCTTCTGGAATCATTCGATGATTCCCAAGATGAACACCGTTGACTACGGACTTCCTCATTGTACTTTCCTCACCTGAATACATAACCGATTGATTTTAGCTGAAGCTGTCCTTCTTTGTGAGAATTTTTACGTATATTCAAAATTTCTACGTTTCCCTGTTGTCCAGCCGGATAACAACCGCCTGGCCGGGGAGTAAATGTAGAGCTGCTAAAAACAGCTTCAATACATTGTTGTCCTTCACTTGTCTAAATATGCGTTTTGAATCTAGAGACGCCACAAACTTCCGAGATGTACTCATTTCTTCAGCATCTCTCGCTTTGAAACAATGTTAGACAGGCTATGTCTTTTTCCATCTCCCATAGGTCTAAGAAAAAGCTCTGTAGCTAATCCGGGAGATATATAAATGTGGAGAATGATTGTCCAGGGTGTAATATTTGTTTTATTTATCGATAGCTAAGAAAGATCCTTGCCCGCGAACCCCTGCTGAAACGCTCGCTTCATGGTATAGCGACATCTTCTACTGCGAGTGCTTGTCCATTACAGTCTTGTGAACCACCGATATGGTAGTGTGATTGCTGAAGGTATCGCAAAAGCCAACGGAAATGTAATATCGGCATGGATGCTGAAGAAGCTTTGCATTCCCCATTGGAGGTTGGGGCAAACTCGGTGCACCTCTGTTATAGCATATGGCACCGAGTTTGCACCAACCTTCAACAGTGAACGCAAAGTCTCTCCCGGATCCATGCCAACGTTACGCATTGCTCAGAGGATTAGGCAACCGAAATCATAAATGGTCATAGTTGGAACCAATGCTAGAGAGTGAAGGACCCTGATTTTCGTAGAAGAAAGGCGTCAATCAACAACTGAAACAACCTAGAATGCGGGCCAAAAAAATCTACTGGATAAGAGCTTACCTTCAGAGCTTTTAATAGAGGCATTATTAGGACTCCGAGCCGGTCAACAAAGTGATAGCCGTGCTGACGGATCACTAGAAATACCTCTTGGCCTTCACCTTCCAATGGATTGCCATTCGGTAGCTAAGGTTTTATCCCCTTAGTTGCTGCTCCGCGGAGTACTGATCCCACGGCCAACTTCGTGTGTCTCAAATTTTGAAATAGAAAATTTTTGCTCAACGCCGCTTGCGTGTAAAGCCCCTTAGACGAAGCTGAAAGATAGAATGGGATGATATTATCGTCGACTACCTGCGCGTCATATCAGACTCGTCTCTAAAAAGGCTTTGTATTCATTCAAGGCATCATTGGAATCAGCATGGAACCGTTTTCAAGATAGGCGGAAGAACAGAAAAACTATTTTTCTCGTGGACACTGTCTTTAAGCACACAACATGATAACGCTTGACCAGAACCATCATGCATGTGATTGACAAATTTTTGGAGCACGCTTATGACGACTTTATGGCACCGCGTTCCCAAAGCTTTGCGCTCAACACCAAAAACTTAAATTAGCGCAGGAAGAATGGGTATAGGCTGATACTGGCGTTTGAAGAACTCAAGATGAGCAACCTGAGTTTCAAGCGGATTTTTGACAAGTGGCAGACTTTAGCATTGGTGTAAAATCGTAACGGGGACAAGGCTAGGTAATTGTTTATGAGTGAAAAGTCAGCACTACCGAAATTTCTCTCAAAAAAAAACCTTGGGCTGGAATTTGACGACATCCAAACTAAATTCCACCGCTACATGATCACTGGTGCCTATGGCAGCAACCACCTCAGCATTTTTTATGAAACCGTCACCATTGCATAGAACCAAGTCCAGGTAAGAAAGACCCCGTGTTGGCTCTATTACTCTAGCTGTTGAAAACAGTGCGAGGAAAATAATTCCAAGAATTCTCTGGAACAGAGGGAGACACCACTAGAATTAGTAAGCTCGCCGGCCCACGATATATCCGCAAGATCAAAGTCGCCCAACACTACACTGACACAATCACTGGAGGAAAAATCGTTAATAGCCTTAATTAGCTGCCTGGAAAAGGAAGCACTGCAATCAGGAGCACGATAAACAAGTATGAAACGGGTAGGTCTATCCTCAAGAAATACATCATTAATAAGAATTTCATAGGAATCTATAACGCTTTCCTGAAAAATTGCCTGAACCGACAGTTGTAGCATTTACATATTTAGCTTCGCCAAACGGTAGACCGGCTTCCTTCGGCCTCTCTCCCTCAACTGTGTGTAGCATTCGTGTGGCTTCGCCAAACGGTAGAACGGCTTTCCCTGGCCCCCATTTACAGGCCATGTGGAGCATTCATTTGGCTTCGCCAAACGACACACCGGTTCCCCCCGAGCTCCATTCATTAAGCATGTGTAGCATTCGTTGACTTGGCCAAACGATAAGCTGGCATCTCCCGGCCTACCTCCTTCAACTATGTATGGCATTCGTGTGGCTCTGCCAAACGACAAGCAGCCTTCCCAGAGCTTTCCTTCATAAGCCATTTGTAGCAATCATTCAGCTTCGCTAAACGATAGGCCGACTTTATCGGTCTCCCTCCGTTAACCATTTGTAGCATTCATTTGCCTTCGCCGGACGGTAGACCGGCTTCCCCCGGCCTTTCTCCCTCAACTATGTATAGCATTCGTGTGGCTCTGCCAAACGACAGACCGGCTTCCCACAGCCGTTTCCATTTTTCACGGTCTTCAGCCACAATTTGAACATATTCCATCCAGCTGTCACTATTCCATTTCCTGCGAAACGAAACATCGCGCCTGAACTGTCTTTCGATGCCGAGTGACTTTAAATCCTCTTTAACCACATCCGTCCAGAACTTTCGCCTACGCCCAGGTGACCGTTTCCAGACAGGATTTGGAAGCATTCTTAGAGCGTGTTGTACGAGACGATCCGGCGTTCTTCTTAGTATATGCCCGAGCAGTCGAAGTCGACTTTCCATTGCTGCTTGAGATGGCGTGAAGGACGCCTTATGCCACAACTATGATGGTCCCACCACGACTCGTCATCGAGAAAATTCAAAGGACGCAATATGCAACTACTACGGTGGTCCCACCACGATTCGTAACAGAGAAACTTTAAAGGACGCAACATGCAACAGCTGCGGTGGTCCCACCTCGATTCGTCACCGAGAAATTTCAAAGGACGCCATATGCAACAACTATGGTGGTCCCACCACGTTTTCCCAGCGAGAAACTTTGCAGGACGCAATATGCAATGGTTATGATGGTCCCACCACGACTCGTCATCGAGAAAATTCAAAGGACGCCATATGCAACAACTATGGTGGTCCCTCCCCGATTCTTCAGCGAGAAACTCAAAAGTACGCAATATGCAACTACTTCGGTGGTCCCACCACGATTCGTAACAGAGAAACTTTAGAGGACGCAACATGCAACAGCTGCGGTGGTCCCACCTCGATTCGTCACCGAGAAATTTCAAAGGACGCCATATGCAACAACTATGGTGGTCCCACCCCGATTCTTCAGCGAGAAACTTTAAAGGACGCCATATGCAACAACTATGGTGAGCCCATCCCGATTCTTCAGCGAAAAACTCAAAAGTACGCAATATGCAACTACTACGGTGGTCCCACCACGATTAGTCAGCGAGAAACTTTGCAGGACGCAATATGCAATAGATATGATGGTCCCACCACGACTCGTCATCGGGAAAATTCAAAGGACGCCATAGCAACTACTACGGTGGTCCCACCTCGATTCGTCATCGAGAAAATTCAAAGGACGCAATATGCAACTACTACGGTGGTCCCACCAGGATTCGTAACAGAGAAATTTCAAAGGACGCCATATGCAACAACTATGGTGGTCCCACCACGATTAGTCAGCGAGAAACTTTGCAGGACGCAATATGCAATAGATATGATGGTCCCACCACGACTCGTCATCGGGAAAATTCAAAGGACGCCATAGCAACTACTACGGTGGTCCCACCTCGATTCGCCATCGAGAAACTTCAAAGGACGCCATATGCAACAATTTAGGTGGTCCTACCACGATTCGTTAGAGAGAAACTTCGAAGGATGCAATATGCAACAGCTACGGGGGTCCCACCACGATTCTTCAGCAAGAAAATCAAGAGTACGCAATATGCAACTACTAATATACATCAATATAGCAATATACAATATAGTTATCGACGATTCGTAACAGAGAAACTTCAAAGGACGCAATATGCAACAGCTGCGGTGGTCATACCTCGATTCGTAAAGGATCATTTTTGAAAGACGCAATATGCAACAATTTAAGTGGTCCTACCACAATTCTTCACTGAGAAACTTCAAAGGAAGCCATATGCAACAACTATGGTGGTCCTACCACGAACATAATGCTGTGCGCGCTCTTATTAACCCCACTCCTACCACACCACGCTATTGACATCACTTATCCTCTGGTTCCAAGCCAGATTTATTCTGTTCCCTCGCGCGCTTGTGCGGAGCGAGGTTAGAGACAGCGAGAAAGTGTGGGGAGAAGGAGACGCAGCGTACGCACGCAGACGCAGGCGATGAACGGAAATAAATCACACTCGGAAACAGAGGATACAACAATGAAATGAGCTCCAAACGATGACATCGAAAAACGCGGGTTTAATCGTGCTTCACTTCGGTCTTTTTTGATTTCTTCTTCATAGTTAATTATTTTTCGAATAATTGTCCCGTTTGGCGCTAAAGTTTCACAGAAAAAAGCCGTTCTAGATAAGGACCAAATCAAAAAACAGCTGTTATACGTGGGGTTTGCTGGGGGTAGTGAGTTTGCGTCCCAACGTCGAGCCGACGGCATGTTTTTCGGGTCACCTCTGGCTCGACGCTTCGCACGGAGGACGCGGAGCGGCTCCCTGACCTTCTTCGCAGCGTTCATGCATGCCGCTCCTGGAGCAGTGTAACTCACGAACATCCACAACTACTCAGTTGTTTAAACGCAAGTTGCAAATTCCATTTGAGAAGGGTGTCCGGCAAGGATGACATAATTTCAAAGAAGCTTTTCACGTCTGCCCTCCAATATGTAATGGATCGACTGATTCCGATGGAAAGAAGCTCTCGAATCTGCGGTTTGCAGAAGACATTGTGCTGATCAGCGACAACACGATGGAGATGACTGAGAGTGAGTTAGATGGTGTAGGCAAGACGATTGGTCTAGTGATGAACATAAAGAAGACTCAGACGATGGCGAACCAGTGGTGCGATGGTGGTATAGTTTATCTCAGCGAAAACCAACCGGACAAAGTCGACAGCTACGTGTACCTAAGACGAGAAGTCAACATGGCAAACGACTTGACGCACGAAATCGGTCGACGAAAAAGAGCAGCCTCGGCAGCATTGGGCACAATTTGAGAGTTGACCAATGAGATCCCAGATTTTAGGCTGCGGGCTCACCTTTTCAACTCCACTGTGCTGCCAGCTCTTTGCTATGGTACCAAAACATGGGCTCACAATCAGGGCACCTCTGTCGCCATGAGGACCCCAAACAGGGCATTGAAGAGATTTCTCGTGAATACAAATCGACAGAGGTGGTGGCAGCAGGGACAGAGCAGTCAGGAGATTCGGAAGGAGTCCGGTATCCGAGACCCATTGTCCTGTATCTAGTCCGTGAGACACAGATGGGCAGGACACGTTGTACGCCGAAGCGACGATAGATGGAGCACCAGGAACACATACTGGTACCAGGTTCGGCACGAGGTGTGGACAGGGCTACGCACGCGTCCCGGTTAACCTTAGGGGGGTGCATATTAGACGTTGCAGAGAGGGCAAAGGGGGGTACCTAAACCGAACACCAAAAAAAAAGAACGAAGTACATGTTCTGTCGAACTTCAGGAAAAAATTAATACGCACTATTATTCTGATTTGTCATATGTTCTTCCCCGATTTTTGAGTCGAACACTAAAAGAATTAAAATTATTGATAGAGATGCAGGTTGTGTTCGCAATAATTCATAGTTGCTGTCAAAGTTTGTTTCGATGAAGGAATAAACACTACTCTGTTATCTTGTAGCAAGTAAGGATTGATGTGGTGTCATGTTTCTTTGGTGCAACGTTCATTGATTACGCGGGTGGCTACCGATTCGAGGCAAATATATAATACAAAGACAGCGCCCAGACAAACTATCATTCAAGTTCGAAAAAAGATTAGCGAACTGATGTATAGCCTAGGTCGCTCATTTTGAGCCGGTGGAAGCCAGGCTTATCGGACTTTTCATGTCAAAATCTCCTTATCACTGTTCTATTTTGCCATGACCGACTGCTCCGCTGCTTACTCCGCCCGGACTCATCCGAGCAGGCTAGGATTTATTTCGACAGTTTAAAAGTACAGATAGCACAGTCAGCATCACAACTAGTCAATAGATTTTTATTCATGAAAATGTGAATTATGAAGAGAGCCAACTGAAAAAATTGAAGACTGCAAGTTCCTCCGAAAGAAGCGAATGACCCATTGAGAAGTAACCTGTACATAAAAACCCGAGTTTTATCCATCTTGAATGCCGCAATCTCTCATAGACTAGGCTAGCCGTGCGATATGGTGTTTGTCCGCAGCTACACAACGCGCACTGGAGTGGACGCGCACGCAATATTAATTAAATAATGTATTTTATTACAGAACGGGGCGGAGAAAATGATTGAAACTGGAGTAAATGGAAGGAGGCAGAAATAGGATACTTTCAATGTATCCATTATAGAAATTTAATGTAAACAAACTATGTTGGAGCGGAGTGAATTTTTTGGACGTGATAAGGTTCATTCAAATGAACCTAGTTGGTTAAAAACACCCATAAACATGAGAACCAAGAGCATTGCGATAAAGAGGAGAATCTGGCAAACATTTCAATAGCAATAGGTTTGATATTCAATGTGATTTAAAGGCAGTGTTCACGATAATCTTCGATTTTGAGATTAATCGCTAAATCGATTGTTTGGCCCCCGAGTAGAACTGAAATGACGAAGAAACCGAGAAAAACGCACCAGAAGGGCTTGAAATCCTCAAGTATCAGCCCGCCTCTGAAGTATCAATGGAACTGTTCGTTGTGACAATGAAATCTTTGGTGGACCCGTCTTTTGCAATTCTCTAATCTGTATTGCTCCGTTCTTTCCTTCAGGCCCTAACTAATATGTACTGTTTTGCCGAAAATATTCTTCCATTTTCGATTAGTC
The DNA here is from genome assembly GCA_029168955.1 of Aplectana chamaeleonis. Taxonomy (NCBI): domain Eukaryota; kingdom Metazoa; phylum Nematoda; class Chromadorea; order Rhabditida; family Cosmocercidae; genus Aplectana; species Aplectana chamaeleonis. Next base: position 102,088 of record JAPDOI010001880.1, read on the forward strand.
CGATTTTTTACCGGTGACAACCACCGTGAACATGTTCATCCAACCAGACAACTAGTCCAGGCCATAGAATAATGTCACTGAAATAAGACGAATTAGTGGGTTTCTCGCCGTTTCTTCGTGATTTTGGTTACATTTGGTTGCCGACGCATTGCTTCGAGTGGAAAACTTGGAAACGAGAATCATCGTGAACACTGCCTTTAAGAACCTTAAAACTCGTCCCGGTTTTGTCCCGGATTTCGGGGTAAAACCGGGACGAGATTTAAGGTACCTAAATCACATTAAAAACCGGTAGCATTGATGCTAAAATGTTTGCCAGATTCTCCTCTTTCTCACAAAATCCTTTGCTCTCAGTTTAATGCTAGTTTTGATCAACTAGGTTCGTTTGAATGAACCTTGTCACGGCTAAATATTTACATCCGCTTTAACTTTGTTTATTTACATTAAATTTCTAAAATGGGTACATTCAGAATAGACTACCTTTACCGTCTTCCATTTCCTTCAGTTTCAATCCTTTTCTCCTCCCCGTTCTGTAATAAAATACATTTTTTATTAATATTGTGTGCGCGTCCTTTCCCGTGTGCGCTGTGTAGCTGCGTACAAACACCGTATCGCACGGCAAGCCGATTTTTTAAGGGATTGCAGCATTCTAGGAGGGTAAAACTTGGGTTTTCTACTCCCTACGAATCACACGAATCTTAACATTGTTCCACAACACAAAATAGTTCTGATTTCCACATCAGAACAATCAAACGCAGGTTAACTAATCCTTCATAGGTTTATGAAAACAATCGACAGGAAACATTAATTATCGCAATAGTAGTAGTTCTGTTGTTGGTAATTGTTCAATTGTTTTGTATTGAAAAATGTTTTATCTTTTGTCATAACTTACCGTCTTACTAACAAATTTTCCTCATGGGGTTATTTTGAAGTTCAGAAATTACACTACCTTTTTTGTTGCCATTTTCGGAATTTTCTCTACTCGATGCTTTTTTTATTTTCTTGTTTATCAAAATCAGAAAGTCAAGATCATGGCTGTCCAACTATTCGAAAAATATCCGATTTCGATTTCCCATAAGGGGGTGCCTAAAATTTACCGAGCTAAGGGGGGTGCATATTCAGAATCGCCATGCCGTGACGTGTGCCCAGCCCTGGGTGTGGATAAGGCTAAATTTTCTCAGACATCCCCTTCTCTAAAAGCAAACTTTTGGCAATTTTCTCACACCCCTTCCCAGATGCTTTAATAGGTCAAATTTTTGGCGACTTCCTCGGACCTCCTCCCAGGAGTGTTAATTGTCTGTTTTTGCAGTAAACTTGAAATAAAAGGAACAACTTATTCCAAAAGATGTATAATTTGAAGAAGAACAATCATTCCAAAAAAACAGGACATTAACAGTGAAATAGATCACAGACGAGGCTTTTCTTGACGGATTACATGAAGTTGCCTGCGTTTTTGAAAAAACTTAGCTAAAGTAAGGGTTTTGATTATAGTGAAGGCTCTCCTAATGTTGAATATAAAACACATAGGTTTGAACGTGTATCCAGAAATTGTGAATGATTCCGGGTAGGAAGCTAAGGTGTATATGTGGTTGAAAAAGAAGCTTGGATAAGATGAAGTGATTGGCTAAGGTAAAGAATACGGGATGTCTCGAAGAAATGAATGTGTTTTCAAATTAATATGAGTTCGTAAGTTCATTTCGCAAGTCCAAGAAGAACATGTCACTCCAGATGTATGAACTTCTGCTCCGAAAAAGCGTCATCCGATCTGGTTACGTTGCGAATTTTATTCTCCGAAACCCACTCATACACAAAACACACGACACAGGTTCGATACCGCAAGATGCTTAATTTTCGGAAAACATTAGACCTCACATTTTTTCGCAAAGTAAGGGTCACGAAAATAAGATATTCGAGTCGAGAGTGGTAGATTCACCCTATATACAAATTTTCAGCCTCTAAGATGGTCGCTGAAAGGCACTTCTCTGTGTGGCCCACACCTGTCGCAGGTGCAGTCTACATTTTTGCAAGGTATGAGTTAGGAGAATACGATGATCGATTTACCTCATATACAAAATTTAACGGCATCATGGGAACGCCGAAGACCGCTACGCTGCATGGGCTCACACTTACCTCAAGTGTGGTCCTGCCGGAAGTCGGCAATTTTAAAATTCAGGTGTCACAAGAGTAGGATATTTGAGTCCAGCGTGGTCGAACCTGGTTTCTTAGTTTTGCTCAAACTCGGGATAGCTCTTTTGGAAGTTAAGTTACAGGTGTTTTAAAACCCTGGTTTAGGTTTGTGGACTTTGACGTTTTTTTTAAGTATTTTACCTTGTTCCGCTTCCTATGTAGCGGTCTTCGGCAGACACTGAGACGTTAAAAGATTGTATAAACGGGAAATCGACCACCGTGGACTCACATATCCTACTCTCGTCACACCTAAATTTTGAAATTGACACTTTTCGGTGGGACCACACCTGAGAAAAGTGTGAGGCCTTCTACTGTAGCGGTGTTCAGCATCTATTTTGGACGGTGAAATTGAGAATAAAGGGTAAATCGACCACGCTGTACTCAAATCCCTTAAACTTCCTTTCCCATAGGACCTATCAAGTTAAAGTTGATGGTGTGTATTCGTCTGTGTACTCAGCCTATAGCGGAGTTCCGCAGGGAGGCGTTCTATCACCACTATTTTTCTTAGTTTATACGTATGAACTTCCTGAATTTATTTCACGTTTTGGTGTTACCTGTAAAATGTATGCAGACGACATTAAAATTCACAAGAAGGTGGTGGATGATGAGGATTCCGAGGGCATTCAGGCCGCAATGGACTACATAGGCCAATGGGCAGATGAGTGGGAGCTCCCGCTAGCAATAGAAAAATCTAATCACCTACAAATCGGTGGAGATAATCGAAGCGTTGGTTGTACCTATACGCTGAAAGGTCAAACTCTGCAGTGTGTTCCTGATGTCAGAGATCTAGGTTTTCAAATAACCAGAGACTTGAGTTTCAGGCCGCACTACAGAAATTTGGTCAGGAAGGCGAATTATCGTACTTACAACATTTTCAAGATATTCAGAAGCAATAATCCCCAGGTGCTTCTACGGGCCGACAAAACTTACGTAAGACCCATTGTTGAGTGCGGAATAGCCGTCTTCAACCCTGTTCAGAAGGGGGATATTGATCTGTTGGAAACTGTTCAAAACAATTTCATCCGCAAACTGATGATGAGATGTTCTGGCCTCACCTATTCCCAAGTACCTAGAGGCACCGAAAGAGCCAGGGTTCTAAAGCTGCCTAGTCTTAGCAGAAGAAGAGAGATAGCGGATCTCGTAATGATGTTTAAAATACTAACTAGAAAATTATCCTTAGAGCCATTAAAGTTTTTTGGAACTTCAATTACAAGAAGCCGGAACGGCAGGCTTAGGCTTTATGTATCATTAGCGAGATCACAGGTCAGATCACATTTTTTCACTTGTCGTAACGTGAGAAAGTTCAACCAAATGTTGTGCAATAACGCTGGCATTCTGAGTGTGTCTTTGAATGCTTTCAAGTCTCTTCTGCGGAGTAACAGGCTGTCTTAAATGTTCTTCTATATAGCTTCCCCCTCTCACTTTTAAGCTCATTGTGTTTGCTAAACCGTTTCCACTTTTTTTGCTGAGATAATGTTTGTGTACTTGGATTCTAACAATTAAGCCTTGAGTTCGTTCATTTCCTGCTTTGTTTTTTACGCGGATTTCCCGCGTCGTTAATAAATAAATAAATAAATAAATATCCTACTCTTGTGACACCTGAATTTAAAATTGCCGACTTCCGGCGGGACCACACTTGAGGTAAGTGTGAGCCCATGCAGTGTAGCGGTCTTCGGCGTTCCTATGATGCCGTTAAAATTTGTATATGAGGTTAATCAGGTCACTCAATCATCGTATTCTCCTGACTCATACCTTGCAAAAATGTAGACTTCCAGCGCGATAGCGCCTGCGACAGGTGTGGGCCACACAGGGTGCCTTTCAGCGTCCATCTTAGAGGCTGAAAATGTACATGTAGGGTAAATCTACCACTCTCGACTCGAATATCTTATTTTTGTGACCCTTACTTTGCGAAAAAAATGTGAGGTCTTATGTTTTCCGAAAATTAAGCATCTTGCGGGATCGAATCCGCGTAGTGTGTTTCGTGTATGAGTGGGTTTCGGAGAATGAAATTCGAAACGTAACCAGATTAGATGACGCTCTTTCCAACTAGCGAGTGTTTTTGCCATGTCTGGTCTGGCTAATGTTGGAGCACCTATTTTCTAGAGTATATCAAACGAATAAAAATTTTCCAATATTCGAATAAACGAATAATTCGGAAAATTGACTCCTTCGAATATTCGAATAAACGAATTTTTCGAAAAATTGACTTCTCCGAATATTCGAATAAACGAATTATTCGAAAAATTGACTTCTCCGAATATTCGGATAAACGAATTATTCGAAAAAACGACTTCTCCGAATATTCGAATAAACGAATTATTCGAAAATTTGACTCTTCCGAATAATCGAATGATTCGAATACGAATAAGTCGAATAATCGGCCAAAATGTATTCGCGAGTATTCGAATAAGAAAGTACGGACCGAGTAGGCATAATCAAACCACCGTTCGCGGCACTTCCAACTTTCTTGACCTTTTTTTGTATAGTGTAGATCAAAGCTATGCCAATGTGCTTCCACGAAAAAGACGTTCTACATTATATCATAAGAGTATTCAAACTAACATTTATCACTGTCTATGAGTAGTTGTTAAACGATACGATCAATCTCTCTTTATTTTCTAAACAATATCTACCAACAATATCCGAATTTCCTATCAGTTTAGGGTGCTATCTGAGCGGAGGGGCACTTTTGTATCGCACATGACCACGCCCATTTTTCCGTGCCGCAATCACTCCTGATTTGGGCGGGGGAGGGAAAACCCGGGTAGATGCTCAAATTCAGTGCGGCACGATAAAATGGGCGGGGCCAAGTGCACCCCGACATAGTGCCCCCCACCGCTAAGATAGCACCCAGTTTGGTTGGAGACATTTCACCTCTGCAAAAATATAAGGTGAATGTTTGATAAGAACTGGCTCAAAGCTGCAGCGATTGACCTAAATTCGTGGCCATTAAGTATTACGTAATACTCAAGCAGCGTAAGGTAGCCGTTTCTGGAACTTCGCTCGAATCTGTTTGGGACATACTCCACCAGATCAAAAACAGTATCTGTTACGTCTGCCCACAAATTCGGTGGTGAGCGAGATACTCCACCATTAGGTTTCTGACTATCTCATCCTACTATATATGATCCATCACTGATCGAGAGATCGCCGCGTCGAACACAAGTGGTACGCACGCAAGCGAGGAGGTAATGATCCCATCACTACCTCCTCGCTTGCGTGCGTGCCACATGTGTTCGACGCGGCGCTCTCTCGACCAGTGATCGACGATATATATTTTTTTTGGTAAATTTGTGTGTGCGTGTGTGTGTAGTTATGTATGTGTGCGTTTCTCTGTGTGTTTGTTTGACCGTTTATTCGGCTTGACTTTCAAGGCGGGCAACCCTTCGGGATGGGCTTCGAAAGTGGGCAGGACGTCAGGGTAAGGGTGCAGGAACTTAGAAGTGATGCGCAGTACATCATAGGAAGGGTACGGGACCCAAATGGTAGTGCGCCAGACGCCGTAAAAAGTGTGCGGGACCTAAGTGGGAGTGGGCCGAACGCAGTAGGAAGTGTGCGGGATCCAAGTGGGAGCGCGCAGGATGCCGTAGAAAGTGTGCGGGACCGAAGTGGGAGTGCGCCGGGCGCCGTATAAAATGGGTGAGACCCGAGGGAGAGTTCGCCGTAGAAAGTGTATGAGACCCAAGTGAGGGAGCGCCAGACGCCGTAGAAAACATGTGAGACTCAAGGGTCAGAATCACTGTGTGCGTCTGAAAGAGAGCGTACACCACCCCCTTCTTCAGGTCCCCTACCCTTCACCACTCATTCCAACTGCTTAAATGTTTATAGGCACTAACTTTTTTTGATTCGGGTTTATATACGATGAAAATAAGAGTTAATCAGAATCTGCATCCATGAAACACAAACATTTTTCTACTTGATTCGGCAATAAGAGTAACAGGGTGTCGGTTGATCATGAAAACGTTTAGTAAATTCCAAACATCGGTTGTCCCTATCATGAAAGAAATTAAAATAAATCAAAACCCACTTCAGGACCTTATGAAACGGAAGAACGACCGGTGTGTTACGGTACAGATAAGGAGGTAAACGGGTGTTCCAAAGTTTGGAATGCTTTGTGGTTTCGAATCGTTTAAGCGTTGCCGCCTAAGCCAGCTTATGAGTCGGTGCAGGAAAAAAGGAAGCGCCGATTCATTTGCCTTATACCCAAATGCCGGCGAAGCCGGCAAATGGGCCGGCGCAGCCGAACCCCAGCGGCAGAGGCCGGCGTCAGCCGGCCGACGCCGCTGGTGTTTTATATTGGAGTATTCCGATTATATTCGAACTTTCTACCAGTTTTATCGGGGACATTTCACCTCTGGACCCCAAAAATGGACCTGTTCCGGAGACTCTGCTTCTTATTTTTCTGAAATTATTCGTTTATTCGGCCGAATATTCGAATATTGGGCCGTTCGAATATTCGAAAAAACGAATAATTCGAAAAATTGACTTCTCCGAATATTCGAATAAACGAATTATTCGAAAAATTGACTTCTCCGAATATTCGAATAAACGAATTATTCGAAAAACTGACTTTTCCGAATATTCGAATAAACGAATTATTCGAAAAATTTACTTTTCCGAATAATCGAATTATTCGAATATTCGATTATTCGTTTATTCGGCCGAATATTCGTTTTCCGAATATTCGTTGACATAGTCTACTATTTTCGTATCTAACCACTTATTAAAGCGTATTTTCCATACATTTAAAGTGAACTGTTCTTCTCTAAAAACATATTTATTTCTTTAGTACATCTCGTCGTCTTCGCCTTTGCCAATAACTTCATTCATCGCATCCACTCTTTTCTTCCGCCCCATTCCGTAGCTTCCCGTAGCTTCCAATTGTGGTGAGCGCGAAGCGCTCACCAGATTTGGCTTTGATTCGCCTTCGCGCAACCCCTGATCTCAGTATCAGGGTCCAGAGTGAACGTAGGAAGTTCGTTCTTTTTGCATTTAATTTACTTTAGGAAGCTGAATAACTGTTGAAAAAATGGTCCGGAGTGGTTACCTGAGATTCGAGAAAAATTGTCAAAACCACGTCATTTTGGTCGAAAAAATGGTTCGTCTCCTTTTTTTTCAGTTGGCGTTCACGATCTTGTTAGAACACTTATCGTTGAGCTAGAGAGCTCATTTTTGGCCAGGGAGCTGGTTTTGTTTGCACCTAGCTCCTGACAAAATTTGAAGTTGGTAGCTAAATTTTTGCGGGACCTCAAAATTGGGGGTCAAGTAAGACAAAAACACGTAAACATGTTATTATAAACCATCCGACGTTTACTCATTCGTAAAAATGAACTAGTGGAATAAACACCATTACTGATAGGCTTTTGCTCAGGATTTGACGGGGCAACGCTTCAATCAATGCGGCGGGATCTTGGAAGTACTTTTTGGAACGCCGCACGGTGTGAATCAGAAGTGCGCCACAGAACGCTGTAGATAGTGTGTGGGACCCAAGTGGGAGTGCGCCGGACGCTGGAGAAAGTGTGCGGGACCCAAATGGGTGTGCGCAGTACGCCGTAGAAATTGTACGTTACTCCAGTGGGAGTGCGCAAGACGCCGTAAGAAGTGTGCGCGACCCATACGGGAGTGCGCCGAACGCCGCAGAAAGTGTGTGGGACCCAAATGAGAGTGCGCAGGACGCCATAGAAAATGTGTGGGACCTGAATAACAGTGCATTGGAAACAGTAGAAAGTGTGCGGGACCCAAATGGGTGTGCGCAGTACGCCGTAGAAATTGTACGTTACTCCAGTGGGAGTGCGCAAGACGCCGTAAAAAGTGTGCGCGACCCATACGGGAGTGCGCGGAACGCCGCAGAAAGTGTGCGGGACCCAAATGGGTGTGCGCAGTACGCCGTAGAAACTGTGAGGTGAGCAAGTGGAAGTGCGCAAGACGCTTTTCTCCGCAGGGCTACCGTAACCATTCTTGAACAAAACATGATAACGAAAGATAACACACGCTCATAACATGCGGGGTATAGAAGGGCAGAGGAGCGGTTTGCGCTCATTCACACAACGCTCTCTTCGAGAAGCCGCTGGAAAGTGGCTAAGGAGGTCGAAATTGTGCAAACATGATTTTTGGCTATTACGATGTGCTCCTATCCAGGCTGACACTTGGAAAATTTTTGAAAGAGGGTTACGGTAGCCCTGCGGAAAAAATGATCGGCATGAGCGTGCTTGTGACCCAAATGGGTGTGCGCTGAACGCCGCAGAAAGTGTGCAGGACATCAGTGGGAGTGTGCACGATGTCACAGAAGGTGTGCAGGACATTAGTGGGAGCGTGCAGGACGTTATAGAAAGTGTGCAGGCCATCAGTTGGAGTGCGCAGGACGTCATAGAAGGGGGGGGCAGTATACATGGGCATTCGACCCGAGTTTTCGAATGAATGAATAATTCGAATACGGCCATTTCAAAAATTCCGAATAAATGAATACATTCGAATAATGCCTTTTAAAAAATCCCGAATAAATGAATACATTCGAATAATACCTTTTAAAAAATCCCGAATAAATGAATATATTCGAATAAGGCGTTTTCTAAATTCCTGAATAAATGAATATATTCGAATAAGGCGTTTTCAAAAATCCCGAATAAATGAATATATTCGAATAAGGCGTTTTCAAAATTCCCGAATAAATGAATACATTCGAATAATGCCTTTCAAAAAATCTCGAATAAATGAATACATTCGAATAAAGCCTTTTCAAAATTTCCGAATGAATGAATGCATTCGAATAAGGCGTTTTCGAAATTCCCGAATAAATGAATATATTCGAAAAGTCGACCAACTATTCGAATATTCGAATCCTATTCGAATATTCGAAGAATATTCGACATTTCGAAATCAAGGTCAATATCACCCTGGAACTTCGACTTCCGAAGAAACTAGGAGACTGTTTTTATCGTGAACTACCTTCAAGACTGGGAACACTAACAAGGAAACTACTAACAGCCAAATTGGCAGTCCCACATAAACCGTACTTTTCTGGAACCACTTTGAATGTAGGGCTCGAATATGCCCTTCACAGCTGCCTACTCAGAAAAATAAAAACAAGTTACTTGTAATATAAATGTAACTTACTTGAATGTCTCAAGTAACTTACATTTATATTACATGTAACTCAAATATTTTTTACATGTAAGTTACACTTTTGTTACATGTCACCTACATTTGAATTTTCACTAAGGGTGGCCATCACGTGACGCAGACGACACGCGACGCAGAGGGCGCGGTCCCAGACCACACACTACACAAAAAATGCTGTGCTAGGATTCCCCTGATGGTGTGGCGTCAACTCAGAAAAATGAAAACAAGTTACTTGCAACATAAAAGGCCGAAAACAAGTTACTTGTAACATATCACAGACTGATGTAAGTTACTTGCGACTTGTCTCATGTCATGTAACACATGTAACCTATCGGCGGGATACTGCGTGTGGTCCGCCTCTGATATGTTACATGTATCTCAAATGATCTGAGATAAGTCGCAAGTAACTCACATCGGCTCAGATATGTTACAAGTAACTTGTTTTCGTTTTCTGATAGAACACTGCGTGCAGTGCGTCTCCGATAATTTACATGTAACTTAAATGGCACAATATAAGTCGCAAATAACTTAAATCGGCCGAGAAGATGTTTTCAAGGGGACGTACGATGTACTCATGAGTCAGCTTGGCGACTGGCGTTGCTGTTGATTCTTTGCCCAGGTTTGATGTACTTGACCTCACATCAGCGGTGAAAGCCCTGCACAGCATTTTTTTGCTTAGTGTGTGGTCTGAGACGCGCCCTCTGTGTCGCGTGTTGTCCGCGTCACGTGATGGCCACCCATAGTGAGAATATAAATGTAAGTCATATGTAACATGAGCGTAACCTACATCCAATATAAATTTAAGCTACATGTAATATAAATGTAAGCTACTTGAGACATTCAAGTCAGTTACATTTAAATAACAAGTAACTTGTTTCGATTTTTCTGAGAAGTAGCTCAAACTTGGGTAATTGAATCAACAACAATGCCAGTCGTAAGCCTGACCCCGCGAGTGCGTCATACATCAACCTTGGAAATATCTTTTTGGCCAATTTAAGTTACTTGCGACTTACATTGTGCCACTTAAGTTACATGCAACATAACGGAGGCGCACTGCACGCAGGATCCTCTCGGAAATCGAGAACAAGTTAGTTGTAACATATCTAAGCTGATGTAAAGTTACTTTGCGACTTATCTCAAGTCATTTAAGTTACATGTAACATATCGGAGGCGCACCGCACGCAGTATCCCGCCGATATGTTACATGTAACTTAAATTACCTGAGATAAGTCGCAAGTAACTAACATCGGCTCAGATATGTTACAAGTAACTTGTTTTCGGCCTTTTATGTTACAAGTAACTTGTTTTCATTTTTCTGAGTAGTCACTCTGAAAAAAATCGTAATAGGCATTCTTCCGTTTCGCATACCTACTGTACCATCCAAAAACGCATACTGATCTTTCGAGATGCTGGAAACGGTCAATCGTGTTCAGCGCACAAAACAACCCCCTGGACAAAGCGTGGGCAAAAGCACTTTTTCCAGAGCTTCCACGATGTGATACCATTTCCCACATGTACCAATTTTCGGTTGAGCGTTAACATAAAGCAAGTAGGGCTTCAGAAAGCGTTGTTGAAAAACATTCCAGATTTGACCTTAAATTCCCCTAGAGGTGGTGATGGTGGGGGGGGTTGTTTGGGGTGCTGATCACGAAGCTGAGGTTTCTTTGTCGATTGTCGACTAAATTCGTTTGAAGCTTCTCATCGGGAGGGAAATTTGTTGGAAAATGCGACTTTTGACTTTTCCCGGAGCGCTACGATGTTGTTAAAATTGTTTCTTTGAGGGTTATTTGTAGTGATCAACGCGGATCTGATGCAGTATATCGATTTTTGACAGCTTGCGGTAGATTACGGTGGGTATTAGAGTGTTTCACCGAATAAAATCGATTTTTCAATTAACTCTTATATTTTCTCAGAGACGAGATGGTTTTAACTGCCCTTGGTATCGAACATTACGTGAGGGGCAAGATTTCCATAATTGATGGAAAAGTGACTTTCTGTCCAATCACAGAATTGCTATAACCATTTATTCGATTATTCGAATATTCGAATAAAAACTTAATTAATTGGCTGTGGCATGTTAACGAATAGACGAAACCCCACGTTGTCATCAAATATGAGAACCTTTCACCTAACCTAATGCGTGATAAAAAGCGCTGTTGAAACCATTCCGACCATGACGAGAAAACTAGATTTATTCGGAAAAATCGATATTATTCGTTTGATATACTGCAGTGGGTATGCGGTAGTTTGGTTAGTCTCGGATTTGACTCAAAATTGCTATGCGGAGGTAATTCGGGGCGCTGAATGCGAATTCCATGCCGATGGTGGTTGAGAGATCGCCGCGACGAACACACGTGGCACGCACGCAAGCGAGGAGGTAATGATAGTCATGAACATCGATCAAGTGATATCACGTTAGATCGCTGCGTCGCGGCTATCTCTCGCCCAGTGATCGACGATACACATATTGCTCCAAAGCAAATTATTCGAAAAGGTGATGAGCATCAAGATAGCAGAGTATTCGAAAAGAAGAGGAGAAAAAGCGCGGCGAGAGAATTTTCTGCAGAATGTGAGTTTGAGTTGCATAACTTGTCTTCGCTTCTCATGCTTAATTCTTATATTTGCGTTTCGTATATGTGTATACAGAATCAATTACGAAATTCAAAGAAAGGAGACCAGTGACGGAGGGGTTGAAAATCGGAGGAGATTGGCTTAACTAGCTCCCACAATGGGGGACAGGGGGCAGCCACACTTTCGTGGATACCCTCTATCCACCATTACGGCGGCGACGGCCTAAAATAATGGGAGCAGGAGAACGCACTATTGATTTCGCGGAGGCGGCCCAGCGCCAATGGGCGACGGCAACACAGAAAAATGAAAACAAGTTACTTGTCACATAAAAGCCCGAAAACAAGTTACTTGTAACATAATAACCCGAAAACAAGTTACTTGCAACATATCTAAGCCGATGTAAGTTACTTGCGACTTTTATTGTGCCATTTAAGTTACATGTAACATATTGGAGGCGAATCGCCAGCGGTTTCCTGTCGATATGTTGCATGTAACTTAATGAGAAAACCTAAACAGGCAGCAGAGACTGTTTATCCATACGTGTTCCATCTCATTTTTTTGCCAGTAGAAATGCTCTGCGAGTTTCAACAAGTTTCAACTTGCCAACTTCCTGCGTATTCAGTGCTAAAAACGATGGGATAAACGGTCGCTGCTGCCTGTTTTGGAGGCCCCAACTTAAATGGCCTGAGATAAGTCGCAGGTAACTTACATCAGGTTAGATATGTTACAAGTAACTTGTTTTCGATTTCTGAGAGGATACTGGGTGCAGTGCGCCTCCGATATGTTCCATGTAACTCAAACGGCACAATATAAGTCACAAGTAACTCAAATCGACCAAGAAGATGTTTCCAAGGGAAATGTACAACGCACTCGCGGAGTCAGGCTTACGACTGGCGTTGATGTTGGTTCAACTACCCTAGTTTGAGGTACTTGGCCCCATACCAGCATGGGAGGCCCTGCACAGCATTTTTCGCGTAGTTTGTGGTCTGGAACACGCTCTCTGCGTCGCGCGTCGTCTGCGTCACGTTATGGCCTTCATAATGAAAATATAAATGTAAGTTACATGTAACATAAGTGTAACTTACATGTAATATAAATTTAAGTTGCATGTAACATAAATGTATGTTACATGTAATATAAATGTAAGTTACTTGAGACATTCAAGTAAGTTACAGTTATATTACAAGTAACTTGTTTTGATTTTTCTGAGTACCAGTCCAGCCTGTTGCGGCAACTTCGGATAGCACCGCCCCTAATCAATATGCGTTGGTGATTGTGTACAGCGCGCGACGGGAGACCTGCACACAAGAGCGAACAGCGGAAATGTTACTCACAAAAATGGATAGCTCAATTTGCGAAAAGATTCTTTGAAGGGTTTCTGTTTCAAAGGAAATAGGTCTTGTCTAATTCGAATGTGAGGCACTTTTTTTTTGAATATTCGAATAAATTGAAATTCAAATTTTCGAATAAATCGAATTTTCGAATAAATCCGAAATTTAAATTTTCGAATAAATCGAATATTCGAATAAATCCAAAATTGAAATTCCCGAATAAATCGAATATTCGAATAAATCCAAAATTTAAATTTTCAAATAAATCGAATATTCGAATAAATCCAAATATTCAATTCTCGAATAAATCGAATATTCGAATAAATCCAAAATTTCAATCCTCGAATAAATCGAATATTCGAATAAATCCAAATTTTAAATTCCCGAATAAATCGAATATTCGAATAAACCCCAAAATTGAAATTCCCGAATGAATCGAATATTCGAATACTCGACTATTCGAATTATTCGAATATTATTCGAATAATTATTCGATTCGGTCCCAAGTCTAGGGGGCAGGGCATCAGTGGGTTTACTTTGAATTGACATCACCAGGCATAAATCACGTTAGAAAGGAAACCTTTAGAAAAAGTAAATGAAATTCCTGAAAGTTTAGGTTCCTGGCAAAAGTAAAGATTTGGCATGGCCATTTTTTCGAAAAATTGGAAATATACTCCGTTAAAAAGGGAAGGTAAAGAAAAATGGAAAAACTTTTGAAATATTCCTGAGAACGATTTGGCGTAGAATAATTTGATTTTTGGGAAATGTAGTGAAATAGTTGAAAGTATGATTTGGCAGTCGAGTTGGAACCAACTATTTACAAAAGTTGTGCGAAACGAGAAATCGCATTGTATGAGCTTAACCGTAGAACATATCGAAGCAAAATCACGCGTGATAAGGCAAGCAGTAAAAGCTCGTTTGGGAGCTGGAATGCCGCAGTCTTCACGTATTAAGTGAAGTAAAATCAACTGTTTGTTTCATATCACGCGTGATTTTGCTTTGATATGTTCTACGGATAAGCTCATACAATGCGATCTCTCGTTTCGCACAACTCTTGTAAAAAGTTGGTTCAAACTCGACTGCCAAATCATACTTTCAACTATTTCACTACATTTCCCAAAAATCAAATTATTCTACGCCAAATCGTTCTCAGGAAGATTTAAAAAGTTTTTCCATTTTTCTTTACCTTCCCCTTTTAACGGAGTATATTTCCAATTTTTCGAAAAAATGGCCATGCCAACTCTTTACTTTTGCCAGGAACCTAAACTTTCAGGAATCTGTTCTTATTTGCAATTCAGCACACAACTATCCAGGATACACGCCCAGCACCTATGTGCCTTATATTCAACCGTAGGAGAACCTTTTCTATAATTTTAACACTTACGTAAATTTAATTACAACAAGGTTTCATGTTTATTGGACGGTATTACCAAATTATTCTTTTTTATTTATTTATTTTAAAAATATTTCTAAATAGTGTACCTACTACCCCGGTCAGAATAATTCACGTGGTCTCCCGGTGGAGCTCAGACCCCCCGGTGTGGATATCCACGCCCCGCGCCGAACCCTGACTGGTACCCACGAGGCGTTAAAAGACATCTAGGCCGCCCTGCAATGCGTTGGGCTGACACATTTAACACGTCATTCAAAAAGAAGTCTACCACACCTGAGGAATTTCGCTACTTCCTGGAAATCCTGCAGCGAATGTGGTCCACATCGAGAACCCCACCGATGAAGATAAACCATCAAGATTACCTTCACTGTATTACTGTTGCCATTTCAGGCCTAACAGTAAGGGCAGCATACACACTTAGAAATGATATCGGTTTATGACATAAATCGAAGGTTTGCAGCTGGCAGTATTGGAAGCTGACGAAAACCCCGATGTCAACGTTGAAGAAATAGCGGGAAGTTTTTTTATTGGGTTGGAAGTGGACGAGTTGTACCGCATTGGCTGAGATAGCCAAGCAAGCGACAAAATGGATCGACAATGTGAGCGTAGACTAGGTGTTTTGCTGGATCAATAAGGCTCAAATACCGTCATTTTTACCCGCTTCCAACGACGTGAGCGTTTTATTATGAGCAGTACGACCCCACTAACTTTGCTATATCAACCACTTTTGCGAGCTACCTTCAATCAGCTGTTTGAGAAACTAACTTCAAAAAAAAGTCAGTGATTCGGTTGTTGTAAAAAGTGTGTAGGACAACATGGCTGAGACCTTTGCTTGGGACGCCGCCTAATGCTGGCAGGTTACATCCCAGGGAAAGAGCAATAACAAGGAGTGAATGTAGTCGAGCGCAGACGATACCGATGGACATAGTTGAAATGCAAGAAAAGAAGGAGAAAATGGAATATCGCTGCGTTGTTTTACTGTTAAAGGCGACATTGCATATTTTTGATGCCGTGGAAATATGTCGTAAGCTGTGTGAAGTCGTATTTTGTTGACGATTTCAGCAATAATACGCTCAGATAAAACATGTTTTAGAATGCGAATACCAAGTAGAGCCGTTTCCAAATTGTATAGTCCATTTGTAAAGCTTTACGGAAACAAATTTCACTTGGAAACAGAGGATATGTACTGTCCTTAGCGGAATGAGATTCCGGTCCTCATTTGCGAACAGCCGCTATTGAATCATGTAAACCACGCGAAATCGAGCTGGGAGCACGGGTAATCGGGCTGGGTCGAGTTTCGTGGTTCCGGCAGCTTTCTCATATACCTGTGTGCTGGAATAGCGATTGTTCACAACCCTCGAGGGGAGTACCCAGAACATTTAGAGTAGTGTGCGCGACATAGCTACGAGTGCTTGAGACCGGGAAAGCGAAGTACCTCAATCGAGGTACTAGAACACAGAACATAGCAGCGGTGACCTTACTCCACGTTCATCACTAATCAGGAGAATCCTCAGTTTCTTTACAGCGACAAATAGATAATCTCGAGTCTTCCCGGCGTAGCATGGAACTTACTCTTCACTTGCAAATTTGAGCCGAGACCTGGTTTGCGGCCAGAGCAACGCGCGCTGTAGCCTGCCGCTGATCAATGTTTTGGAAACAATACAAGACTAACCCACATCATGCCAGGAATAAGTACGTTCAAACGACATATATTCAACCCTTTCAAATCTGTTGTTCTCTGTTATGTAGAGAACACGGGATGTCAGTAGGGAACCTGCGGACATTTCAGTGATATGAACTTGGATGACGCATCGCATGCCGTTAATGAAGGTCACAAAGCTAATGATTTTTTGAGAGCTTTTCAGAGAAAGCCGCCCGAGGGACTCGCTATAAGATGCGCTAGGTTCAGTTGAAGGCATGCTGTTTTATGCCGCTCGGTTTTTTCTGATCATTTAATGCAGCCACAACCCAATCGCACTTTTTTCCCCTGTCTATTTATATTCAGTTGGAGGGAACACACTGACAATGAGATGAAGCCGGTCAGCAATCCTTCCCGGCTATTTGAAAGGAAAATGCGAAAGTCATTAAGCTAACATATCTGACGCTTAAATCTGTTCCAGAAAAAAAGAGGTAAACAACGAATTTGAAGTATAAGCTGAATCCATTAGAGTACGCAAATAAGAATTTAGAGTAGGCAGAAAGGGGGTGTTCTCTCAACATTACAATGGATTCCATCTCGGACACTCGCTGTTATGAGTTCGATAGGAAAATGCAGAGTTGTTGTCAACCGCCAACCAAACGGATACCTAAATTGATTTCGCAAACCAAACCGCCGCCACATTCGCGGTCTATTTGTTTGCTATAGGTTTGGTACGTATTAGTGGGAACAAGAGGCTGTATGAACCGTCAATCAAAAACGTGTTTCTATGTTGACGATGGGCTCGCTCGCTTTTCATCCTGTAAGCGTTTAACGTCCTGGGCAATAACATTTTCGAATATTTTTTTGCTTCGCCCTAAAATTTATGCTTTTTGCGTTATTTTGTTTTTCTGCGTTCGTTTTTCATTTCCTAACTTCTTGCTATAACTAACTTCATGTTAACTTCGTCTACTCTTTCCTTCTACAACACTCAATTTAGTGTTATTCTTCCAAAGTTCTTCAAAAAATGGTTTATTTATGTAAGTTTTGGGTGCCATGTGAGAGGTTGACCCTGTCTTGGGTGGGGGGAGGGGAGGGGAGGGGAGGAGAGTGAGTACCGTTTATGCTTGTTGGTTTCTTTTTTGCTAAAAGTTTGTTTGGTTTACTTTCGCTTTCAAAAGATCCGAGGTTGTTTGAATTCAGTGCGTTATTTTGCTATGAAATAGCCCCCCCCCTTCAATTCGGGTTCTTGAACAAAACCTCCAAAAATACCCTACACACCTTATCTAAAATGCCTAGTTATTGAACTTTACCAGCGGGCTTCGCTAAAACCCAGGAGAGGGCACAGGATACTCGAATTACACCGGAAGAAGGTTTATGAATCTGAAAACGCCTCAAGCGGATTAGTTCATCCAGTTTTTACCACGAAATGCATGTGAGAAACCTAATAAAACTCGAATAAAAAGAAAACAACCGAGAAAAAAGCCTAGATTCCTCGTCTGCCCCCCCCACTAAGGCAGCAGGTCGCCGGCGACGGACACAGCGAGGGAGTTGTCGCCGCTGCATAAATTTCCACACGTATACTAATGCACTAAGACGCAAAAAATATTATTTGAGACAATACGTAAAATGAGCTCACCTAAAATCCTAGAAAACTTGAATAGAAGAGCGAAATAAGCAGATATTCACGGCTGCAGTCAGCTGTTCCCCAAGGGGTGACTATCGTTCAAAAATCTCCGACTCAGCTCCGCTGACGTCCTACACACAGCGGCTCGCTTGACCGCAGGGTCAAGCGAGCCGCTGTGTGTAGGACGTCAGCGGAGCTAAGATCTCCTCTTCATTGTGACCGAAATTTGAATACCCTCTACGGTCCCCTCTCCAAATTTTCGTTTTGGGCTGGGATTCTTTGGTTCTCAATCCAAAGTTCTCATTTTGGGCTTAACTCTTACAAGGGACCACTTCGAACTAAAAATGGACTTTTGAAAAACGGTCTTCTGGGGGTTGTAGAGGAGTTAGAAAGAAACAATTTGAGATTTTGAAATTTCACTCAGTCCTCACGGGTAGATCAAAAACGATCAAAAAAGGAAAGAAACCAGAACGTTGGATTGGGAGGACGTAGCACAAATGTGAGCTATACAGTGGCCTTGAAATCATCTGAGAAGGTTCTCCTAAGAGTTTGAAGATGAAATCTAGCTAGGTTCTCGAGTTATGACTTGTTCATTGATCCCCTAAACAATGCTCGTTGCGTTCAAACCACCGATCACTGCACTGTGATAATTAGGGTGCGATGGCATCACATCACGGCTCAGCCGGTTAGGCGTTGGATTACGAAGCAATTGAAAGATGGTTCGAATACTGTGGGATCATTACTGCACTATTGCTGATAGTAATGAAATTTCTATGTGTTCACCTTATTTGTTTTGAATTTTAACAGTGTCTCTTGGTTTTTCGAAAAAGAAAACTGAATCTGTCCAAGACGAGTTTATTCTCACAGGGATTTTGGTTTCATTTAAGAAAACATATTTCCTGTCGAAAAAGCCCATCCCTTTCTATTTTTGAAAAGCGAAAACCGACTTCAGATTTAGGTTCAGCACCCTAAACAACCCTGAAATGATTTGGCAGGTAGCACTGTCTAAGAATCTAAAATAGGACTCGAATATGTAGTCGAATGGTTGGCAGTGTTTTCGAATGTATTCATTTTTTGGGAATTTTTAAAAAGCCTTATTCGAATGTATTCATTTATTCGGAAATTTTTAAATGGCCTTATTCGAATGTATTCATTAATTAGGGAATTTTTAAACGGCAGTATTCGAATTATTCATTCATTTGTGAACTCGGGTGGAATGCCCATGTATACTGTAGACTATAAAAGGATTTCTCATTCTCAGAAATCGAGAGGACAAAAGCAATCGGAAATCGAAATTCCGCTCAGCTCTGATGGATATTAAAACTAAAAAAAGGACGGATATTCTGAGATGTATGTACTGTTGGATCACAACGAACATCCTCTTTTTACGAATGATGGCGTAGTAAACAACTAATCAATCTTTGTCACTGACCACCTGCTACATCTTGTAGCCAACAATGATACCCATTTCACCTTTGTCCCTAAACTGAGGAAAGGTAATAGAGAAATAACGGTTTTCGGTGGAATGAAGTGAACTGAGAGAAATTGATGGGAGGCAGTGTAGATGGAGGCGGTCGGATGAAAACCGCAAACAACATTTCATTTCCCATTGTTAAGTGAACAGACGAGTAAACGAGTTCGAGATTCAGCAGTTTTTTCAAGGAATGTGCAGAGGCCATCAGGACGGGGATTATGAGATTTAACGAGGTGTGATGAACCAACAAGTGTGCTGTCCTTTTGACAGTAATTGATTGAACAGCTGATGGCCCTTAATAACTTCATGAAATGCACGAGTGATTGCCATTGATTTTGGAAAGAACAAATTCAAAAATCCGAAGAGAACTAATTCAGAACTTCTCTCAAGGGACAGGGCAACTAGCAAGAAGAAATGATTGGTTGACGGCCCTCACAAATCTTCTTTCAGGAAGAGGAGGCGACAATAGCTCTGGAGTCTCAAGCACTTGTCAGCACGCGAACTTGCGAAAAAGGACAGCATACCTACATACAGTCGGCACGCATCGCATTGATACTTTGCGTTACTTAGTAAGTGTTGGCGCAAACTCGGCGCACGTATGTTATAACATATGCACACCGCTTTCGTGCCAATCCACTACTTGTTGCGAATAAGGGTTATACATAGTGACTAGAATTTAAGAAAAAGCACTGTGGCAGAGTGTAAGGCCTCGGTCATAGTTGGTTGATCGACGTAGCCAGCCCGGTCGATAATCATGAAAAACATGAATGAGGTGGGATGCAAAAACACCCGATGTGGCTGACCCGACCGATGTTCACATGATATAAGGCAAGAAATGAATGATATCCATGATGTCGTTTCACATATTTCATACATGTTGACCGCGTCAGCCACACCTGGATACACCGTGTGTTTTTTGCAATCTTCATCATCCATGTTTCTCATACGTATCGACCGGGCTGGCCACGGTGATTTTCTCAACCAACTCTGACAGGGGCTTAACACTTCGTATTTGCACAATGTATAAGAAGTCTACAATGGAAGAAGGCCCTGGTGCGGTTGCGGACTCTTTCTAACATACTGTAGTCTGATTGTGTTCTCACTCTTTTTTTTCGAAATGACTGAGATTGGTCGGTGAGTTTTTGTTTCCACTCTCACATTTTCACCTGTTTTCATTGCTTATGAAAACACATTCTCATCAATCTATCACAGCTGTTTCGGGAAAATGAGTGATACCACTAACAAACTACCAGGTTGTTCAATACTCACTCATCCCGTTAGCTTTCGGCTGGCTGAGCGGGATGGCCTCTCAACCAGTACACATGGAGAAGTTCGGTTTCCACCCGAAAGTAACTACATGGATTGAGCGTTTCATTAGAGATCGCACGTTTCAGGTGAGAATAAGTTCGTCATTATCCGAAATTTACTGTACCACTAGCGGTGTTCCCTAAGGAGGCGTCTTATCCCCTGTGCTTTTTGCAATCTTCACGTCGGAGTTAGCCCATATAGTACGAGAGACTGGGGTGAAATGTATGCAATATGCTGACGATTTCAAAATCTATGAGAATCCGGATGACTCCTCATCATGTGACTTACAATCCGCTATCAATGTTGTGGAATCTTGGAGTAAGGACTGGGCATTACCACTTGCACCTGAGAAAACCATGCACATGAGAATCGGGTCGGCAGATAGTCGCATGAATTTCGTCTTGCAAGATAAGGTAATTCCTCTGGTGGACAGAGTTGTTGATCTAGGATTTTCTTATAATAGCAAGTCAGACTTCTCAGAACATTACAGAAATATTTGCAGGAAGGCGTATGGTTGGACCTATCAAATTTTCAAGGGACTAGCAACAAAAAACATCAATATTCTCGTAGAAGCATACAAAACGTATGTCAGGCCTATCTTAGAGTGTGGGCCTACCGTTTTTTCACCGCACAAAAAGGAAGACATCGTATCCCTCGAAAAAATTCAAAACAATTATACACGAAAATTGATAATCAGATACGGAGGTTTCCTCTACGACCGTATCTCTAAGTCGCGTATCATAAACAAATTTCTCGGGTTGCATTCACTGGAGTCTAGGAGAAAACTGAGGGACGTATGTATGGTGTTTAAAAGAATTTCTCGTGTTGTCAGGGTAGATTCTTCGCATTTCCACCAACTCAGTGCATCTAGAACTAGAGGAGATAGCATAAAAATCTCATACCCTACTGCTAAAACTGGAATCCGTGCCCACACATTTACGATTCGGGCTGGCGTTGCTTATGTTTCGTTAAAGAGTACCATAGATCCCCTGCCCTCGCGATTTCAGTCATTCAAACGAATGGCCTCTAATGTCATCCTCGCGTATTAGGCATATGTATTCCAGGCTGCCTTTATTGATATCAATAGTTTCACTTCTACTGTGTAATTCGAATGTGATTTCGCAGAATTTAGTTTACATTGTTTTTATTCTCGAACGTCTGTCTTATACAGCGTAATGAATTATTATTATTATTATTATTATTATTATTATTATTATTATTATTATTATTATTATCATTATTATTATTATTATTATTATTATTATTATTATTATTATTATTATTATTATTATTAAGGACACTGCACCGTTGGGACTTCAGATTCGCCTCAACTTGCTTCAGTCATATCTTCTTCGGTGCTGCTTTCTCAACCTTCCACAATGCCGGGCGCTTTCTCCATAACAATCTGTGCGGAAGTCGGTCTGTTTCCAGTCTGCATACGTGTCCGAACCAGCGCAGCCTTCTCGTTCGAATTTGTTCTTCGATCGTGGGCTGATGGTCGCAAGTGTCTCGGAAAACGTCGTTCCGTATTCGATCTCTTAAAGGTATCCCGAGGATTTGCCGCAAACACCGCGTTTGGAAAACCTCCAGCCTGCTGTGATCCGACTTCAGCAACGTCCACGACTCTGACCCGTTCAGTAGGATTGGCGCTATGAGCGCGTGAAACATCCGGATTTTTGTCTTGATTGGCACATTACCCTTCTTCCATAGACACTAGCCCAGCGAAGCGAAAGCAGCCGACGCCTGCCCGATCCTGCTGTTTGTTGTTCAATAAGTTTTATCGTTCGATAAGAGAGGGCGTTGCTACTAACCCGATTTTTTTTGTATTGTCGGTACACTCTTCACATGAACGTTTGTGAAGTTTCATTTCAATCTGTCCATTCATTCTTTGTTTACAAGACATTTAGTGTCGCCGTGTCACAGCAATCGAAAAATTGAATATCGTGCAATGATAAAATAGCACCAAAAGAAATTCACGAACGACTGTTAAAAGTGTATAATGATTTTTCACCTACAATTAGAACAGTATAAAGATGGGTTGCTGAATTTAAACGTGGTCGTTCAAGCCTTGAAGACGATCCACGTGAAGGACGTCCAAAAAGCGCATCAACACCAGAAATCATAGCCAAAATACAGGATATGGTTTTGGAGGATCGTCGGAGCAGGTGTATCAATGTTCAGGAAGATTACACTGAATAATAAAGTGTATTTTGAACCATAAAATTGTGTTTTTTCTTATCGAACGACAAAACTTATTGAACAACCTGGTACAGTATATTAGGACGAGTCCGCAACCGCACCACAGCCTTTTTCCATTGCCGTCAGCTATATAATGTCGTCCCAGCCATTCGGATTTGTTAATTTTAAAGACTATCGGCGATGGTTATTTTGCAAAGTGTGACATACAATGCGCAAACTATTTCCTATCCAACGCTTCTTTCCAGTCCGAACAGGAACTCGTGGTTTCCGAATCAAGTGCTGAAGTTCGGTGGAAATCTGCTGAACTGAGCATTAACGCCGGCATGGATCCTAGTGATACTTTCGGTCTTTTCCAGCTTATCTAAACACGAGTTTCAAACTAGATTGCTACGAAAGTGTCCCCATCATGGATGTGCGGCAAGCGATTTATGAAAAATGGAAGTCGACAAAATTCGTCCAAATGCGACTGGCAAACGACAGTCGGCATTCGACAATCGGCAAAATTGAAAAATTCGTTTAGAAAATGATACACATGTTCAAAAAGTAACTGTGAAAAGACAAATTATTCCTTCATGCAAATTTCGTATTCCACTAATAAGGAATGATTTTTCAATTGCCCACTATTTATGTATGAGCTTTGCGTCCAAATCGCGGCATTTGCTATCTATTATGCAATTTTCGCAGAATTCGTTCGAAAAATGAGAGGAAAAACGACAAACGACTATCGGCAACATGCGATTGGCAATTGCCGCACATCCTTGGTCGCCACTCAATAGTATTGATTTCGTCAATTATTAATTTTTTTTTCACAAATCGAATTCAAATCTCGAAAAAAGTAGTTATGTATAAGTGACAAAACAAGATCTATTGAGAGAGGACTTGAACATATAGGTTTCCCATTGCAAGTTGGCACAAACTCGGTTCACCTATGTTATACATAGCATATGCCCCCGAGTTTGCGCCAGCCTTCAACACGGAACGCAAAGCATCACTAGGATTAATGCCGACTGTAACTTGATATAAAAGCTTTGCAGTGGAGGCTGGTAGCACAATGCAGAAAAAAACTGGGTGTGGTTTTACAGAAAGCTCGCAAAAAAAGAACGAATCATGCTCCAACGAGCTTTTGAGCGAATTCTTTCATCTGGCACTAGTATGGTTCAAAGGTCCTGTCCATTTTGACAGCATTCGTGGCTTTCTTGAAGGCGAGATAGAAAAAATCTGGTCAATGCAGAAGATTACCTTTTCAATTTCAGGGCGAATTTCGGAAACACAAGGAATACCACGGAAACTTGAGAAACGCCGAAAGTTCAAAAACAGAAGAAGACGAGTGGCGGGTAGCTGCGATCTCCTAATTTATGACTCGAGATATCTGTTGATATTTATTCCTCTTTGTGCTAGCGTTGTTTTTTTGAAAACAGTGTCAAAAATTGCTCAATTTATCAGCTTCACACTAAAGTAGTTTTTAACCTCAAAAATCATCACAGCCAACTAAAGAGACGCTCCATGTAAGGAATAGGATAGTCTCAAGGGAAAACCCACAGCTTCGAGAAACTTTTCCATAAAGTATGTACAGTGTGGAACTCTTGTCATTCCTATGTACATACGTGTAATCAAACATTGCTCTCTCAAAAAGGTTCTACGGATGCCACACAAAACGTTGAAATTCATGAGTTTTACGTGAACCAGACTTCCCAAGATTTCCACTTTGTCAGCTCGGAGCTACGAAAATTTTGGACTGGGTACAGGGCTGGGCACGCGTCCCGGTTAACCTTAGGGGGGATGCATATTAGACGTTGCAGAGAGGGCAAAGGGGAGTGCCTCAACCGAACACCAAAAAAGAGAACGAAGTGCATGTTCTGTCGAAATTCAGGAAAAAAAATAATACGCACTATTCTTCTGATTTGTCACATCTTCTTCCCAGCTTTTTGAGTCGAACACTAAAAGAATTCAAATTATTGATAGAGATGCATGTTGTGTTCGCAATAATTCATAGTTGCTGTCGAAGTTTGTTTCGATGAAGGAGTAAACACTACTCCGTTATCTTGTAGCAAGTAAGGATTGATGTGGTGTCATGTTTCTTCCTTTGCAACGTTCATTGATTACGCGGGTGGCTACCGATTCGAATAAACACCGAAGCAAAGATACAAAGACAGCACCCAGGAAAACTATCATTCAAGTTCAAAAAAAGATTAGCGAACTAATGTGTAGCCTAGGTCGCTCATTTTGAGCCGGTCGAAGCAAGGCTTATCGGGCTTATCATGTCAAAATCTTCTTATCACTGTTATACTTCGCCATGACCGACCGCTCCGCTACTTACTCCGCCCGGACTCATACGAGCAGGATAGGCTTTATTTCGACATTTTAAAAGTACAGATAGCACAGTCAACATCACAACTAGTCAATAGATTTTTATACATTAGAATGTTACTTATGAAGAGAGCCAACTGAAAAAATTGAAGACTGCAAGTTCCTATGAAAGAAGCGAATGACCGTGTCCTCCTCATTGAGAAGTACCCTGTACATAAAAACCCGAGTTTTATCCACCTTTAATGCCGCAATCTCTCATAGACTAGGCTAGCCGTGAGAAATAGTGTTTGTCCGCAGCTACACAACGCGCACTGGAGTGGACGCGCACACAATATTAATTAAAAAATGTATTTTATTACAGAACGGGACGGAGAAAATGATTGAAACTGGAGTAAATGGAAGAAGGCAGAAATTGGATACTTTCAATGTTTCCATTATAGAAATTTAAAAACAGTGTTCACGAAGAAAAAGTTTCCCTTTTTTTTGGCTGAAACGTAAGGTTTGGGTCCCTATAAGAAGATTAAGAACGGAAGTGCGACGAAAAACGGCCGGTAAGTGGGTGAAAATCTCGTGGGCCAGCCGACCCATTGGGCCACTCCGCCCACGTCCTATAACAGTTCCCCTGAATTTGTGGTTAAATGAGCGATGGTCTCCGATCAAAAGCCCTGTTCTTCCCTCCATTCTCAACGTCTCTCCTTACTCAGGTTAGCTCGCACACATCGGCTGCAAAAAACGGGAGTTACAAGCCTCGGACAACTCGTCCACATTTTCCCTTGCTAAATTTCGAGGGGCCATAACTCCGTTTCCAGGGGGTTTTGTACTATTCCAGGGACATCATTGGAATTGGCATGGGACCGTTTTCAAGATAGGCGGAAAAACAGAAAAACGACTTTTATCGTGAACACTGCCTTTAATGTAAACAAACTAAGTTGGAGCGGAGTGAATTTTTTGGACGCGATAAGGTTCATTCAAATGAACCTAGTTGATTAAAAACACCCATAAACATGAGAACTAAGAGCATTGCGGAAAAGAGGAGAATCTGGCAAACATTTTAGTAGCAATAGGTTTGATATTCAATATGATTTAAGGACCTTAAAACTCGTCCCGGTTTTGTCCCGGTTTTCGGGGTAAAACCGGGACGAGATTTAAGGTGCTTAAATCACATTAAAAACCGGTCACATTGATGCTAAAATGTTTGCCAGATTCTCCTCTTTCTCAAAATATCCTTTGCTCTCAGTTTAATGCTAGTTTTGATCAACTAGGTTCGTTTGAATGAACCTTGTCACGGCTAAATATTTACACCGCTCTAACTTTGTTTATTTACATTAAATTTCTAAAATGGGTACATCCAGAATAGACTACCTTTACCATCTTCCATTTCCTTCAGTTTCAATCCTTTTCTCCTCCCTGTTCTGTAATAAAGTGCATTTTTATTAATATTGTGTGCGCGTCCATTCCCGTGTGCGCTGTGTAGCTGCGTACAAACACCGTATCGCACGGCAAGCCGAATCTCTGAAGGATTGCGGGATTTTAGGAGGGTAAAACTCGGGTTTTCTATCCCCTACGTATCACATGAATCCTAACATTGTTTCACAACACAAAATAGTTCTGATTTCCACATCAGAACAATCAAACGCAGATTAACTAATGCTTCATAGGTTTATGAAAACATTCTACAGGAAACATTAATTATCGCAATAGCAGTAGTTCTGTTGTTGGTAATTGTTCAATTGTTTTGTATTGAAGAATGTTTTATCTTTTGTCATAACTTACCGTCTTACTAACAAATTTTCCTCATGGGGTTGTTTCGAAGTTCAGAAATTACACTCCTTTTTTTGTTGCCATTTTCGGAATATTCTCTATTCAGTGCTTTTTTTTAATATTCTTCTTCATCAAAATCAGGAAGTCAAGATCATGGCAGTCCGGCTATTCGAAAAACAGCCGATTTCGATTTCCCATAAGGGTAAAATTTAAAATTTACTGAGCTAAGGGGTA